>CM060831.1:136697500-137127500 GCA_030762175.1 Metallyticus violacea
AATAAAGCGAATGAAGTACTTCATGAGACAAATTATTGCGCACTCCTATTAGGCCAGATGTTTTATAGCTGGAATATATTTTCAATGAAAATGCCTAAACAAAACCGTTTAAGACGTTACTGTTCAAGCAGTGGATTAATAATTTACGGCGAATTATGAGTAATGTTCTGCCAGGCATGTTGTAAAGAGTTAAGGCATTGCTTATTCTCACTAGTTCTGTGGTTTATCTGTGTTTTGGAAGAGTGCCTCTCTCAGATAAAATGTGAGAGGTGCCGATAAATTAGCGCACACCTACAGAAAATGTTCAAAAACTTTTCTGTGCAATCATTTTTGATTCAAGTAGAGTATTCACAAAAGCTACCACCAACTTATATTTTAATTGCCCATATTTAAAAATGTCTTTTAGGATGCCTATTTCCCATTTTAGTGCATAAAAGTTCTCTCTCAAGACGTAACTAACGTTATTCACCACCTCCACATTAAACATCATTTTATTTTCAACCATTGCATTAGAAACTCAAGAAAAATTATTTTCATGTCTAGTATTTTACTATTACTTATTCTGATAACTTCTGTAGCAATTTACCCTTTGCCAATATGTTTTTCATGTGGTCATTAATCTCCCATTATAGTTACTAGTAAGTTTTGTTATATTCAGCTTTACTATACAAGGTAGTCAAAGAAAGGCTATTCTCATTACTAATATTAACTGCAACAAAATATGCATCTTTTACTATAAAATGCAATTCATCTATATATTTTGCAATTTTGTATTTAAAATGTAATACTGTTACTGTCATGTGGTGTATAGCTAACGTAAGGATATTAAAACGACGAACTTTTAAATTGTTTTCTCTTCATATAAAATATTAGTCAACACTACATAGATTTGTAATCACCCTTCTTTGTAAAATTATGTTTTCAGAGTTTCCAGCTTTCCAGAAACATATTTTGGAGAATGGATTATTTGCTTTGATACTTTCTCTAGCAATGAATGATGCAGAAGGCTTTGTAAAGACATGTGCTATAAAATGCCTCAGTGCAATGGCAAAGGTTCAGAAGTTCTGGAATGAATTATCTTACTCAAAATCTAATTAGTGGTGACAATTCATGAACAAAGTTTTCTACTTGGGTTTTACTTTTAAAAATTTGGTAGCTCTCCAAGATACATTGCGAAGTTCTTGTTTCTTATGCAAGGCATCGCAAAGGTTTCTCTCGATTTCATTCTAATCTCCAAAGTCATTAAGTTTCTCTTCAATAAGTACACGGTTATTTTTTGTGTGGATTAGTATCGAACCTCCTACTGCTCGACAAAAGATGTACATGAAAATAGTTTATTATAAACTATGCTTATGTTGTGGCATTATAATAGCATTGCTATCATTAATTGGTTTATCATTCTTCACCGAAGCGAATGTATGTAAACCCTTCTTCAGCATAACACCTCTGTCCTTATCAAAGCAACTACTCAGACTGAGTTTCGCGAGAGAATCAAGGCCACAACAACTGGTACGCAACGCGTGCTGGCAGGAAGGTGGCATCTTGTTGGCTATCTGATCTTTGAGAATGCCCGTTAGATTCTTTTGTAAAGAAAAGCATGTCCCTTTTGAAAACCAAAAACATTCTGCTATTGTAATATATCCATTTTCTTGCAAGAAGTCTCCATAGAGTCATAAAAAAACGATATGTAAATTTTTGGCGCTAGGACTAGTGATGTAGCTGAAACTTGTTATAGAAGGATGCTGTTAAAACACTTATCATTATATCAAACAAGGCTTCAGAGGAACTGCATCACTTTTGTGGTGTTTCTTCTCGGCAGACCTGCTTCCAGATAACAGCCAGAACTGCTCGTAAGGCAAGGGGTTAAATGCTGACACCGATGGTCTAGCATTTTGGGAACAAGACTTTAGCAATTTTCTATATTGCAGGACCATTTCTTTTCTTACAATAGTGCAGAAGTACAAACTGGAACAGATTCTATAATCTGTGACAAAGTACAAAGTACTGGTGGTTTCAGGTTTGTGTCAACATATTCCTGAAAGCCTGAACATATCTCGCTTATCATTAAAATGAACATGTTTACATAAGATTTAATTGCATTACACTTGCCTCCTAAACCCAAGATCGCGGGTTCGAACCCGGCCAGCACCGATGGATTTTTTCGGGGCGTAAAAATCCTAAGTATGGCTTCCTTCGGAAGGAAAGTAAAGCCGTGGGTCCCGTGTCGTACATTTACGGCACGATAAAGAACCTCAAGCCTGAAAGAGAGGCCTCTGAGCAAAATTTGTCGGTCATTTCATATGGGATGCTGATGACCTGAGTTGTTGAAGAGCGTCCATAAATAAAGCACAAAAAAAAAAACTTGCATTACCACGCGTTATCTTTGTTTCAGAATGGCATTTTGTGTATTTATAATAGCCAGATCATTCAGTACTCTCTTTTCATTTCTATCACATTAGAAGTGTAGTGTGGACTTGCCAATTAGAGGACGAGCCGTAACATTTTGAAATTAACGATTCACAGCAGTATCATTCTTGTGGCAATTCGAGAGCGAGCTGCGAAGTCACAGCAATACTTAAGGCAGCTGTCCATAGGTTTCAAGAGAAGTAAACAACGAAACAATAACTATAACCTGGTTAACATACTTTCAAACAGCTAACAAGTAATTTTAAAATTTTATAAAGATATATGGGGTATTTTAAATTTTATATTTTTTTCCGTTAGGCTAATCAATGGCTAGGACTATATTCCTAAGAGAGGCTACGCTTAAAAATATGTATGAATGCACTTAGAATGCTGAATGTCATCTATTCCATGATAGCACTAACTCAGCGGCCCACGAGGGTGGAGTTAAACATCCTCGTCCGAAAAGGAGGTCGTAAATTTGTAAGCCACTGCAGCGCTATAATTTATTCTTTCCATTTAATTATTTAGATGAAACTCTTATAAAATTAAAAGCGAGAGCTATCACCGAAATTGTAAATAATGGCACGCTCCGTATGAACCCTTAAATCAGCAATACCATCGAATACCAATTGCCTGAAGACATAGAGAAACATTGTCAATCACATTTGAAATTCAGATGAGAGAAACGCAAACATTCGTTCAATAAATACACCTTTATCTTTAGCTTCTTGGGCGGAACCACTTCCTATTTGCGTTGTTCTTCTTTATATGGACCACATTCCTGAAACTCAATAGATCAGTTTCAAGAAGACGCTCAGAGCAAACTGCAGAGGTGTTCCTTTCTTACGTCATGTCTACTGGTTTTCAGAGGCTCTGGGAAAGTTTCAACGTGGGTTAGCATTATCATCATCTCATGGCAGTCTTTGTGGATTTGAACCTGTTGTCATACCTCACTTTTAACTAGTTTAATTTCTGATTGACTTAAGCATAGCTCAACCCTTCTGAAAGGTTTATTAATAACTTTAGTCTTCAGAAATGGACAGGAGTGTGTACAAAGGTAGGAGTGATGCCCGAAGGAGTTTTCAGCATACAATTTCTGATTTAATACCAAGATTGTCTTCCACAATGGAAACATCCTTGACGACGGAAATGTCAGGAGGATATTTCCTCTTTGTCTTCCCCTGCGATTAACCGACTTCAGGGCAGTACCCCAGTAGAAACTTCTAGAAAACTCTTACTGAATGAATTTAAACTAAATACATTTTCCTAAATTTACCGGGGAAAAAGATGTACAAAGAATTTACGTGTAGAGATAGGGCCGGTAAAGAGGCTCCTCACGAGTGCAAACAAATGGTCTTGAACCTTTTGTTGTAGGCGTTAAAACAAAAACTACAAATGTGTTCGTGGATGGTCAAGAGGAGTGCAAATACATCAGCCAGCTCTTCATGCTTGAAATGATGAGCGATATCGGTGCTTTCAAAGCGTGTACAGTCCATAGATTAAATGTTAATATTTAATTTATTTAATTAAGATCAATTACAGCAATCTTTTCACAAAACGCAGTCGTAGTTCTCAAAGAGTGACGTGGTTAAACTGAAGGCAGTCTGCTTATGACAAAGCCTTCCTCGCTGACATTGGTTTACGCTTGATTTGCTATGAACACACGTCACATCTCAATATAGCTATGACATGATCCATATTGATACTTGTAGCTACATATTGAAAGTATCCACTCAACATACCTTTGGATTGGATTAGTCCTTCGTGAAGAAGACGCCGAAGGAGACAGCCAGAACCGACAGGCGGTGAGACATACACCAAAAACAGAGTCTCTAATATTGTTTTCAAATTGAACAGTCCGACGCCGGCGGAAGCCCCTCCCTCTGACCTCAGAAGAGCTGCTTCCATACTATACCCGGGGTAGAAACTTTTCCAAGACGCAAGCCACCATCACACCGCAGCAGCCTTGACACTTTTGAACCTGTAACAGATCCAATGAAATTGAGGAGCGGAAAACGGCTGGAAAGTAAAAAATCCTTCCCATTTTTGCCTAGCGACCAGGAAAAACAACGAAAACTCCAAGATATTTGAACTCCGGCTCTCCCAAATGATAGTCCAAAGCGTAATCGACTGAGATACCCCGTTTATCTCAAAGAATGTCTTATTTAGAGGATGTTTTATGTTATCAGCGATTTCACCCAAGAATTCATTTTAACCACTTCTTAGTATCATTAGCACTATTAAGTAAGTATTGCTTAATAACAAACTGAATATAATGTAAAGTACAGTATAAACCAGATATGCTATTCCAATAGGTTATTGTGACATATTTTACACTGCTATAAAATGTAAAAAAAGTAAACTTATCAGTTTCAATACTAAACTACCCAGCTACTACGTGAAGTGAATATCTTGAGGCATCTTGGGGATAAAAAGTACCGTAAAATTAGCAGCTGAATTGTTTCTTTTATATTAAGAATGTATTGTAAAAATGACCTTGCTTGTAAGTTTTCCGCCATATTTATCCTTTTTAGCATTGAATGTTACATTTAAAGTTACTTTAGGACGAGGAAATGTAATTTTAATGTGTGCCAAATACTTTGAAGTGTTTTTGTGAGGCAAAGGCATACTTTGGTCACAAATAAATATTAAGAATAATTTTATCACGCACGTGAAATCAAGGCTAATTCATGGCACAAGGAGGAGGGCAGTAGAGCTCAGAGATGATAGACACCGTGCACTTTCAATTATATTAATTGTCGTTTATTAAAAGCATTGATAGCATCTTCCTCGATGTCACATCTTAGGTGCCTTCAGGATGTGTGATGGAAATGAAAAAGTCACACACGGTGAGGCCGTTTTCTGTGACGACCGCCTGACAACTCTGAAAGACTTTGGGGTGAGCCACTCTTCTCTTTTTATAAAGGTTTGATTTCCGATAAATTCCAGTATTTTTTTTTAATTCAGTAACTTGCTTCATTAGAGTTTTCTAGAAGTTTTTGCTGGGGTACTGACTGAAAGCCAGATAACCGAAAGCATTTTATATGAAGTTTTTGAGAATAGTAACATAGAAAATTGCAGGCTCAAGACTGCAGAGGATGATGTGTTAATTTCATGAAATGTTGCAATATCTGCTTGACAACACAGTTTGTTAATTCTAATGTAAAATCTGAAATAGTTATAAGTACCAACAACTTTACACATTTGCTTCATAGTTCTTCACAATATGTAATATTCACTATTAGTAAAAGGCATAACAGTATAGGGAAGAACAAAAAATGGTCATAATGCTTACCTATTATCATCTACAGTGAGGTTATTTGATATATGGGCTGCCTGAACGCGGCTATATACTTGGAAAGTGCAACCGCCGCAACCGGAAAAAGGGAGATGAGATTCGCCGCGTGTAAAGTTAATATTTTTATTGATACTGTATCAGCATTAAATTTTGTTATAGGAGAAGTTGAAAAAGATGCCCTCAGTGGCAAAACATTGCAGACATCTGCATAGAAAATTCCTGTATTTTTTTTATTGCAAAAACACACCAGTATATTGCCACTGAAAGATCCAGTCTGTAGCAACTTTTTAATTAGTTGGCGAGCAGTTTATCTATCTGGAACACGGTTAGAGGGACACTTTCTTGTGAATCGCCTTACCACTTCTGTGCAAGAATCCATTTTCACATGTGGCATACATAAAAGCCGATCCTTCAAGACTATATTTATGCAGTGCGGTAACAAACGAACGGGAAAACCACTCGCTGCCAAAGCCTCCCTCAAACTAACAACCTTGCAAGATGCATTTGTATTATACGGCCTTGACGATTGACTTCTCCCAGTACGTAGCCTTCTGTCGGCTCGTAACTCAAATAATCGTACTGCACCATTTGACTGAAGCAAGGAACGTTCTTAGTATTTGAGATCTTAGGCTAGAAAAATTATCTGTTAAAGATTTCTACATTTTTTTCCGTACAATGAACTTTCCTCCTCCCTCAAAAAGGGGGGGGGGAGAAAGACCAAAAGTTTACGGTACGGAAATTTCACAGACCATCTTCTGATATTTGTTTTATTTCCGTTTTTGCGGGCATCTATTGTTTCTTGTAATTTTGAGGCTCTTAAAATACAAAGGCATTTGTATTTTATGAACAGCTTCAATAAAGATTGTTTATGTCTAATTTGTCCTGCAATTACAAATAAGTAAAATTTTATTAAGTTTTTAGGTCAGGCACGCAAATAATGTATTCAATCAGTATTAATTGGTTCGCATAGTTCTATCCTTAATACCTGGGATTTCTTAGCAGCTAAAAGCCGCTTATTTTAAAGCTTTGTTTACCATCTGATCGAACTGACGATATCTTCAAGCAATCAGCGCTCCGAATGAAAAACCGCTGCCATTTACCGAGTTGATGTGTGTTATTTGAATGCAAATGGTAAGAATGTAGCAGAGACCGTAAAGCCGAATATACTTTGTGGTTACCTGACATCTCTCAAAGACGCTCTAGGCAAAAGCTTCTTTTAAAAAGGATAGTTGCATGCATTTTACATCGAGAACTTTTATTTAAATAGCAGTCTATAGTTGAAATTTTTTTTTCAAAATATGCAAATGGCAAAATCTTCTGTTTATTAAAACACAAGAGAGATTCCTGATAGCTAAAGTGATACAATTCCGGCACGTGTGAGGGTTTATAGAATTAAATTAGTCTAACTTGCACAAATGCTTTAAACTGCAAAATGTTTCCATGAGTTCATTCCACTGTCCTCTTTTCCTTTTATACTGCATGTTCATTTGATCTCATTGTGTGTGAATGAAGCAGTATTTATGAGCTGCCACCCACATATTTAATTATATTAATTGTAGTAAATAATTGTATGTGACTTCGTTATAACCATTAGTGTAATGTCATTTTCCTGTACAAGTGTTCAGTTATTATGTGTTAAATGTTATTTTCTCGCAAGTGTGTAGAAAGCTACGCCAGCCATTTTTGTGTGTATGATGTTATAAGGAAAATGCAGAGTTTCTTTCAAAGGTGATGATGTAACTTGGTACACCATTTCGATCCCGAGAACAAACAGCAAAGCTCTTGGGAAAATGTTTATCATTACCAACAACACACACACCATAATGCAAAAGTGGTTGCCTCTGCTGGGAAAGTTATGGACATCTCATTTTTCGATATTCAAGGAATGGTTTATCAAATGTACCTGCACACACAACTGTAACTAGTCCTGAAAACTCTATAAGGCCATGTCAAACCCATATTTCCGCGGTATAAGCTGAGTGTTGCACCACGATAATGTACAGCCACACATTGCAAATGTTGTTGCTGAGTATCTCACAAAAACCAATGTAAAGTGCTTCCCTTGCTTTAGTACAAATTTAGCCATGCGTGAAGTTTTCCTTTTCCCCAAATTGAAGAAAACCTTCTTGGGAGCCATTTTCCGTTATTGTAAGCAGCGGTAAAGGCTGTGAGGCAATTCTGAAGGGTCTATCAAGAATTGTTTTCCATCTTGTTAATTTGTGGGCATTCTTTATTGTATATTCTTCGTATTTGATTGGTACGTTTAGAAATGAAAGCCCTGTATGCAGATGCGTGTGTGTTACCGAGGGTAAAAATTATGTTTCATTGAATATATCACAATGGTAAAGGAGAAAGATATACTTTAATATAATCTTAAAAAAAAAACGCCGAAAGTTGACCCATAAGAATGGCCCATAAGAATCAATGTTTAAAATAACTACGTTCATTCTTCTTATACGAGTAAGTAATTGTTAATTGTAACTATAAAAATATTAGTTATTGTTTCTTTGAGCTTGCTCATACATGCTAATGATTATTCCGATTGTTTAAATATTAAGCCAGATATGCTTCACATTTATAAAAATGACAGAAGCATTAATATTTCCACGCGAAGTTAAAATATTAAAATTACTGACAAATATGCAATCTGATCTATATTGACTGGGTTTAAAGTTTTAAAACATAAAACGAAGCATAACCAATAAAATTCGTATAGCTGCGGTACATTTTATGGAAATTACATTTTAATTTTAAAACTTTGCAATGTATACAAAAGGAAAAAATGCGTTTTTATGATAGAAGGGACTGATTGAGACTAATGCATTATTCCACGTGGATTTTAATAGGCTCTTGTACCTTTGTGGTCAACCATATTATATTTAATTTTTTAAAACTCTAGCAGTGCGTATATAAAAGTCTGTTGTTTAAACTGACATTAGTACTGTGTATAATACAAGAGGAGAGATATGCCATGCATTGCTTTTGTAAATGAAAGAGAAGTACACACCCTTGAACACCTACGTCTTTAGGGACAGTAAATAAACACAACATAATTGTCGGATCCCCTTATTAAGAGATGCTGTAGCAAAGCAGCGTGGATAACGGTGTTAGCCTTAATTGAAAAGTACAGCTGGAAATTAACGCCGTAAATCGGAGGCGAGTGGTCAAGGACCCAGAAGAAGTGGGAGATCGCCAGGTGGAACACAGAAATAATTATGCAAACTCGGCTATAAGTCACACAGATGATGGCTAACTTGCAACACAGTGAAATAGGAGATATCAGTGGTGCACTGGCCATGCCTTTTTTCTCAGCATCATCGCGAAACATTAAGGTCGCGTGTCTTTGTTATAATTGATACATTTTGTGCCTATACATGCTTGGATTTAACTTTCTCTTGACCTCTTTTGGCACATTCTTTCGTCATAATTATACTATAAAATGCCAGAACGAACAGGTATTCAATATATTCACTTATTATCTTACTCTAAATTTAAGTTAGGCACGTAAACTGCATAGTGGCAAACTGGAAGTAGGGCCAGATGTTTCTGCACATATAATTTCCTAGAGATGTAGTTCATCCACTTCTGCATGAGGCCACTTGAATTAGGGTCGTTCTTTGCATGTCTCTTGCACAAACTCTACTAAAGCTATTTATAAACAAGTTTTGTTCATTTTTAAAATTATTTTCAATGCATGCAATATTGTTTGTTATGCATTAATTATTATCTTAAATTTCATTCAACAATTATTTCTTAGCTGAGATGTTACTTATTTTATTGGTTTAAACCGCCACAGGTGGCCGAGGTTATTAAGGCGCGGACTCGTGAGTGGGAGGTCCGGGGTTCGAATTGGCTACCACCGTCCTCCCTGACTGAGGTTTTTTTTTTTTTCCAGGTTTTCCTCAGTCCTCATAAATGGCAAATGTTGGGAAAGTATCCTAAAATTAGGCACAGAACGTTTCCTTCCTTAAACATGTCCATTCCCAAGTATCATTTCATCTCATGTATCATCAGTGTCATCGCCTGTGGTGCCTCAGTAGTAAGAACGGGCGTTAAACACTGTTAAAAAAACGGTTAAACGATTTATTTAGCATGTTTCATGCGTTCTCTCTTGATATTCTCCTCGGAAGTATTAGTTTTAGTTGTCTTTTTCCAATCTGTTCTTATTTCCAAGTATCTTTTATCCACTGAAGCGCCAATAATTATGCCTTGAATAGCTATTAAATTTATAATCTTATAAAACCATATATCTCTGATATTTTATGATTTTTGTTTTTGAAGTAAATATCTTTTCATAATCTTGCAGATTTTGAGCATGAGCGATGGTTTAACTCATTAGCAAGCCATGCACAGCTTTGGCAGACAATCAGATTATATTTGTTTTTGAACATGTCACTGTGATCTGGCGACAATAAGATGCATGTGATACGTTTCTTGAATGTAGCAAATATGAAGTAAACTGAAATTCATCGTCATCTACAGTGAGGTTATTTGATTTACGGGCCGCCTGAGAGCGACTGTTTACTGGTGAAGTGCATCTGCTGTAACAGGAGAAATGCATGTACATAGTCGCAGCGTGTAAAGTTAGTGCTTTTATTTACTGAAATCATAATATATTACTGTTTAAAACTGATAAGCCCTAACCTATGTCATAAAAGATGATGGAAATGATGCCCCTCAGCGGCAATACAGTGTAGGAGATCCCTGGGTTGGGTAAACGTTTCTTCGGTAAGAAAATTAATCTTACGCTTTTTAAATAGTCTTATGTACTTATCTAAAAATAAGTTTAGCATATTATTTTATTTACTCACTTTTAGGTAGTTTGTATTTTTTAGAACTTCTTTCCTCTTAAGAATTTACCGCTGGGCCATCATAAAAGGCAGCGCCAAAATAATCCACATGCCATCTAATTCTGTCCCAATATATCCTTACAGATAAATGGACAACATTAAGAAAGGGATTATCTATGAAAATTAATCAGAAATAATTCCACAAAAATAAAGGTAGACAAGAAACTAACGAAAAAGGTTCTAGTATGAGTGGAAATAAGGCAAGGAAATAGTTTATCCAATTAAATGCAATATAATAATGGGTTAAGTAATGAGAAAACAAAAAAAAAAAAAAAAACAACTAGTAATGGTTATAAAATAGCAAATAGAGAAATAAAAACAATGTGTTATGCTCAGAATGTAATGTTACTATCTGAACACGAAAATAGCCTACAGAAATTACCTTATAAGTTTGAATTAATTCCAAAATGTATAACATGCAAATATAAATTGAAAGAAACAAGTCAATAACCATATATAAATAATCTAAATTAACACTTAATAAAAAGAGTATAGAACAAGTAATACATTTAACTATTTAGATGAAAATATTATCAATAACAATTGAAATTACAAGTATTATTATAAATTGAAAGAAACCAAGTCAATAACAATATATAAATAATCTAAATTAACAGTTAATTCACAAATTAAGAGTTAATAAAAAGACTATAGAGCAAGCAATGCATTTAACTATTTAGGTAAAAAATGTTACCAATAACAGAATTGTAATTACAAGTAAGAAAGGCATCGGAATATTTCAAATATATCATTTTAGGAAATAAGCTATGAATATTAAAAGTAGAACGAGATTACACAAAACTTGTATCGAGCTTGTAAATGTAGCTATAAAAATAAAAGTTGACACTAAATAGACCGAACAATTAATCACTGAAAATGAAATGAAAATATTAAAACGAATAACAGGATATACATTATATGATAGGAAGCAAATTAATATATATATATATATATATATATATATATATATATATGTGTGTGTGTGTGTGTGTGTGTGTGTGTGTGTGTGTGTGTGTGTGTTTGTGCTTGTTTGTGTGAAACTCTAGCTATTATAAAATGCATAAAACCAAGAAGGAAAGAATGTTAAAGTCACGTAACCAGATTAGATAAGGACCGAAATACTAGAGACGATTTTTTTAAGGTTTAAATAGAAAATTAGAAACGTGTGTACAGGGGGGTTAAAAAAAGTTAAAAATAATTTAGGTGATAGTATCTATGCATGAAAACAAGAAAAAATGTGTGATAAACACGAGTCTCTCAACGCATACTTTTTTAGACCTGAGCACTTGAAATCATAGTTAACACCCCTAACATATAAAACTGATACGTTGCAAGGAATAATGAAAACAAAAGTTTGGTTGCGGATATGAGAACAGTCGTTGCATTGGCGTTCCGTCATTTGTCATAACAGAGTGTTTTATTGTTTGAGCATTAGTCTGCAGTCCCACTGAGTAGTTCCAGTCGTGTTAGTATGCGTTTGATATATTACTCTTAACTCTGGGTACCTGCAACTTACTGAGAGTCCACTTAGCAAGGGACACCTACGAATAGAAGTAACATTCAAGCCCATGCCTCTATGCTGAAAGATATCCAGCACGTAGGGTACCATCTGTTAAGCTGTTCAGTTGACTTTTCCAGCACTTGTGGAAATAGGTTCCCTACTACCCCAAAAGGTAGCGTGGAAGGCTTCGCTCAGATTTTTCGTTACAAGCAGGACTGAAAGCACCACTGGAATCGTATGGAATCTCCTGCTGCAGTGGAATCGTGGAATCTCCGAGTGGCTGGCCAGTCCCAAGCGGAGAGAGCCGAAGATATTGACTTGCACAATTATAGATAGATAATAAGGTTTCACAAGAAGTGGCACGATTGCTCAGACGGTTAGAGCGTCGTGCTATAATTGTGAAGATAGTGCTTTTAAATTCTATCATCCTGATGTTTTTTCCCCTGCTGTATAAAGGAGATTTGGCACAATTGCAGCGATTTACTGGGTAACATAATATCGCGCACAGAATGGCCTATAAATTGATGTTGACCAATTTTTTTCTGCTGCAATCAAAGGAGATTTGCCAGCACTACAGTGATTTACTCGCCCCTATCGATTTATATTTATGAAAAGAGGGCGAGCATAGGCCGTCAGGCCTTAGAGAGCCGCAGCAAACCATTGGGTCCATCGGTTTCTAGCATTTGCTCGAGGATAGCGATAGGGTTAATGTGTGCGTGCGTGCGTGCGTTTTTTTTTAATTGGAATAAGAGCACATTTTCAACCGTTACAATATTTCACCCGCCTAAAAATGCCCTCATTACAGTGATTTACCCGCCCCTATCCCTATCGTGATATTTTACTATTAATTCATTTTTTTCATGGCAATACCCAAGTTACATTGTTTTTAACAAAACAAAAAAAATTCAACGTGAGACACAAGTGTATGGAGTAAACTCTGCTATCGCTCGGGACTGGCCAGCCACTCGGAGATTCCATGATGCACTAGCAGGTTAGCCCTGCTTGTAAGGTCAAGTTTCGCTCAGTCCTCACGCCTAATGAAAGAGCGTGTGCTAGGTTTAGTGGAAGGCAATTCTGGGATCAATGTGTTACGAATAACAGCAATGGAAGGCGTTAGCCATCATCTTGTCTGGGCGGTACTCATGGAACAATTGCTGTACCGTATCAAGTTCAGCGAATCCAGGCTCTTAGCTCACAAGAACACCCTTCCAGATTGCAGTTCTGCCAATAGTTCTTGCAAAAGTGTGATGTGGTTACAGCGAAGATTTAGTTTACTAAAGATTGTGTTGTGAATGTTCTTAATCAGTATATATAGGCTGCTGAAAATCTGCTGCGGCTCAAGAAACAAGGCATAAACACCGATTGTCAATCAACAATATGGGCAAACATTCTTGCGATAGATTAATAGGTCCAAACGTGCTACCACAGAGGTTCTCTTGCTGGAGGGTATGCCAGTCAATAAGGACTATAGTTACCATTCATGCACGATGACGTACCGACACATTTTCTCCACATTATGCGTGAACAGGACCGCTAGATTGGTCGGGGAGGCCCCACACCTTGGATTGCGCGTTCTCCAGGCGTCCCCTTGGTTATGGGAACACACAGCAATTGGTCTATGCCACTACACTCAACGATGTGCACACACTACAGGATCGCATCATCAATGCATGTCAGTACGTACAAGAACAACCGGATGTATTTCAAAGAGTGTGTGATTCTTTACGTCACATTGAGCGCCTCATGTGTTCAGATTTCAGAAAGAACCCGTCGTTTATTCGACATTTTTTTTTTCTTGTTTTGATGCATACTATCACATTTTTAAATATTGTATACTTTTTAACACCTTGTATATTTACATCTAGCGGCCATTTTTAAGGCCGTTGTTATGGATAATTTCTTTAGGGGTTATTTATTTAAATACATGCGCCTAAATAGCACGTTCCATAACTTCGCTGACATGTTAATTCAACGTTTGTATTTCAATTGTCTTCTGCAGTTTTCTCTCTTTGCATGCCCACCTTTGTTTCGTCGTGACTAAACGAACAGACATTTTAGAATTCGATACGGACTAATGTCATAAACATATTACACTTGTCACAGGTACACAGCCATACAACAATCCCACCTTTTCGTCACGGTCTATACGCTATTTCCAAGAGTAACCCGTTCACCACTGGTGATATCTCAAAGAGCATTCCCGTAAACAGGTGTGGCGGCAACCTTCCAGCCCCGTTTCGAATTCACCGATTTATTAAAGTAAGATAATGACAGGAATGCAATTTAATTTCACAGACAGGAATGTCAGGCGGGATTAAAAAGGAACAGGCGTCAGAGGCCCATATTTCATCTTTTAACTCTTGTCTGATGAAATTCGACATTTTCTTCGCAGTAATTTATGAACCTTCAGCTGTTTTTATAGTGGGAGGCCCTGGAATTAGAGAAATGACTCATGTAATAGCAGCTAGGGGCGTGTACCTTTCGGAGGGGACGCATTACCACGTGCTTTTGCTTCACTTATCTTTTCGCTCGAAGACGAATTGCCTAGCACACCCTCGACATTATCCATCCCACCTGTGCACGCAAACATCCATGAGGGAAATGCTGTTTGTGGGTCTTGCTCTGACATTTACTAACAATTATATAGTTACAAATAATGTAAAAAATATACTTTTTTCTGCAATGCTTATTGAAGCTTTGCAGTTTCTATGAATATTTTGGAGCATATACATATTTGTGCAGTTTTAAAATATTTAGCAATCAAAATACTCCATAATATTTGTTGAAATGACAAAGAATATAGACTTTCTTTAAATATAGCTTCTTTTAAATAATTTTCATTACTTTCTCAGCACTATTTTCATTCGTAAAGAAATTAACATTTGCCATACGTGAGTAACAAAAGCAATTTCTGTTCCTACACAACAGGTAACAGGAAAAGGGTCACATTTTCATAATTGTCAAATTATGTGATTTTATTTACATAACGCGAGTAGAGCTCTTAATGAATAAAAGTTTAAACACGTGATAAGCAGATTTGAGTAGTGTTTAACGCCCGTTTTTACTACTGAGGCACCACAGGCGGTGGACACCGATGATACATGAAATGAAATGATAAATTGGGAAAGGATTTTTTTTTTTTTTTAAGGAAGGAAGCGTTCCAGGCCTATGTTTAGGTATCTCCCCGGCATTTGCCAGTTATGAAGACTGAGGAAAACCTGGAAAAAACCCCAGTCAGGGAGGACGGTCCTGGCGGGATTCGAACCGCAGACCTCCCGCTCACGAGTCCGTGCCTTAACGACCTCGGCCACCCGTGGCGGTGTGATAAGCAGATGAATTTAAGTGTCATTGTTACGTAAAACATTTATGGATGAAGGGAAAGTCAAAAAGTATGCTTACTCCGAAATAAAGGCATGAATGTTTGTATCCGTTAATTTTTAGTCCCTGTAGTTGTAGCCTGAGAGCAGAAAATACATCAATACTTACAGAAGAACTGTGTTTATATACTGTCAGGGACATGATTGAGGGATGCGTGGCTTGGACTTTCGTATGGTTAGACATTCCGAAATTATACTTAAATAATTATACACTTTTAATTCGCATACAAGTTATTACTTCATAGTCTTTCGAGACTCAGGGAGTGTAGCAGAAACTGTTCCACGGGAAGATCGCGGGTCGCCACTTCCGGTGACAAACCCCGAGGGTTTGTCTCGAAAGACTATGAAGTAATAACTTGTATGCGAATTAAAATTGTATAATTATTTAAGTATAATTTCGGAATGTCTAACCATACGAAAGTCCAAGCCACGCATCTCTCAATCATGTCCGTAACAATACGAAGGAAGTGGTGACTGTTAAATATGTGTGGAAATGGTGCCAGGACTTAGCAGAGGGCGAATATATTAACAGCAAATTTGGAAAACAGTTAAAAGTTCCATCAATGGGCACAAGACAGTAGAATGTTGTCAGTTGTATTTTTCAAATGTTACTAAAATGCAAACTTGCAATTATTTTTACACTGGAAAGTGCACGTGTCCATGAAGACATAGTAAAATTTGGTATGAGCAGAAATCTGTTTATTGTATGCCACACTAGTCAGATTAGAATTTCATTTCATAATATTCACCGTAGATGAACTTTGTAGCTTGTTTGCTGTTTACGTCCATGACTCCAAAATTATGCAGTCACAATGTTCCTGGACAATGTTCCTGGACAATATTTACTGCTTCGGAATCGTCCTTCAGCAGGTCTAAACAACAAATCTAACTCCGAAACTCTGAACTTTTAAACATTTTGCCCTCACTATTAAACGCTGGCTGATTAGACAGTGTTTATAAACAGGGCTTATGAATATATTCTCTCCACAAACTTTTACTGCATGTGGAAAACAGCCTATTACTATTTATTTCAAAAATCACAAATATTGAACTTAAAGAGATTCTTGCACGCGATGCTTTAGTTAAAATTTACCTCATAACGAAAATAAATTTGTCTTTTGTTAACATAGATTTAAAAACTCCAATTTTGTTATGTAAAATGCATGTAGGTATTTATTAAAACTGTATTCAGCATTAGATTGTTTCATTATATCGTTTGCACTTGAACCAAATTTGGAGTAAGGCATAAATCTACAAGAAGAAAGAAAAGAAAAACGAAATGGAAGTCGTGGGTGTCCTTGCCATGGGCTAAAGTAACATTGAAATTAAAATGAATGCTTACCTTCTAAATTACAATACAAAACATTGTAATATGACGCATTGATTCACTGAAATGTAAATAACAGTATTTATTATGGATTTGGAGCTCGGAAGCATCAATATTTACTTGGATATTTTTAAATAAGGTACCCCTAGATGCTTTTACTGCGCGTTCTTCAAAACTATTTTTATAATTATACAATGGTTCAAATTTATAATTATACAACAGATCACCATATTTTTTAATATCTAATAATAGCTTCCAACATATGGTACTTTGGTTTCCTTGTCCTATTTTTCCCTAATTTGCACGTGAACTATTACATAACGACATTCTGGACACGGATAAAATAATCTTAATATACATTTCAAAAACTCTATAGCATTTACATAGTTAATGTACAAATAAAATAAAAATATAGCTGCAATAAAATCTCAAAAATATCAGCGTTTTTTAATTTCTTATTTAATGACTGTACGTCCTTCTTAACAATGTTCGTGATGAAAATAAATAAACCTCCCAAACCAGAACGTAAGTAAGAAATGCGTGGAAATTCAAAGTTTATGTGCACGCGAAAAAAAGATTCTTAGAGAAGGAGGTAGAGTAGAAACTAATGGATTTTGAGATTCGTTATTAATGAAGGCAGGTTTAGTGGGATAAGAAATAACTAGAAGGCGGCAACGTAAGGGAACGCCACTTGCTGTTACCTGTTTGATTTTAATTTGGTGCTGGTGCTAGGCTGGGTCCAGTTGAGAGAGCACACAACACGCGGAAAATTGATTAAAAGTATTTCCTATTAATTACTCATGTGGGACATTTTAGCACTTGTCTTAGAGATGTTTTCGAGAAATGCATAAGTCTGCACAATCTTTGCATTTCCGATATACAGGGAATCTCATGGTAAACTCTATCCAGCGAAAGGATAATATGACATAAACCATAGAACGCCAATTTCAAATCAGAATATATCGTGGTGAAATTTTTCATTTCGTGCAGTAGCCAAGGAACATAATGACGCCTAGCAGAAAATGCAAGCGGAGTAGCATATTGTGTAAGCTTGGTATGCACACGTAGGCGATTGTTCACTGCTTGTCTCTCTCTCTCAGCTGCTTCTTTGCATTCCTGAGGGTAGAATAGCTTTCAATTGATCTAAGCAGAGAGGATGAACTCATTTTATTACACAGTTCAGCAACAAAATGGATAAAATGACAACATTCCTCTTTCCAGGTGTATTTATATAGATAAAGGAATGTTCATGGCAAATATTGCAATCTTTTTATAACACTTCGGAGCTTCCAAGTAAAATTGTTTGATTATCTAATAATGGAAATGGAAACATTTGATCACCTTCTCAAATTGACCATAGGTTACGTGCAGAAAATTTGCAGAAAAGTATACAATAGTATTTAATATTGTGTCTTTCATTATCAGTAGCGTTAATTGCATAAAATAACAATGCATGCAATACAATTTCTACAGCAGGAAATTTAACAAAGTCAATAAGCCATTATCTAATATTTTAAAATAACGTATTTATTGTGTTAGTGCAAGTATTTTAAAATTTTAAGCAAAGAACGTTCCTCTAAAATATCAGGTTGCCGACATAAAAATCAAAGATTAAAGAGACAGACCATAAAGTGTAAGCAACATTATTAAAATAAAATATCAAGATAAAATAATGCATTAATATTTTTTACTGTGATAATTGGAAGAAAGAAAAATTTAAAAATCCTGGATAGATAGAACAAATATGGTACTTTCTATAAAGTATTAAATTATGTGCATTATTATAAAATATTGCACTCTTTCTTGATATCAATGAGTTCTATTCATGCTGAAGAACAAACAATAGTTTTGCAACAGAAGTCCAATACAAAAATTTCAAGGTTACAGTCTGGGTTCGAATCACGGATATGGCTTACTATGTTGATGCTCTGGCCACTTCAATTTCGAATGTTTACCAATACACAGGATTTATATGGAAAACTACATCTAAATTATGAAGATATTTTTCTCATAGACATATTAACGGAACTAAACATGAACTTTCCTATTTTTGCCTCCAATACTGACTATTAAGTAATTATAATGACTTTTAATGTGTTTCACTTGTTTCTATGTGCACAGTTAACTATGCAAAGCAATAATTGCAATAAAATAATAAATTATCTAATTTCAGTTCAATTTTTATCCTACAATATACTTGTAACAAATCGATTTTGTTAGTCAGCTTGAGTTTGGTGCCACAGTGCAGGTCTTTAAAACAAACAGGCAAAAGTTTTTGGACCGCAAGTGTACACGATACAAGGAATTACTGGAAGTATTCATCAAGCTTGCAAGCGAGCTGTGAAGCGGCCATCTAGGAGTCGTGTTCCATGTCATTTGATTGTAGGCATTCATTTCTCTCACCACCTTTTCTCACAAGGCTGCCCATCCATGCTACCAGAGTCAATATTTCCGTATTCTAAACCATGTTTAACTTAGCATTAAAGTGGTTGCAGTGAGATTATTTGAGTTACAAGGCCACAGAACGCCCGGTTTTTTTTTTTTTTTTTTTTTTTTTTTTCCCCCGTTATGCCATTACATATGCAGAGAAGTTGTAAGGCGATTCGCAAGAAAATATCATGGCTATCCTGTTCCATATAGTGAAAATGTTCGCCAACTTTTTAAAACGTTACAAGAGATAGATCTGTCAATGGCAAAAAAGTGTTCCAATAATTCTTGCCGAATAAAAGTTGGACGAAATACAGGAAGTTCCTACATGGACGCCGGCAATGCACTTCCGATGAGGGGCATCATTTTCAATATTTATTATAACACACGTCAGTGCTTAATTTTTCATAAGTTTTAAATTTATTATCATTTCATACTTTTAGAAACGGGGGAGAGGAGAGGAAACAAATAATCAAGCGGTTGCTATATATATATATATATGTATATGTATTTCAGTTGCGGAACTGCATTTCCCGAATAAACAGTAGCGCATAGGCAGTCCTTAACTTAAATAGCCTCACTGTTGATACATGTTCTTATAAAAACACTTAATATGGATTTCACTTGTTCGTGCATGGACCTCATAGGCCAGGCAATGAATATTGTCCAATCCAATTTGTGTCTCCTCAGTTTCAACCAATCACTGCCGTCCGTCATTACAGTATTACCGAACTGGAATTATCGCGCCTGATTAGAAATTTTCTGCATGTTATCGCAGTTGATTTGCAAGTATTCCTGGATCATAGGCATGAGCAAAGTATTTGCAAGGTAATGAAATCAACTATAGCGACAAATCGAGTATCAAACAAGTAAAAAATTAATAAAATTAATGTACAAATTGTTGTGATAAGGTGCAGGCTTTTAGCCGAAAATTCAATATAATACATCAATACAAATTTGCAAGACCTAATTGTGAACATGATGTATATAAAGTACACCTCAAACATTCAGACAACACCAGAGACGCAAGAAATGCCAAAGAAAACGACTCAAAAGTACCTAAAAAGAAAAAAGATCCATCATATTAAAAAATAACGAATAAGACATGGTTACTGATACATGTGTGGCGCATAAGAAAGTCATTAACATCACTTGAATTAGCTGGCATGGGGAAGAACCAGTAAAATGTGAGATTCACCATTTCCAAGAAGAAGAGCACTTCCTGCGGTAGAATTGCATTAACCACAATATTTACTCCCAACCGTACTTATCTCAGAACAGGCCGTTGGTACAAGAACTACCTGCTTAAAAAGCAGGATTGAGCAGGAAGAGACAGGAATGTCTTATGACCCATGCCTGTGTACAAGTACTGGAATTATTAAAAATAACTGGGCATTTAAGTTCATTCTCACTAAACCTTATATAATAATTAAGAAGGAACGTCATGGCCTAATTATAAGCACACTCGGACACAAGAAATCATCATGTTCAAATACCTTTACTTTTTACAGGATGCCGATTTCACACTTGTACTTTTCATTAGACCAAGAGAGCAAATAAGTGCTTTGTATTTAAACTCTACCTGTTAAACTTTTATTGCTAGTTAGCATGATAAGGGTCATAACAGGAACAAACATTCATTTCGCTGATATCTGTTAAAATACATGTCAATATTTCCACTGTTTCGTTTATTCGCCTCTGTTGGGATAATTAACATTAGATAGCAATCATACTTGTCAGCACTTTCCTGAAGAATATCGAAGGCATGACATTGATAAGTGCATAAATTAAATAATACTAGTATATATAGTTATTTTATTAATAATATATATTAAATGTCATATTCGGCAAATAGTCTTAGAAAATATTATTTTTGGATTAATTTTATTCGGGTAATTTCCCTCGTCCTCGGCTTCAAACCGCACTCGTAAAATTATAAACAAACTCACTCATGGATATTGCAGATTATTATATTATGAAATAACTTTCACCATTCATATCTATAGTGACACTCACCTCGGTTTCATCGTCTAAATCTGTCACAGAATTTACAGTAAGATTATTTGAATTAGGTCCGCCTGTGCGCCGTGCTTACTGGGTGAATAGGCTCGTGGCAACCGGAAAAAGGAAAATGAGTTGTCGCGAGTAACTTTAGTATTTTTATTTTAGTATTTATATTTTTAATGAAAGAATAAAAGCATACTGTTTTTAAAACTGTAACAATAAACACTAACCTGTGTTAGAAGCGATGTTGAAAAGATTCCCCTCAGAGATAACACATTGCCGATATATGCCTGTATTCCTGTATTTAACGTTACTTTTCTTTCCTACGAACACTCCGATTTGGAATACTTTTTTTAGCTTTGAGAGATCCTGTGTATCGTAGCTTTTTAACACGTTGGCGAAGATTTTCTTAATCTGAAACACGATTGCCGGAATATTTTCTTGTGAATTGTCAGAATTATTTGCAAGAATCCAGTACTTATACGTTACATCTGCGACGTGCATTTGTTCGATCATATAACACCCTCCCTCGATTCCACTTGAAATATCGAAGTAGTATTCATTGTATCACACTTATTTTCAAAATTATCTATAACTCTTCTCCATTTACCATTCTTTTAGTTTTCAAAATGTATCTTCCTCTCATAAACTTAATACACGTTGAAACTCGGCACATATTACTATTACGTTGCACGGAACATCACTTTACTCATCATCATTCACTGTAACCACTGTCTGTCTCTGCAATGCATTGCCACAGAATGTCAGAGATAGCTAAACTTTGGGAGCATTTCATAAGAAATTATTTAGTAATATACTTTGGGTGCCAAAAATTATACACATTTTCAGAGTAGATATCTATTAAATATGCTTCAAAGTTGTACCGAAAAACAACATTAATGTGTAGTATGATGTTCTGTAAACAGATGTGACTCACAAACATTATGATAGCGTTGCTACGTTACAGATAAATCAACAATGAACAAATGAAGCCAAGATTATCGTATGATGATCTGTAAACAGATGTGACACACATTACGTTATGCTAGCGCTGCTACAACAAAATGGAGCCAAGGTTGTCAGCGCAAAAGCAATTTTAGAATGGTATTTGAAAAGCGAGAATGTTGTTGAAGCTCAAAGGCAGTAAGGCGAAGATGTTTCCACCGCGTTCTCCGGATCTAACTCTCCGTTGGACTTCTACCTATGGGGAACTCTTAAGGATGTTGTATACCGTAGAAAACCAGCTACACTGGCAGCACTTCGGGAAAAAATTGAAACGGCATGTGCTCCAATCGCTAAGAACACTTTCGCAAACGTTGCTACAACAAAATGGAGCCAAGATTATGAGCGGAAAGGAATTTTAGAATGGTATTGGAAAAGCGAGAATGTTGATGAAGTTCAAAGGCAGTAAGGCGAAGAAGTTTCCACCGCGTTCTCGGATCTAACTCTCCGTTGGACTTCTACCTATGGGGAACTCTTAAGGATGTTGTATACCGTAGAAAACCAGCTACACTGGCAGCACTTCGGAAAGAAATTGAAACGGCATGTGCTGCAATCACTGAGGACACTTTCGCAAACGTTGCTCAATCAGTAGTTCAACGTACTCAGAAATGTATCGACGCCGATGGTGGACATTTTGAGCAACTGTTGTAATTGTAAAAGTATAAGATGATTAGTGCTCATCATTTTCTGTTTGTGTGAATTCAGTTTTGTTATGTTAACACAGCTTTTTCTTTGCTTGAAGTGTGTATACATTTTGGCACCCTCTCTCTGTGCGTTTTATCTTGCCGTAGAATGTTTCATTCTATAATCTTCTTCTTCTGCTTCTTCTAATCATCATCATAAATCCTCTTATGTCCTTCATTGTATTGTTAAGTGTTTTTCAGCTTCATGTTCTACTTGTAGATATATTTATTTCCTCTTTCATGATTTACACAGGTTTATATGTGTATGAACTGTCGTTGTTAATGCTTGTTCTATTATTATTGTTTTTATTTTTCTTCTTGTTACCTTAACATTTTTCAGTATTCATTTTAATTTTTCATGTTTAGCTGTCAGTACACATTTATTGTTCTCTTTATGTTAACATAGTGTACCAGCAATGTCCTTGTTAATGTTATAATTGCGATACTCTCACATAAACTTAATATAATTATTATTAGATTGGTAGAGCAAAAGAGAAGGTCTAATGGCCTTTGGCCTTAGCTCTGCCAGAAAAAATAAACAATGAAGCTTTTACATATATGCATCGTACAAGACTAGTGGTATAATTAACGAAGAACAATTAGCGCACTATTTATAATAACGAAAGCAGCGAGCAACACCAAACGCATAACCACTCGCTGACAAAGCCTCCCTCAAACTACTATAAGCTACTACTTGCATATGCATTATATGGCCTTGACTACTGGTTTCTACCATCAGCAGCCGCATTGGGCTATTCTGTAATTCAAATAAGTTCACTGTATTAAAAACGCTTAATATCCTAAAGTTCACATTTATGCTCAGCAACCTGATGAGTTATAAAACAGTTTATATATTTTATTTAACATTATATTTAATTATATAAAAACAAAAATAATTTTTGTTGGGACTATATTTTTATGGGAGAAAAGGACACTACTAACATCAGAAAGCATGCTAGGTGTCCAAGAGCCATCCAAAGATCTCGGAAACATTTCATAGTATTCTTTCCCTAGATATAATAAACCTAACAGTTATAAACTTCTTCTTGGTTTCGGTTGTTTACTGATAAATACAAACCTATTTAATAAACACAAATTATTGAAATTTGAAGTAAGTAAATGTAATAGTTTTATACAATAAACCCAAATATTTTTTGCTTTTTTGTCATTGGTGTGTAGGTTTCATATAACTTTTTGAAACATTTTATTATTCACAATAACGAAACCTAACACATAGTTAAAGGAAGCTTTAATGAGAGAATTACAAACAATAATTTTAATAACAAATATATAGCGTAGACTCATGCTATGATTTGACCTCCTTGCATGTTTGCCGTAACATCAATTCGGTAATGTAATGTTAAGGGACATTTATCAGGCGGAAATGTGAAGATTAATCGGTCGATAAGGCGTAAGTAATTCTCCCATCCTCCTTCTGAATAAAACATTCTATGATCAGCTAAAGTTCCTCAAAATTAAAGGAAACTGAATAAATAAATAGAAAAAGATAACATCAAAATCTGGCAAAATTAAAACACTTATGGCATTGCGGTATCTTAGAAATTATCGCAGCATAATATTACTCAACGAGAACTGATATTTAACTGCTGCTTCTTGAGTCCTACTTAAATTGCTCTTAAAAGACCTATTAAAATACATAATGTAATGCTCTAGCACTAAATATTGTGCTATTAAAAAGTCAAGGAAATAAATTGTATTATAGCGTAATTTTTTTGCACAAACAGGGGTTGTACTTGAGTGAGTTCAATGCGTGGTTGGAGCAGCAACTGAAATATTCTCTTCCACGTGGTAGTGCATTGAAGGAAGAGCTTACTAAATGTAGTTCTACAATGTAACATATAGTATTTTACTTCTCTTGGACCGCAATGGTGTTGCAGAAATGACTACCTTCTGGTTACGACTGCCATAACGCTTATTTGGTCTGCCCTTTCAGCTTCACTTGCACCGCTCTCATAGGCTAAAGAACAGGTTATGGTAACTTATTATACGGCCGTTCAGAGTACAGCAATCTAATTACCTCAACTAGGTCGGTTTTTACAAACTTAGCAAGGCGGCATGATCGCTCAGTGTCAAAAGGCCTCCAGTTTGAACCCGACTCCAGACATGACGCCCTTAATTGAGTCCTGTCTGATTTTCTCATGTACATTAAGGCCCTGGATTATGCTCAGCATTTAAGAGGCTATTTATTAACTACCGCACGTAGAAAAAGAGGGGGGTGTTCAGCAGGGACGTGACGAAGCATAGCAAGTGTGGAGCGGAGACCCAGGTGTAAACCTAACAAGGTATTTCAGTATGCATGGTATAATATAACTAACCTCTGTATACTTGCATTAATTGTGTGTTTCTCCTTTCTTTGGGGGCGGACCCCCAACGTCAAATTTGCAATACACAGTACAATAGTTCAACCGCACGCGATTCCTTACAGATAGACACTATTTCCCCAGGTACAAGGTCATGGTAAGAAATTGTTACAATTTGGGATGTTAGGAGAATATAGCTAGTTGACCTCTAGATCGTTTGGCTTGAGCTTGATTTCATCCATTCTGTTGGTCGGTCAAATGGTAGAGAAAGTAGCTGGAACATTTTTAAATATCAAACGTACTTTACTGAATCTACATTCTTGTTATGGTATTCCTAATTTTTCTTTTATTAATAACATGTTAGTATTTAATAGCAAATAGTTTGAACTTTTGTAAGGAAATAAATAAGTGTGCATTACTCTGTTATATTTTCAAATTTCCGCTCATTTATAATTGAGGAATTTAATGAAAGATAGGTCTTCAGTTGTAACTCGTTTTGAGTAAATAATCTGGCAATAAAAATGTATTCCTTAATTAATGATATTTTATTTTTCATTATGTATACCTACTCTTTAATGTAGTCTGTAAAGTTTAGTAAAAAAATAAGCAGTTGATCACAAAATGTGTTTTATACTTGAAACAATTTAACGTACTAAGGTTTTCAAATAGCAAAAAGCAAAAATTAAGTCTCTAGTTGAGATATTACTCGGATTCCGCTCGGTCTGTGAAATTGCGTTCTACCATTCACATGGGAGCTGTTACGATTGAACCGCTACGGGTGTCCGAGGTGGTTAAGGCGCGGACTTGTGAGCGGAAGGTCTGGGGTTCGAATCCCACCAAGATTGTCCTCCCTAACTGAGGCCTATTTCAGGTTTTCCTCAGTTCTCATAAATAGCTAATGCCTGGGAGGTACCCTAAAATTAGGCCTGGAACGTTTCCGTCCCTTTAAAAAAATTCTTTCCCAATGTATCATTTCATCTCATGTATCATCAGTGTCCACCGCCTGTGGTGTCTGAGTAGTTAACACGCGTGTTAAACACCATTAAAAAGTTACGGTTGGACCAGACCTATTTCAATGAAACGTTGTAGTGTAATTGTTAAGATATTCTAAATTTAATGTAATAATTGGTTTGCCGTAAAATTAACTGTAACTTTACACAATTGTCTAAATTTAGGTAGACTGCTAGGGACAGCACGGCAGAGTGAGCTATTGTGACGTTTTCTGACCTTGCTTGTGCTGGTTTCTGTCAGTACGTAAGCAGTTGTACAAAACGTAGGTGAACGTACTTTGTTAATAATTAACACAGTATCCAGAGACCTTGAAAACGATTAATGCATTGAATACTTTAAGAAAGGGTGTTTCGCTTAGGTTTCGAGAAATATGTGAAATTTTGAAGTGTAAGTAATGGTAATACATAACTTGATGTGCAAGTTCTCCAAGTTTAGCAGAACGGTCAGTGAAACTTGGTGTGTCTTTAATAATCCTCAGACATCTACGCTTATGCACCTAAAGCAGATTTTGTTCTTCTAACCATAGAGAAGCTGAACATTATGCTGGGTCGTCCGGGTGCTTACCGTAGCATGTCTGTTGCGTACTGAATATGAAGAACCATTTTTGCCCTCGCATTAAACATTGGCGTATGTCCTTTACAGATTTGTGTATGCGCTTGGAGAGTTTCGTTGTCTTGTAAGATGCAAATTGTGCGCTTTTAAACGGTGAGCATTTATGCCTTGTTACATCATGCATATTAGAGAATAGAATTAGACGCAAGTTTGCAAAGTGAAGCCATGTATTCATGACCAATAGTTAGCAAACGTTATTGAAAATATAATAGAAAATCAACTACAACGTCCTGAATGAAAGGATATAGCTGAAAGTGAAGATGATAGAAATTAAATAGATGGAGTTTACAATAGTTTGCGTCGTCATCATCATAGAAACACTTAAAAGGAGTGAATATCTTATAGAGTTATGATGCAGAAATAGGAATTCAGGGGGGAAATGACTGAAATCATAAGCACATATTCTCAAAAATATCAATATTTCTATATTGTTTGTAGTAAAAGCAAAAGTATTAACATCTTCCGCTTATGTATTTAGTATGAACTCCAGATCATGGATGTCAATCCTGGTGGTATAGTGGTAACCATACTTGCCTTCTAAACCCAATATCGCGGGTTCAAACCCGACCAAGATCGATGAATTTTTTCGGCCGTAAAAATCCTAAGCATGGGTTCCTTCGTAAGAGAAGTAAAGCTGTGGGTCCCGTTTCGTACATTTACGGCACGATAAAGAACTTCAAGCCTGAATGGAAAGGCCTCTGAGCAAAATTTACCGGCCGTTTCACGCCTGATTTGAATGGGACGCTGATGATCTGAGATGTTAAAGAGCGTCCATAAATAAACCAAATCAACCAACAACACATCATCGATTCACACATTTGTTATAAATGAAAGCTTTTCAATGCTAAACAAGGGACCATTGGATTTCTATTCAGTAAAACTCATTTTGTCTTGGGGTTACACGGTCGGTATTTGTAGTCCCAAGTGTGCAAAATTCTAGAGGCCAGGCCACCAACAAACCAATTTTCATTAAAATCGGCCGCAACCAAGTTACACTTATTAGTACATATGTTTTATTTGGCGGCAATAGTTTAATTTATAATTATTCTACCAAGTTTCATTGATATAGTCTTTTCAAACCAAACGTTTCCTTGTCAGAAGGCAAAGTTTATTAGAGTGTAAGCAGCCAAGTGCCCTGGGAATGTTGAGATGAGAGCTTCAGAAGGAAGAAATTCCTAAATTAAGAAACAAACAACAATTAATCATTTCTATAAGTAATGTTTGGGATTTCGGAAAGATATATATGCTCTTTCGCCCTCTACCTCGTTTTATTCTTCTCGCTGAGCCGTGGCATGTACATGGCGCCGTAGGATATTGTTACAACCGCAGAAGCTGGCCCTCCCCTTTTCTACTTTTGACAGGCAGAAGAGTAATTAGAGCAAGTATAGCCCTGGTTCAACCTGTTCAATTTCCTCCCTCCCTCCTCCTATCTCTTTGATTATATAGAGTGGTAATGAGTGTGTCAGTACGAGAAGATGGAAAATAAAACGAACGTAATATTCTTTCATAACGTTTCGCCTTCTTACTTTTTCTCCGCATCTTCTTTCCCTTCCTCCTCATTTCTCATTTCCTTTAATCAGTTGTTCCAAAAACCGTAAAAGCTGTACATCCAATTTCCGTTCCCAGGAGAATCGATGGATTGTATAATTACATCAAGCAATATTAATTATAATTCTTTTATCAGCAAAAGATTTGCTCATTTATTCGTTTTGAAAGTTTAGTAAGAGTGTCATATATCCAGGCGGTTATTTCAAGTCCCACAGATCTTCTAATCGCCCTCTGAGATGCCACCGGAGCAAGCATGGCGCCATTCTCTCTTGCGGTTAGTTGCGAGCTGGATTTCGACAGATTGGGGCAACTGCAATCGAGTGTGAAATTTCATTAAACGTCTAATGTTCAGGTACAGAAAATCTGGTGGCCTAAGCAGACAGACAATTTGGGGTAAATATCGTGGCGGTGCCAAAACGAGGAATATTAAAATTAGTACAGACATTTAATGAGAGATGTTATGTGAGTGATCGAGGAAATAATCGAAGTCTTCAAGTGCTCATAGAAGAAAAACTTAATGAAATAAGAGCGCCAGTTAAAGCTTTTCTCGATCTTGAGGTTTATGGTATTATCTTTGGAGAACATTGAAAAATATAGTATATTCAATTAACTCTCACACAATGTAGGAACTTAAACATTCGAAACGAAGGTAGATCCATTGTGTGTCAAGGAAAATTGATATTTCCAGCACCTTTTGTAAGAATAATCAGTAAAGTTTTCTTTTATTTAATATGCTGTACCTAAGTTTTAAAATGGTAAACGCTTGAGGGCCTCGAGTCTGCGCAATAAAATACAGCAAGTTTTAATTAACATTGTCATATTTTAAAGTAGTCGCAAGAAACACCTTCCAATCCATCTGCAGATCCCATAATAAAAGCAGTGCTTTCTTATATTTCTATAGATACTCTAATGGCAGTACGTCTAAGCTATAAGTTTCTTTTAAAACCTCGTATCAGGGTAATAAAAATGCCGAATTGCAGTTTGAAGTACAAGCATTTTCAATGCTATTACATTAATTCCTAGTGTGTTTTTCAGTTTTCGCGGATAATAGAATGTCTTGCTCCAATTATAAAATAACCTCAATTCTGAGTTTGACAAATAATAAAAGAAATTTTAGTAAAACATATCATGTGATCTGTTGAACTACTTAATGACAAATAATTAATTGTAACAATATAGTATTCAACGTCTTTACCAGGTCGTTAAGGCGCGAACTCGTGAGCGGGAGGTCTGGGGTTCGAATCCCACCAGGACCATCCTCCCTAACTGGGTTTTTTTTTTCCAGATTTTCCTCAGTCCTCATAACTGCAAATGCCGGGGAGGTACTCTAAACTTAGGCCTAAAACGCTTCCTTCCTTAAAAAATATCCTTCCACAATTTATCATTTCAACTCATGTATCATCAGTGTTCACCGCTTGTATGCCTAGGTAGTAAAAACGGGCGTTAAACACTACTCAACTTTTCAACGTCTTTATCATAAACTTTTATATTACTACATAATAGTTTTCTGAAGTGCTGAAAGACTGTGCGTTTTGTGCTCTATCTTAATTGGATAATATATGTAAAGTTTGGAATTATTTAAAGTTGAATCCTTTCAGTAATAACTGCGGCATTTTTTGGCGAGTGGGAAAAATCTCACAACACTACCAACCTAAAAAGAGCATGTCACTTCAATACATAAAATTGTTTTATTGAACGTCGCAACAGTGAAAGTGTAACAACTAAAGAAATAACAGTAAACCAGCCTATACCCTTTCTTGCAAAGTCATCGTCCTTTATCGTCATCAACGTCTTCATCCTTCTTGAATGCGAGTCAACGTACATCCAGATTTAAATTAGGGAAAAATCGACTAGGAAAATAGTACACATAATGTGCACGGACAATTAGACGTTTAGCATTGTCAAACGTTATGGATTTAAGGGTTCATCAATGTAATTGTTAAAGTGTTAAGCTCTCTTACAGGTAAGGGTACTACCCAGAGATGAAATTTCTAAATCTCTCGCTTTTCACGCATGTTTCTGAATTTTGTTATCACAGACTGATATATTGGTGCATAAAGTATCATAAAATGTCATATTGATATCTCATCTCGTTTTAGAAAAAAATATTTTAAAAATTATTTTTATATACTAATGTATTAAATATTCTACACGATGCAAAATTCTGACCAAATATGTTCATTTTTATTGAAAAATAATTTATATAAAGATTTTTTTTTCCTCAAGTCTTGATCGTCTAAAAATTCTTATACATTTTGGTACTACAATTTTTATGTTTTACAAGTGATCAAGGTAATTATTGTATATCTTGAATAATATAAAAGTGATATAATATTATTGGTTCTTTTTGTTCATAAGTTCTGATTAGATGCTGAAAATCAGAAGAAAACTGGATAGAAAGAGCATCATGTGAAATATTTTGAATGTAAAAAAATGCACGAGCTATATGAAAAATTAATTTGGAAAACTGACATTTAAATATAAAGAGATTTTTACAGTATTCTTACCGCTAAATGGAAGTTTAAAACCCTCTGATGTGAAAAAGTAATACATATCACGAACATAGAATTTTATCAGTTTTTAAGCATTTGTTTGCATTGATGTTGATAAAATTTTACATTCGAATACCCTTAAAGGTATATATTTTCTCTATATAGTAAGCACATTGCAATGGAATTGATTGAAACAAAATAAAAGTTTTCCTTTCACGTCACTTGTATCTTATTTTGGTTTATGTGAATGTTATATTTTCTGCATCTTCTTTTAAAAAGGAGCACAACGGTAACAAGCACATATTTCTATCCTCCGAGACATAAATAAAGAACCATCCTGTTACCTGTCAGGATTAATAAAATTTAAGATATCTACAAAAAGGTTATTCCAGATCTAAACTAGTATATATAGCTGGGATCATATGTGTCTAAAATGGAGATGAAATGGTCCAACATGCAGCCTAGAAAACAGCCGAGAGAATTTGACAGCAACGGAAGGTAGTTATTTTAAATACGTTAGCTTATAAATATCGTTGTTTATATCTAACGATGGTCACCTTTTACCAGCTACTTTATAGTTGCCCAGAACAGTTACATAGCTTTATTATCAGCTGATTTAAACAAACATATCTCCACTATTGATATCATCAGATGCAGATTGGGCACAAATAGGCAATATATGTTTAAATTCAGTATCGTTTTGTATCTTTAGTTTTAGAATCTACTAAAAGCGTAATTTAACACGTAAAAATAGCCTATCTCAATCAAAATCAACGTCTCTATCTTGGTTTAAAAAGTTAAACCTGTCTTACTTTTGGCAATTTACCAAGATTAAAGTTATATATGGAAATGTACTATATCCAGTTTAAATAAATAAATAAAGTCAGCTTCCCAGGTTTCAAATGAAATATCAGAGAACTGCTATATTGAGAATTGTCATTTTGTTCCTGTTTTGAACTTCACTCTTGTTTCTTCCACTTAGAGAGACTGGCCTTGCTGTTTCCAATGCTGACATTACACGATCAGATTGTGTTAATTGTTGTCCTGTAAAAGTACAGAAAGGGCATCTGCCTTATGGCATATGGAGCCCATATAGAATACACAGATAGAATTTATTGGAAGTCTTTGTTTCAAAAACATATTCCATTCAGGGGATATACACACCTTTGAAGCTTAAACATTTGCAAGATTTTCACATATTCTTTCTCCGTTTCTCTAAAAGGACTATTAACATTAAAGTTTGTGTGTTTAATGTTTAAAGGTGTTCTTTGTTATAAAATAAGTATTTCCATATTTTATAAACTTTTTAAATTAACTCCCAAAATATCCAATGTTAGATTTGCATCAAAAATATATCTAACAAATTATTTAAAAGATTTTGAAATTTTCTGAATAATTATTTCTTTATCATAAATATATAAATCTAGAAATTGAATCTCAATAGATCCAATGTATGTAGTGCATATGTATTTTTTTTCTGAAATTTGAATTTTAAACACATTTTGCCCCCGTTATAAAATCAAACTTTTTTACAGATAAGGAAAAAATCAGATTGTTGATTTCAATAAGTAGGACTAAGCATTCTGCTGTTATTTTGAAAACTGTAAAAGCTATAATGTAAACAGTTTTGAAAAATACACTTTTGAGAAAACGAGCGAGTTTAGTTTTCGTTTCAGCACCACTGTTGTTGAATTGATTTTAGGATTTCAGGACCACTTTTTAGTGTAATATTGATCCTTCTTTTAACCATGCTTTGTTTTCCGTAAACAAAATAAAGACAAAAATATATGATTTCACATTTAAAATCAACAGCAATAGTTTACTTCCAGTTTGTAAAGGTCTACCACATTTCTAACATTTTAGTTCAGGCTTGACCATTAAAACCCCTTCCTTGGTGGCATTCTCAGCAATAAGGGGAAGAACTTCCTGTCATTCTACCAAGCGGGATGGCTTAGGCGGTAATTGAAACATGAATTCAGGAGGTCTTGGGTTCAACGCTTTTGAGACCGCCGTACGTGTTTACCTCTGGTCATTTAGATGAATATTTGTTATATTTCTTTTCTATAAACTTTTCATCTCCCATTTCATATTATAATTTCATTCCATAGATCAGATTGCAAGACAGGTAGTGACACACCTGGGTGTGCGACGTGGCGGTTACGCTATGGAGAAAGTTCCTGTCCTGGCCTCTGGCGAATTCTGCTGGGAATGGGACCGTCATGGCTGCCTGCCGGCTCTGACCATCTGAGAAATGTTAGGAACCCGGCCTACTTCTTTGTACCGTCGTCCCCGAATTTGGCTGACTGGCGAGTCAGCCAAATTCGGAAGCAATGAGATAAGTCTCATTGCTTCCCTCTGAGGTGTCTTAACAGGTTGTAAGCTCATCAATGTGGCCAGGGTGCTTGGATCCTTCCATCATTCTGAAAAAGAGATGAATTAGTATAACTTCCAATAACTACGGACGTCCATGACAAATGCTTTCATTCATCTTTCGAATCGATGTTAAATCTGGAGAACGTATAGTCCATACCGCTAAGACATGAACTAGTGATCGGGAGGTCTGTGGTTTAAATCCCACAGGGATCATCCTTCCTGATGAGGTTTTCTTCTTGAGTTTCCTCAATCCTCGTCACCGACAAATATAAAGAAAGTACCCTGAACTTAAATCTGAAATGCTTTCCTAGAAAAGTTTCTTTTCCAATTTCCCATTTCATCTCATGTATCATCAGGTTATGCCACAGCACAACATAAACTGATAAACTCTCTTGCAGCTGTTTATATAAGTAAATTGGGCATGTAATGACTCACGTTTTTGAAAGATCTTAAATTGAAGCCAGAAGTGTTCTGTAAGCCATTGTGGCAGGAGAGTATTCCTACATCTTTTGTGTCATCCTCAATTTTATGAGATGGATGAAAAAATCCTACATTGTTATACTATTGTGATATTTGCTCGCAGACAAATTCTCTCTTGTCCAACACCCAGATGACAAAAGTTGCAATAACCCTTCCCAGACATCGGATAAGTTTTCGATTTTCCTACCCACATAATTACGCAATTTATCTTCGCTGACTCTTCTCTATCTCACTGGTATTTCATAATTATGAAGATCCAATCACATTTGCAACATGGCAACTTAAGGACGGCGTCATAGACGTTCATTTGTTACAAAGCAAATTGATTGTGTGATAATGGGCCGCGAGCCTCTCTCTCTCTCTCTCTCTCTCTCTCTTTTCCCATTTCGGTTAAGCGACATTACTGCTGCAATAACAGCATATGAGTGGCAGGTATTTTGAGAAAAACTAACACACATTTACCCAGTAGAAGGTGGCACGAGGAGTGGTCTCAGATATAACAAAAACATAAACCGTATATGCCTTGGGGTGTTCGAGGATCGGCTTCTTGATGGCTACTCAGTTAATTAGGAGGGTTTGGCCGACCTCTGACCGCAGCCACAGGTGATCATAACCGGTAGTTCCCCCCAAAATGTATGGGACAGACATTGTGGTGTTAATTTCCTTCACTGGAGTGATATAAAACTACTTTGCATCTTTAAAAGATATTTAATGCTTTTTTGAAGTTTCACTATGCAAATTAAGGGATTTCGGATTATTTTATAGCTGTGTTTAAGATGTTTTACGACCAGCTTATTCGCGTTTGATTCAGCTTACGCGATAGTTATTTTATAACTTTGTTTTTTCTTCCAGCAATTAAGGATTAATGCTAAGCTCTTTTCTACAAGGTGCAGAGAATTAGAAAGCTTATATACTGTTAAAACGTTTTCTACCAATATGCGCTGAATAAAATCTCATCAAATCTGCGTCTTTTTTCTTCCTAAAATCAACAATCTCATTTCTAAAACTACCGATCTCTTTAGTCTTTAGTGTCCATGCTAAACTACAAGTAAAATTAAAAATTCCTTTTCAGTTTTCATCACATGTGTCCATTACTTAAATAAACGAGTTATAATACAGAGGCCAAAAATGTATACACGCGTTTACAGTAGATATCTATTTAATATATTTCAAAGTTGGATCGGAAAACAACAGTAATGTGTAGCATGATGTTCTGTAAACAGATGTGGCCCCCAAACATTATGATAGCGTTGCTGATAGGTAAATCAACAATGAACAAATGAAGCCAAGATTATTGTATGATGTCCTGTAAACACATGTGACTCACATTACGTTATTCTTGTGTTGCTACAACAAAATAGAGGCAAGATTATCGTTTGAACAGCGGAAAGCAATTTTGAAGTGGTATTGGAAAACCGAGAAGATTGTTGAAGTTCAAAGGCAATGGAGGCCTGTGTACAGAACAGAACCGCCAACGCAAGCAACAATTCATGCATTATAAACAAATTTGAGACTCATGGTACCGAATACCGTAGAAAGCCAGCTACACTGGCAGCACTTCGGGAAGAAATTGAAACGGCATGTGCTGCAACCGCTGAGGACGCTTTCGCAAACGTTGCTCAATCAGTAGTTCAACGTACTCAGAAGTGTATCGACGCAGATGATGGGTATTTTGAGCAACTGTTGTAACTGTAAAAGTCTAAGATGATTAGTGCTCATCAATTTTCTGTTGTGTGAATTCAGTTTTGGTATAACACAGTTTTTTCTTTGCTTGAAGTTGGTATACATTTTCGGCCCTCTGTATACTGGGTATCGTGTAGCAGTTATAATGCTATGAATTTACTTATTCCATTCGACAGACAAATGGGTCTAATGGAACTTACTCGTATATGGTTTTATAATCTCCTAACATGACCTTTTTTCAATCACCTTTATTTAAAGTGCAACAGACATGTTTGATATATATTACAGTATGTTAGATTTCTTATTATTTATTCCACAACGAAATATAAAATAAACTAATAATAAAATAAAATTAAAAATAAATAGCAGTAGGAATATCACACAACTGTGTTCATTTTATTTCTTTCCTCCAGTTCCCTTATACGAATATTTTTTGGATCTTAGCTGCTTCACTTTATCGCAAATTTACTATCTCTCCTCCTCTTCCTTGCCTAATGCAGAGTATCTGTTCATACCCGGACCGGTAGATAGCTTTCCCTCCATGTTTGCACATCTTATGTATGTGTGAAGAGGAGAAATCATAGATAAATACATACTGGCCGATGGAAGTAAACCAGTGCCTAAACGATGTAAATAGTGTATCGAGGATCATACTAACTTTGGAAATGTAAATAAGGAAACCAGCATTCTTTACTATCATGTTATGGGAAAGCTTGTTTTGTCTTACCTGTATTAAGAAAACCATTTAAACTGCCATGGTCTTATAGAATTGTATTACTTATGAATTACCGTTCACTATTTCTATCCACTTTTATCGTACACAACAACTATTCAGTCAGTCTATAATGCAATGCAATATCATTTACTAAACATATAAATGAAAGTCAAACTAAGCGCTGCGAAAATTGGATTTAGAGCAACGAAGAATGAATAAACATGCTTCTTATTATCACATTACCTTCTTTTATTTTATTTTAGGCTGTTTAATGCATCCGCTCGAAAGCTAAGAAATTAAGAGGTAACGTCAATTGCTCATTTTTCTACACAATCTTAAAAATTCTTACATTGACTTATTACATAAGAAATTGGATCTTTTCCCATCACCACCCACTGCTATACCTGCAACGTAGAGTATGTGTTTTGTAAGTAATAGCTCTCTTCGATGCTGTATACAGCTGTTCGTGTTCTTGAATATCTGCCACAGTGTGGGATGGAACTTTAAAACTGATCAATTTTCTTGGACTTGCTCAATAGCACACTTTAAAATAGTTAACTACCAATAATCTGCTGGGTTAATATTTGGCGGTCTCTGAAAAGAACTCATATTGCATGCACTTCGCTCTTAAGGTAACCCGGAGTGTAAATCTAGCAAATAATGCAACAGTATACATTTTACACTGTATCTCATAAAGTTGTAAAGCTATCAGTATGAATTTTTGAGAGATATTAAGAAAATGTAACTAAAGATGTTCTGTAAATTTTGATTCTCTAATGCACATAAAGCTTTTAAAACGTTTTAAACCGAAATAAAATCTTGTTAAAAAACTGAAAACACTGTGACATAATCATGCAATTTTATAATAAACTATTGATGGAATTTGAATTGTTTTTTATTTAAACTGTATACAACATGCTATCTTGGGCACTAGAATAATACATCTATGCTTGTTGCTTGAAAAGAAATTAATTTTCCAATTTTGAAAAAAAAGAAGAAATATTTTAAATTTCTTATTAGTATTGATTTTAGTTATCTAATAGTGATATTTAAATACTTCGTTACCACAATTCACATTTGCATATTTAATGTGTGCAAAATTTCAATAAGATTGGTCCATCCAATCCTGAGGAAAATGCACATTTATGTCAAAATTTTAAGTTTTCGGAAAATAAAATTAATTTTTTTATGGGCATCAGAAAATCAAAATTTACAGAGCATCTTTATTTAAATATTCCTAATATCTCATAAAATGTCATATTGATAGCTTTATAAATTTCTGAGATACAGTACAAAATATACTGCTGCATTATTTGCTAGATTTACGCTTTCTGGTTACTTTAAGCCATTTCGTACGAAACTGCGCTCACATTCATAACAACATTGAGCAAACCCGAGAGTTTGCAGGATTAATATCATTTCTTTTTACAAATACCAATGAATAAAATATAATTTTACATACCTTAAAGATCTGTAATGCAACCAAGTCTATCAGAATCAGGCAAAACTTGTCATGGTGATGCAAAAAATCCTATTTATTGTGAAATAAGTCATGCCAGAGTTTTAAAATTGTATGAAAAAAATATGAACAATGTTCCTCTTAGTTTGAAAAAGCCTGAATGTCTGGTGAATAGTTTTTGCTTGTTAATATCCGTTAAAAAATTACATTGCATGCCACAAGTCTGCCACAAGAAACACGTGGCACTAATGGCTAATTCTAGTCACTCTCAGGTGTAACATTGAATTAAATTAGCAGCAGAATTCCTTTTAAGGGCACAGAACACTTTGGGACATTATACACACCCACACAATAAATTACGTTTCATGTTCTTGCACGAAGAAAAATTCCATCTCCGTCATTTCCGATATAAATATAGTGAGCACAGTTTGGTGTTATGTTACCTTCATTCTTTTATTAATATAGTATTACAAGAGCAATAAAAGAATTAAATGCACAAATATTATTTTTAAACGTATATAACTCACAACGGTATTTAATATTAACGTCTTATCTCAAATAGTTACTGTTTAAAAGTAGTTTTCTGACAGTCAATTTTATAATATTCTTGTAAAAAATAACAATTACTGTACAACAGGATTTGGAGTGAACCACCCTGGCAACATAACGTGTAAGGGTATCTTTGTGAGCTACAGTTTTTATTCTTGGGGTGGGGAGATCGTCAAAACGGTTTCAACTCCTGAAATGTCAATTCTGGTGATCTAATGGTATCATACTTGCCTCGTAGATACAAAATCGCTTGTTCAATCCCGGCTAGGGTCGATGGATTTGTTCAGGTATAAAAATCATGGCTTTCTTTGGATGGGAAGTAAAGCCGTGGGTCCCGTGTCGTTGATTTATAGCACGCTAAAGAACGTCAAACCTAAAAGAAGAGTCCTGTGAGCAAAATTTGTATCATGTCCTGAATTTAATGGGACGCTAAAGGTCTGAGCGTCCGCATATAAGCCAAATAAAAAAAAAACAATCCGAAGTTTTTCACAACCTTCATAAACTGAAAATTAGCAGAATATTTGTTCATCATATTGTTATCTCTATTGAAATCGAGACCATACATGCGCCTAATCAAAATGGGCATACTGATTGAGTACTGGCTGCTTATATTCACGAACATTTCTGTCGGTCCTGGTGGTATAGTGGTTACCATACTTGCCCCCTAAACCCAAGATCGCGGGTTCGAACCCGGCCAGGATATTTTCGGGCGTAAAAATCCTAAGTATAGCTTCCTTCGGAAGGGAAGTAAAGCCGGGAGTCCCGTGTCGTACATTTACGGCACGAAAAAGAACCTCAAGCCTGAAAGAGAGGCCTCTGAGCAAAATGTGTCGGCCGTTTCACGCCCTGAGTTGAATGGGACGCTGATGACCTGAGATGTTAAAGAGCGTCCATAAATAAATCATTAAAAAAAAAAACGAACATTTCTCAGAAAACAATGAACCAATGCTCTTGAGTTTAGCATATCAAGAATTCCGATGTATTAAATGCTGGAATGAAAACTTGTCGACAAAGGAGAGTTGAATTTCTCAACTCGCAATTTAAGCAGCAGAAGACACTAAAATAAAAATTATTTCTTTCACTACACGCAATAAATACAAGGGGATTCATGAAAATCTACTCCCCATTAAAGCTACTTTCAATCTTTTGTACAGTTCAACAGAAAACTCCCATGCATCGTCATGTCATGGTTTAGTGGAAAATCTCATAATACTTTCGTTTCTGTGATGAAAAATCTCACAACTCCTGTCAGTGTTTAGAATCAGTTGTGAAGCCTTTGAGCAACATATTCATTCATAGCCAACATGTAACTCCCAAGTGGATTGGACACTCACCTACAGCCTGAAGTCTGTTCAAAACTGATTTCGTTTCTCCACCTTATTGTCACCAGAGAAGTTCTGTCCTTAGCACACAATTTGTAGTCGGTGATATGAAAGAAGAAATGCTCCAATATTGATAGCTTAAGATGTTTCCTGGTGAAAGCACCAGTAAATATTCCAAAAGATCATAGGGTAACAAATGACCACATTGGTTTTTGTGACATTCATAAAGTCAAATATCAGGAAGTGGAGGATAAAGCATAGTGGGAACGTGTGTGTCTCAGGCCGACAATGCCTCTTAGAAACTTCGAAATTAGCAATGGTGTGGTCTAAGTTTGGGCCTTTGCTGTGGGCTACATACCTGTCATGTAGAACTTCTATCTCAGCAGCCTCGAGGAAAATAGCCGAATCAGTTGACACAATGCTTGGACCTTAATAAAAAGAGAAAAAGAGAACACAAGCAGCGGACATGCAATTGTTTTGTTCAATGAGGGATTGCACAAGAGAGAAACATGTAAAAAGCACAGAAATAAGAAAAAATTGTAGGAATGAAATAACTACTATAACAAATAGAAGAAAACTAGTTGCATCTTTAATCTACACATCTAGTGGAAGTCGATTGTCTGAAAGACCCAAAAGCTTTATACCAAAAATATGAGTACGGAACAGGCTAGCTACGGAAGCAGAAGACCTGTTATAATAAGCAACATTAGTGAGTTGTACATTTATAGACACTCTTTTCTTTTTATAGCACAAAGACTGAAGCGCTTGAAATGTGTTGCTAATATGAAAGCATTAGAATCAATTGCAGTTTTCTTTATTTTCATATGCATCCCACTTGTAGCAAGAGTGATTAATTTTAGATGAATTCCCAAGGCTCGCAATTTTGAAGGTTCACTTTTCTTCACGGTATCAAACAATTATCCAGATCAATAATGTGTGTTACGAATACTCTTCATAATTTTTGGCGAATATTCGTTTGTATCTGCCCATATCAGGTGGCCTTTTTATTTCAGTACCAGTATCTTGATTGCTCTGTTTACCTGTTACTTTTCGGCAAAAAAAAAAAAAAAAAAATCCTTTCCGTAACGCTATCCAATAGTAATATTCTCTTTTCGCCATAGCCCTTGTTTATTGCCCATTTTAAATTCGACGTGCGAGAAGATTAATCTGAAAAAAAAAGACATTGAGATAACTACAGCCCAGAGTTTTAGCTTTTCATAAACCATTTATTGATTTTTTAAACTATATTTTTTAGTTTTGTAACCTGTATTAGTTTTTAAACATATTAAAATATACTTTCTTGAAATATTTTCACATGGTTCCTTTGAAAATTGTCTATTTATTATACACGAAACAAGTGTATTACTTCCTTTTCCCTGGCTCAGAACCACAACACTACACGAGCACTTTGGTTTATAAAAAAAGTCTTTATAATGTCAAGGCACTAACCTTTTAAAAATATTACAATGCATTAAACCCAACAAGAACCTTTTTCAATTAATCAAATGAAACACTGTTGCACTGCACCATTAAATACATTGCTGGTTTGGTCTTTGTTTTCAAAGCATTTTATAGAAAAAAATGTTCTCTGTACACAGTATGCAGTCAAATTTCAGTGAAGCCGCTGATCCGGTTTCCAAATAAATGGTCTGTAATTTGTTCTCCGTGGAGAGTTGCGGATACATTTTTCATCGATGCAAACCTTGGATTTTGCTGTTAGTATCTTAGTGAGCTTCAATAAACAGGCCCATTGAAATTTGGTCAATGACTTCCATTGCATCTTTTAGTGGCGAAGATGCGGATTTCAGTGTCTTCCAGTCTTGATGTTGTAGGCCGCACTGTCGGAAGTAAACGGCTTTTAGCTGGTCAGAGGATGCTTATGGAGGTGCAAGCTATGGTGATGTGACTCGTTTTATTCAGAATCTTGCATAAAATGCTCTCTGGGGTCTAGCTTGCCCACCACAAAGCTACAGATGAAATGACAAAAATATCAGGGTCTCGTCTACTAAAATCCAGATGTTACAGTCCTGTAGTTCTATTCTGACAAATTCAATCCATTCCTGGATATTCGCAGCAAAACATTTTTTTTCCCCTTGAGGATAATCCATCTGGTATCTTTCGGCCACTGATGTCTTAGAAAAAAATATTGAATACTAAATTTTCTAGCACATGTTGGAACCGAGCTACAGGCATGATTGATTCTCTCGCCAAGGGCGAGTTGCGAAGCGTCATTCGTTTTCTACAGGCAGAAGGGAATAGTGCAGAGGAAATTCATCGCCGTGTTTATGGTGCAAACTGTATGTTGATGGGTGTTGTGCGTGAATGGTGTAGGACTTTAAATAAGGCCGAACCGATTTGATAGGGGCACAAGGACAAAGGTCTGTCGGTAGTGAAGACCTTCTTCAGCGAGTTGATCAAGTGGTTCGATAGGGACGAAGGTTTACCATCAGTGAGCTGTCTGTGGAATTTCTGGACATTTCAAGGTCGGCTCTGTTACAGAACATCTAGCTATGGAAAACGTTGTGCTCGATGGATTCCCAAAAAGCTTTCTGAGGACCACAAAGCATGGCGCAAAGTAAAGGCCTTATCCTTTCTCACACGTTACACTGATGATGGGGAAGAATTTTTGTTTTTGAACTCCATTGTGAAAGGGTATGAAACGTGGATCTATTGTAACAATCCTGAATCAAACAAACAATCCAAACAATGGACACAGCACACAAATCCAAAAAGCTCAAACAAACTTTCAGCAACTGGAATACCCTGGCTACTGTTTTCTGGGATCAGAAAGGTGTGTTACTTGTGGAGTTTATGGAATAAATGAATGGAGTTTAACGCCCGTTTTTGCTACAGAGGCACCATAGGCGATGGACAGTAATAATACATGAGATGAAATGATATATTGGTAAAGGATTTATTTTTAAGGAAGGAATCGTTCCAAGCCTAAGTTTAGTGTACTTCCCCGGCATTTGTCATTTATGAGGACTGAGGAAAACCTGGAAAAAACCTCAGTCAGGAGGACGATCCTGGCGGAATTCGAACCCCAAACCTCCCGCTCACGAGTCCGTGCCTTAACGTCCTCGGCCGCCCGTAGTGGTTGGAGTTTATGGAGCCAGGGACTACGATCACCAAGTGACTTTAATCTTTTTCGGCAGTTGAAGAAAGGTCTGGGAGGACAGCGTTTCTGCACTAACGGAGAACTTCAAGACTCTGGCGGCAAACTTCTATGAAGAGGGTACTGGAAAGCTCGTCTATTGATGTAACAAATGTCTTAATCTTCACGGTGACTGTGTGGAAAAGTAACAGTGACTGTACTTGACTCCTGGTCATAAAACCATTTTGAAATTCACATTTGTCTTTTTGTTATGCCCCACCGGAGGTTGAATAAAAAAAAATGGCTCTCGTATATTAACGGGTATGGCGTTTACATTTGAGGTAATAAATGTACAACGACTTTGATGTCAGATCTGTTTTATTTTAGTGTCCTTTATAAATAACCGAATAAACAATGTAAAAACAACTATGCTGGTAGTTTTATTAAAACTTTGTACCGATGATTATGGCTATGCCAGGACTTTTTCGGTGTAAATAAAGTTACTGGGTTTTGCAGTATGGAAAAATCGTTAAAATGATGGTACTCGAAAAGTTTAAAGAGAAGTACAAAAATTATACAGTGTATCTGCAATATTTCGTGAGACAAGGGGCGAAGAAATGAGCATTTAGTAGAATGACAGAAGTAAACGGTAATGAGAGGCAAATGTCTGTCGATTTACTGCTGGTATTTTTAACCGAAAGATAATTTTAAATTAAAGGAATTGAACCGTATCTGTGCTGAGATTAATTGAAAATAGCACCCGGCTATTTTTTCTTGTCCCGCTGGGTAAAAAGTCAATTATATTAATTAAAAACGGAGCAGCGGCGTGGCACAAAGCAAAAGCATAAAATGGAGGCTGTCCATATATGTGTATGATTCAAGATAATTACATATCATTGTTGTTCTTTGCTTCGAGATGAGAATGAAATGGGTACAAGCAGACCCAGCGGGGTCTTAGCATGTGAAGCCTCGTTAGACTACCACGGTTGCTGGTTTGTTCAGAATATAACGAAATAACGCCGCACAGTAGCATATTATTGTTATATTGTTAAGATAACTGCTATATAATTTGTAGCTCCAGAGGGGAGAAGAACCAGCCAACCAGAACTAACTGGAAAGTGAATGAAAAGGAAGCTTAAAGCAATGTAGATATGAAAATAAATGTGGATGAAAGAGATGCCTCAGGCAGTTGAAGGTGCCACTTGCAAGTCATAGGACATGGGTTCGGTTCCTCTACAGTCACGGGAATTAACACTAAGGAGTTTCCTAAGGTTGCTGAAGAATATTCTACCTTCAGATTTCTTTGTGCGGATATTTGAAAGAGACAGTTATCCAGGTTTCCAGATTTCTGCATAAATAAAGTTGTTTTGTACTATATTAATGGCAACTTAATTAAAATTAATTTTAATACGGTTACAGAGAGCAAAATCTATACTATATGCAAATAAAATTATGTAAAATGCAAGTTATTGATCGTAAAAGTACAAAACATAAATATTTAACCACTTATTGCTTATTGTCTACCCAAACTGAAATTAAAAACGCTTTACCTAAGTCTATCTCATAACTACTAGTCACTAAATAATATTTTCTGGATGAATTTTAATTTTTATACAAAATTCTTCTTTGTTTGGTACCAGTTAAGTCCACAAAAATGTATCTTACTATACTTTGGAGGCGTCTTTTGTGCACCACTTTCATTTCCGCTCATTATAAAACTGTTTTACACCCTTTACCGGTACACTACTGGTATGAAAACGTATACAATTAATAGTGCTCTACGCACAAACGACTAAAAAGTAATACTTCATTTCGGAACCAGAAATTCATGACGCTCAGAGCTATTTGTTTGTTTTCCAGCGCAGTTTACACCCTAATGTATCTTAGCCAGAGATAATATGATAAAACAAAGCAACATACTATTTAAAAGTGTTTAAAACATGTTCTTTTTTCGATATTCAGGAAAATGCTTACATTAGCTTAAAAAAAACGGAATATTAGCAATTTTGAACCAATTAAAAAGGAAGAACACAATTAAGTGGGAGAAAAAATTATAAATGCTGGAAAACGAAAAAGTTTGGCAACCCTACCGTCATCACAAATAACCAACTGTTTTCTTTTCTGATACCTAGAAAATATCTCATTCAAAGAGATCAGTGAAAAGATTTAAATATAGAGAACATTTGAAGGTATTTGAAAATTTTGCAGCACTCACTGCATAAAAATTATTATAATAAGTGCTATGTTAATCCCAAATTTAAGTTATAATTTAATGTATTTTAAATTGAAAATAATTGAATGTTTAAATATTCATATTTTCAAATTTCCTAATTTGTATATTTTTTCTGTAATTGCTTTTATCAGTCCAATATAAGTCTCCTAATATGTTATCCATCCTAGCCCTTATGGTATCCACCATCCATGTTTTTCTCAATCATCTTTTTATAATTATATCTCTCACCTTTGAACTTCTTTTTCAAGGCATTCTTTTCACATTTTAATACGTTGTTAAATATAATTTTCCAAAGGCATTTGTATATAATTATTTCATTTCTATTCTTTCCAATTGAGAAATATCCTGATATCTTTAAAAAGTTCTTTGAATTTAATCATCTTGTTTTCCATCCTCCGAGCCGAATTATTTGCATTAATTATATATCTTTTATAGAAACCTTTCCTTCTTCTAAATATCCGTATTCATTTCTCGAGAGATATAAATTGATATACTCTTTACTTTAAGTCCCCATTTGTTATATCCATAAATTAATTTTCTACCAACCAATTCCAAATCATATACTAAAACAAATTAGTAATAGGAAAATAACAATGAAAATACTGTTTCATCTCAAACTAGGATTCCAATTCACTCATTCCACTACACCTTTATTCCAAAGTTTCATTTTTTTTTTGTATGTAAATTTTATCCAAAGTAGGAGAAAACTCATATCTTTGCCGCAAACCCTTAGTAAAACCTTCTGTATGGTTAAATCTAATTTTAACTTTGATATAATTAACTTAAGGCTGCTAAAATATTTCAAATAATGTTATAATTCTGTATTCTCTTCTCTATGGTAAGACAACCCGATATCGAACCGTGGCCTACTGTAACGATCGCTGCGTTCCCTACCTCCGTCTTGCGACATCGTTTATAATGGGCAGTATTGCAGGGAGGCGCATATGATCAGTATGTCTGCACCCCAATGGTTGCCTATCACGTGGTTTTCCAGTTCAAAAGACGCCAGCTTTCTATTAGACAACTACCTAATTTCCTTCACAGGCTGGATAGACCGCATTCCAGGCCTTCCTAACTTAAGAAATTTCAAAGTAGGTACCGTAGATCGAACCCCAGGACCTCCCGGCTAACAATCAGCGACGCTAAACACTAGAGCAAGGAGAAGGTCCATTATTCTCTATTATCTTCCATAATTTCTTGAATGACACATCGCCATATGCTTTTTTTGAATCTATCAAAGATAAATCCAATTCAAGCCCTACAGAAGTGTTTCCACATTAAATTATTATCACAAAATTATGGTCAATCGCAGATCTTTCAAAATTTGGATGTTCGTTTTATTCTTTCCCTGCACGCGAACCGGGCGAGCGGTAAAGTAATAAAAACTGCTTATCTGCTGCTTTTTCTGAGACGTTGGGTTGTAAGACATTCACCTTAGTAGCCTTGTAGCAATTAACTTTTAGCAATTTTTTTTAGCAGAATGTGCTGATGTACGGCTCTGTTAATACGTGTCGCCTGCGTCTTATTTTCTTGTTCAACATTGATACTGTGGTTTTGAATTTAAGCACCATTTTACGAACTGTAGATCTGTCAGACTGTGGAAAATGCTCTTGAAATTCTGCACAATACTGAACAGCTGATTCATTTTTTTAAAAGTTACAACAAATAAAAATCACTGTTCTATATTAAACATTTGAACCATGAAAAACAGAGAAATGAAACACAATAACACAGTAAATCCTCATTGCATAATAGAGGCAATACGCTTCTTTAACTGTCGGTATTTGCTGCTGGGGGTTGCCAACTTCTGTTCCTGTCGGCTTGCGAGGAAAAATAAAACGAAGATCTACTATAAATCCTTTCTGATATTCTATTTCTCCATACTCTTCTTTCAAAGCATGTTTCTGAGTTTTTCATGTAATCTGCTAAAGTTATTGTCAACATTTCCCTCTATAATAATAAAAAATAAATTTCATTCCATTTTTATGTGTGAGAGAAATTTTTTCAATTTTCAATTCTTGTGGAATGTTCATATTCAAGTACTTTAAAGGTTTCCTTAAATAAATCAGCAATAACTAATTTAACAGTGTTAGTTCAGGAAAGTCAGTGTTTTATTTTGGCAAAAGTCGAGGTCTACACATACTTTAACACCTGTCGAGGAGTGGCAGAACCTCCCAGCACTAACACAATGGTGGGATACCGTAGCAAATGCAGACACTTCCTTACATGGCCATCGCCTGTTCCATAGTATTGAATCGCTAATCCGCAAATTAAAATCCGCCCATGCTATAGTTGAAAACTTTAACCTACAACTGTGCTATTGTCGACCAGTCAAGTTGACTAGCACTTCTATCACTGATTTTTTCACGCGTATATTTGCAAATCTGACTATAAACGACAAAGTAATTTAAGGGGAAAAGTTAGTAGATAGTTGTTGAATGCCCGGCGGGCGAAATTTCATATTAATTAGGGAATAATTGCTTTATTTTGTTTAATGTTAAATGCATGTAAAGAAAATAAACACTATACAAAGCTTACGTTATAAGACTTGTTCTATGTAATCATTGGAACAGAAAATTTAATTTGAAAAACTCGGTAACTTCAGCTGTGATTTCAAAACATAGGAAGTACATAATCCTTTCTTTAGAAATAGTCGATCCCGGTGTTAGTGGTAACCGTACTTGCCTTCTAAACCCAAGATCACGGATTCAAATCCGGCAAGGACCGATGGATTTTTTCGGGCGTAAAAATCTTAAGTATGGCTTCCTTTGGAAGGGAAGTAAAGCCGTGGGTCCCGTGTCCTACATTTACGGTACGTAAAAGAACCTCAAGCCTGAGCAACGTGTGTCGGCCGTTTCACGCCCTGAATAGGATGGGACGCTGATGACCTGAGATGTTAAAGAGCATCCAAAATAAGCCAAATCAATCAATCAATTTTTTTAGAAACAGACTTCATTATCCAAATTCCAACTTTCATCAAAGAATAATCGACAAGCTTGTTGGCAAGAATGACTTTTTTCTTTTAACAGATGCCTTATTGTGATATTTTTATTAACTTTTATCTATTGTATATGTTCAGCCATGCACATATGAGTATCAGTTCTAGTTATTAAGATTTTAGAATCTTGCTGTTCGTATTTAGTAGCAGCAGTAGTAAAGCTGTACGCAGTGGCATTATGCTACCGCGAGCTGTGGCTGATAGATACGCAAATCCGTTATACCAACTTGATCTGTAGTCATTAACCTACTAAGTTGATAAAATGCATGCATTGGGATTTAGTCATTCTATAAATAGTAAGCAATCGCCTAAAAATATTTAATAAATACATAATATGAAAACCTTTAATAAATATAAAATTATGCATATCAAACTTGTTTGCGTCAAATAGATATTAAGCCTTTGGTAGCCTATTCTTCTGTTGCGCTGTGCGTAACTGTTTTGTATGAATTAAAATTGAGACAATATATCAGGCAAAGTGATAAAAAGTAGATGATGCTACCGTGAATAAAAGCAGCAGCAAATATCCCCCTATAGCTGTTCGTTTTTCCATATCGGTAGTTATAACTTCGCTTTTGATGTAAATAAAGCGAAGATACAAGTTAGGTGTAGTTACAACTTCATTATTTTGGAGTCTAAGGGAGAGACACTCCAGCATTTATGCCTATCATCAGCTGATAATAATCATCATGAGATGTTCATGCATGTGAGGGAGAGAAAAACATATGGTGAAAGTAGAGTTATGCTTTTTTTTATTATTTGTTTATTTAAGGACACTCTTTAACATCTCAAGTCATCAGCGTCCCATTCAATTCAGGACGTGAAACGGCCGACACATTTTGCTGAGAGGCCTCTTCTTTCAGGCTTGAGGCTCTTTATCGTGCCGTAAATGTACGTCACGGGACCTACGGCTTTACTTCCCTTCCGAAGGAAACCATACTTACAATTTTTACGTCCGAAAAAAGCCATCGATCCTGGCCGGTTTGTACCCGCGATCTTGGGTTTAGGAGGCAAGTATGGTTACCACTACACCACCAGGACCGACGGTGAGTTATGTGTAGGTGTATGGAGCCTGATGTGTTTTGAGACCGAAGATATTGAATTTTTAACAACAAAATGTCTGCCAAATAGCCATGAAACTCGGGGAAGAGCACTAACCGCAAGAAATCGCATGGAAAAATGTTTTTACGGTATGTTACTGATCGTGAATTCAGAGTGAAGTGTCACAAGATTTTGGAGCGAACCTCCACGGTGTGTAAAACTATTAATTACGTTTTCGGTCATATTTTCGAAAAAGCTCATAATTAGATTCATTTCCCCAATACAATGCATGAAATGATTAATGCAAGATGGTGTGGCCACCCCGCTTTCATTTACCAACTGTTGTAGGTGTATTAGATTGCACCCAGATAGGAATTTAAAAAGCCATGAATATTCGGGTACGAACATGCTCATCGTAAGGGTTATGCCCGTATTAATGTTTAGGCGACACATGATACTGAAGAAAAGTTTATGAAAGTTAGCGCCGAGTGGCCTGGTTCATGATTCAAGAAAATGGAGGAGTGCTATACGAGGTATACTTGACGGCGCTTCTTCTTTGCTTGTGACTCTGGTTATGGTATATCTCCCTGGTCAATCACACCATTCAAGTCTATGCTTATGGCATGTCTAGATGTATTGTCGGACGTGGCGGGAGTGCGGCATCGCGCGGAACAGGTCGCAATGCAAGAAAGTTACAGTCTACTGTGTAGTTGCTGCATTTTATTCACTTCACTCATTGTCACATCATATGAGTTGCAATAACACAACTTTATTTTCCTTTTCCCTCTCCGCCAGTATTCCTTCATTATCTGGTTTGCCGTGGCTATGGCTTATATCCGCTTGAGACTGGCTTACCGTGGCCCGGCCGGTGTTTCGTGGAGCAAATTTAAGAACGTTAAATTTAGAATTAAACGAGATTAATGCAGTAAAGATTTTACACTTATTATCAACAAATATATAAATGCACTTAGGAATTTAAAATTTGAAAGTTTGTATTAGATAACCTGTCAGAATTTTTTTATGAGATTATGTAATTATGAACTAAATATTTGCTCGTTGGTGAATCGCGTAGCACCCATTACAACTGCACTAGGAAGTGCATAATGCGAAGAATCTTCTTTCCCTTTTGTTACAGAATTAATGAATTCACTAGTGTCTCGATGATATGTTGTAGCATTGCGCCACAATTAATTTACTACTCACGCACGTGTGGTTTAAAATATTCACGCAAACTCCCCTCGTCCAGACATTTTGAATGAGAGCCAGTCATGTGAAGCGAGCTATCTCGACAAAGCATCTTTAGGCGGCACGGTTATGTAGATCCTTCATATCGCATAGCTCAGCGCGGAAATGACAGTAACCACTCAGCGTTCTCGTGCTGTGGGAAGTTACGGAATTGCTTGATTTTATACGCCAGTCAGTGTAACGAGGTTGCAAACAACATTATGAGCACAGAGGTCGGTTGCTTAAGCACGTCAAAAGACAGCGAAATTGACGGACGTAATAAAATTTGTTTCGCTTGCTATTCACAACACTTGGGTACTTTACGATAATTTAAATGGACTCTGAAGACCGCACGCCCTATCAGTAGAATGCTGGATGGCATTCAAAAGTTCCCATTTTGTAACTCACGGTTTGAATATGTTTACCCTTTCCTGTTTAAATATTAAAGAAAAAAATCAGGATTCGTGTCATGTACATATTACTTTCTATCAGTTTCTACTAAAGTCAACTACTGAAAGACTTAAATGCTCTCTAGCAGTTTTTGTATACTCACTTCAAACGAGTTTGAGGTTGTAAAACATGTCTATGTATATATAAATAATGACAAACTTTCGAAAATGTTCCATGTTTTCCGTATAGCATCAACTCCTTGATTGCATTGAATTTCTATGATTGAGCATACTAATTCATGCACGTAACATAGTTACCGTCTTTAGGGATTAGGCATTTTCAAAATTGTTCAATATTAGAGTGTTCTAAAATTTCTCGGCCTGACTCAGAAATGCCAAATTAGTATGATAGTTGTCAAGTAGCATCCTTCAGATGGCGCGCTGTAAAGTTTCATACGCGTATCTATAGTCACTTGTTTGTGACGATCGTGTAAACTAACTAGTGTTAATATTTTCTACAAAAGGAATAAAACTGAAATGAGAAATGTGATAAAGTACTTCGTTTATAATGGATTAACCTCAATAGAAATAGAAAGGGAATTAGATTCCACATTAGATTCTTTCTCTTCGTTTTCGATGGTTAAAAAGTGGGCTGCTGAATTTAAGCGTGATCGTACATTCATTCAAGGTGATAAGCGCTCAGAGCGTGCCAAAACTGCTACAACCGACGAGATTGTGACAAAAATTCACAATTGCCAGTTAAGTACAAGAGTTGGCTGACATTGCATAATTCTCGATACGCTGTGTCCCCTACATTTTATACGAGGTTTTGGGTATAAGAAATCTTTTCGCTTGATGGGAGCAACTTTTGTTTGCATGGATCAAAAACGCATTTGAATGAACATTTCACAAGAGTATGTTTTAGGCTTGTTTAAACCAATTCCAGTAATTTTCACCAAACGTTTCATAACATAGATGAAACATGGATTCATCACTGCCCACCAGAGATGAAGCAGCAGTTCAAACAGCGGGCGGCAACAGGTGAAAGTGCACCAAAGAAAGCAAAAACGATTCCATCTGCAGGAAAAATCATGGCTATGGTTTTTCGTGGTGAGATGTGGTGCTCGTAGACTACCTTCAGAAGGGTAGAACCATTACCGTGGAGTATTTCACTTCACTACTGGAGCAATTGAAGGATGATATTCAAACTAAACGTTCACACGTTGCGAAAAAGAAGGTTCTCTCTCGTCATGATAATGCACCTTCACACACGTCAGGAATTGTTGCTGCAAAACTGCATTACCTTCACTGCCACATCTGCCATATTTGCCTTCCAGCGATTACTTGTTGTTCCCAAACCTGAAGAAATGGCTGGGTCGTCCAAGATTCACATTAAATGATGAGATTGAAACTAAGACAGTCGCTTATTTTTCCCAGTTGAACAAATATTATTTTACTGGGGTTATTAAAAGTGTTTTTTATTGATTTATTTATGAACCCTCTTTAACATCTCAGGTCATACGCGTCCCATTCAACTCAGGGCGTGAAACGGCCGACAAATTTTGCTCAGAGGCCTCTCTTTCAGGCTTGAGGTTCTTTTTCGTGCCGTAAATGTACGACACGGGACCCACGGCTTTACTTCCCTTCGGAAGGAAGCCATACTTAGGATTTGTACGCCCGAAAAAATCCTTCGGGTTTCGAACCCGCGTTCTTGGGTGTAGAAGGCAAGTATGGTAACCACTACACCACCAGGACCGACATTAAAAGTGTGGAAAGTCGTTAGACTAAATGCATTGATTTACAAGGTGTCTATGTCGGAAAAAAAAAAACATTTATCTTAAATCTTGTGTTTTCTTTGTCAGACCGAGAAATTTTAGAACGTCTTCCTATTTTTGTTGCTCTTCTATTTCTAGGGCCGAATCCCCCCCTTTTTTTCCTTTAGCTATAATGATAGCACATTTTTATTGTTAATAGGCTGCCTCTTTAAGTATTATATCAATTTCTTCTACAGCTTTTAATCATCCATTTTAATTTAAGTTCATATATCTGTTCTCATCGTATATACTTGTATATTTTCATTTCTTTTTTAATTGATATCCTATAAGTACAAACTTTGGTTTATAACTTTCCAGTCTTAACTAGAAGGTCTGATTTATTGTTGCGACGTTCATGATATCTGATACTCGCGTTAAACACGGCATTTCCTTTTCCGCCACGCCATGCTTAAAGAAGCTCATTTAAGTCAGATGTGTTGCATAATACAGCGTAATGTTCAACATTGAATACAGAGCAGTGACTAAATGTTTACCTTTCAACCAAAGAATGCCATGAAGGTGTGTATGGGAAGTTTCATCTATATATTTCCACAGTGAAGGGGGAACAAGGTATTTTCTTTAGGCAATGAGAGAGAGAACCTTGAAAATGGGCCCACATGAGGATAAGCCCATGGATGTGTTAAAAAAGAAAAATAATCTTGTTTTCCGGGAGAAAGTCCTGAGTGATAGGCGTCTGAAGACAAAAGAAACAACTGCAAGGTTGGGGTTTTCTAAAACAAAAGACTTTGCATCCTTAGTCACGTTTGCATATGCATCTGGTCATTGCAAAAGGGTGACGCGAATTATTTCAGCAGTTCAAATGCAAGTGCGCGTGGAATGTTGTCAGAAGTTGTGAACCTTTGCCGTAGTAATGAGAGTACAGTACTGGCATCAATTGTCATATGGAACGAAACTATAGTTCTCTATAATGACCCTTTTAAAAAGATAATCAAGAAACAACCTCTAGAAAGGCCAAGGTAATGGCAAAAACGAAAAAGAAAGCTTGAAAAGTTACGCCTGCAAGATAGTGGACTGCATGGGTCATGGGGTGGAAGTAATCAAAACACATAATAATCTTCGCCTCATTGCAATTGTTGTTTGCTATTGCCGTCATTTGCTTACAACGACAAAGTCCAAAAGTAGCCGACAGTACGAGTGTTTAATATCCATTCCTGCTTTTCTATTGGCAAACGACATTTTCTCTGAACAAAAAAGGTTAAATGACAAGACTCTTGGCTTACGTTCATGTTCTGTTACAATAACTTCTAGGTCAACCATTCGTTAAAGGATGTTAAGATGCAAAACGTGAAAGGGTTTTGATAGCTTGAAATTAAAGGCTTGTTTTGCACGCCATCACGTTTCCTAAAGCCGTTGTTGGAAGTTTCCAGAAATAAAGATCTGAAGAAAGAAGTATGATCGATTGTCATTCCGTAATTCCATCTGCAGTTCTCAAGATTAGTAACAGCCATCTCCAAAAGACGAAAGCTTTCAGCTTTCAGAATTTCTATCTAGAATTCATTGTACAGAGGCAATGGAATATTAAGGATACCCGAAAGCAATGCTCCTTCATTTTATGTTAAAAGTATTCAATTTTCAAAATTCAAAATTTTCATTTGTATGTAGATGTAGTAGGATAATAACGTCTTCACAATTTATGTAACAGAACCTTCATAATATGTACACATAGTTACTAAATATCTAATGGAGCATGTTTTGATTATATATTCGTTATTGAAATATAAAATGTAAACATTTTAAAATTTCGTATCGTCCCAGCATGTATCGAAAAATATATCTAAAAAACTATTACTTAAATCTTGAGAAAAAAATTTACATTGATCGCATATTATTTGGTATAGCCGGTTTACGTTATTATTAATTACCGCCTTCAATTTCAAAATAAAAAATAGTATTATATATTTTAATTTTTGTACATATTTTATATGCAATAAAATTTTAATTAAAAACACAATATTCCATCAATAGCTCTTCGCCGGTTATATAGAGTAGCAAAAATTGCACATGAAAAATCTTCCGGCTATCTATAATAGTGTTTGTGTTATGTGTTCCTATGGAAGAAAATTTGTATATTTTAAAATATACTAAATATATACAAAATATGGTCACCGTCCCGAAAGACCTCTCGTTCATTTCCCTGTTTTTCCTACAGCTAACTAAGCAAATAGGGGTGTACTCCAATCCTAATTCGTATAAATCTTTTACATCATGGATTCTAACCACAGGAAATTTAGGATAAATCAAACGATAACAATGAACTGATACTTTCATTGCCACTACTGCATCTTTTTAATGGTCTTACCTCATGATATTACAATAAGAATGTAATACTTACATGACGCTGTTGCCATGGCCAGGGAGAAGAGTTGTACATCTTGACCATCTCACGTCTCTTTGTAGACTGGCGCTTTTTCCGTACCAACTCCTTCAAACAATGCAGCTATTCGCATGCGCAGAACTTGGCTTTCCCTATGTTTCCCACAATTAGCTTCCGATTGTTGCCTTCATTAATAATTTACTATTATATTAATGTTAGGTTTCATAATTAGTATATTAATTATTCAACCCCATTACGTATTAACACATAATTTCCATTATTAAATCCCTCCATATAGCACAATATTTACAATCCTGTTTTCAGTCATTTAAATACCTAAAAACATATCAATACATAAGTATCATTTATGCGTTTATGGATTTTAAAAGCAAAAAATAATAATATTTTTATTCAATGCAAACCACTTCGAGTACTCTTTCTCCAAAAACTATCCTAATAGTACCTTTGAAATGTCTTTCATTGTGTCTGAATATGTATTTAAGAAATACTTAATTTAAACCTACATCACGAACGTTTCGCTTTTGAATATCAGAAAATGTATAAACATCTGCATAAATATGTAGTTTTTGACAATATGTAATCTTTAAGAAAGATTTTTATGGTTTAATATTTGGTTTTATAATGCTATAATTCTTTTCCGAGAAGGTTAATAAATGGTTCTGATAGAATATCGCTAATTAGTCGGAGGTGCTAACCAAGGCTTGTCAGAAATGGTAAAAACATTGCCCAGGAAAATGTAGAAGAAATACATAACACCCTGTTGGGGCAATGTCGTAGTTACAGAGTTAGCTGTACATATGAGCACATTATAATGAACTCTGTGTTTCCTGCGGGACACTAACTTTACTAATTAACCGATCTAGTCTCCCGACACATGCAGGCTTGCTTGTCAACTGCTCTCGGTTTTATTGACGGACATTTCTGGACCAAAAGCAGCAGAGAGTAGGGACGAGGAGAAGGGAAAAGTGGTCATCGCCATATGTGGACGAAACGATACCATAAGTTACGCTAAGCGCTGTTCAGCTTTCTCGTGTTTCTGTTTTCATATCTTCCAGATGGCATGCGTATCGTTTCCGTTTCGAAAGTACGTAAGCTCTTATTTCCTTTATAAGAACTTGAAAGTCAAGTTGATTAGCAGGATGACAAAAACGCTGTACTTATGGGTATGTATGTTACTTTGTCTGCAAGGCATAAGTTCTCGATGCATTGTTAACGTATGTTGTCTTATGGTATTCTGTGTCAGGCCGTTGTATTTTAGAATCTACTATAACTTGCATCCAAGGTAACTATAATTTTTCAGAGATTAGTGTTTTTAAATGATTTATTTAACTTTTTATAGGTTCCTCTTAATATGTGTTATTTTCTCGAATAGTTAAATTGAGAGGAAATAATAGAAGTTATATCTATAGATCCACGAAACAGGATACTATATTAATGATGAAATATGCTCCTTTTGAATAGTGCTTAATGATCGTTTTCACTATTGGGACATCACGACCAGTGGACACTAATGATACATGAGATGAAATGATAAATTGGGAATTTTTTTTCTGTACAAAGGAAGTGTTCCAGGCCTAAATTAGGGTACCTTCGGCATTTGCCATTTATGAAAATTGAGCAAAACCTGGGAAAAACTCATGTGGGAATTGAACCCCCAGACCTCCCGCTCAAGAGTTCGTTAACAACCTCGGCCGCCCGTGGCGGTACAAGATATAACGATCTCAACAAAATATAACATAAAAATGATTGCATGTTATCCAGCTATTCAAAATACTTTAATTAACATGCGAAGGTTGACATTTTAATAGTGGCAACACTACTTATATAAGCCACGCAACGAAAACAGATAATCCCACTTTTGCCTCACGTTGGTTAGATATCTACTTTCCCACTCTGTGCGCATGTGCAGTGACAATTCTGTTGTTGGTTAATGGTCCACTGCTTTCGAGAAAGTAGCAGCGGGATTGGATGAAGATTAAATGTGCCAGTGTCACCAAGAGGGGAATTTGCATTACCTTATAGGACAGTATAAGATGGTAAAAGCTTCGACCACAAATTCTAAAGTTCTTCAGAACTCAGCAATAGGCTCCGGTGATTTTCGTGTATGATGTTATCCTAATGCATGCATGCTGTCTCCAATGCTCGGTTGGAACACAATCTGCTACCAGTTTGAGAAACGAGCGGCGATACATTTTTGTAGAATCCATCCAGTATTTTGCATGGCAATGCTTAACCGCATTCAGGTGTTTTACTTAATCTTAAAAGTGTCATTTAATCTCAAGAACAAACGGATAGAGCGGCAAAGGAGAAGAATGCAATTCAGAGAAAAGTAATGGGAGCTTTGTTCTTCTGGGCGCTGTTGCCGGTTACGCAAGGAATGGCATAGGTGTTCTGCCAAGGACAAATTCTTGGGCAATGGATGTATATTAATATAAAGTTCTGCTATACTTATTAGGTATGAGTGTATGTAGTTTTTCTTTTTTATAAATGTGATTTTCCTGTAAATTGAATCAAGCTTACGCAGAGTGTTATAGTGTCCTCATATGTGAGGATGAATGAGCCCTACGGCACCACAGGTCCTATCTGCCAGCCGCCAGCAATATCCAGTGAGTCCCTCTTGCTTTGGAATTCAGGCAAGGCGGGTAGCCTAGGCGCATTTGCTTCACTCGTTTCGGAACGGAAGCGCCCCGGGTTCAGAGACCACAGCTCCGAGGTCTTGGGGGGGGGGGAAGTCGGCATTGCACAGGATGGCACAGGAAATGGACCATAAGTCTACTGCATACCATTATGTTTCTCTGAATAGCTAAAAGATGAGATCAAAGCACATGCACTATTCCGTACTTAATATTATAGTATGAGATTATTTTCGTATTTTATTTATATAATTCGAAATTAAATAAATATAGCTTAAGAATCAGTCGGATGGGGAAATACAAAAACGAATGGTAGTTGTAAAAATAATTTCAGTATATATGTCATACACAGCAGTATGATTAGAATATAAGATATGCTTTGATATTTTTCAACTCTCAATAATTTTTATGTGTCATGTAAGTTACGTAGATCAAAGAATTTAGTTCTAAAACAATTTCAGATGCACTCCTAACTTTCTGTTTGTATTCGCATTATGTAAACAAATGCACACCATTGCATTTTTTCCTTTAAACTTGTCGAGTCGTTACAGAGCTGTACGATGCAGTTGAACAGGTTTGGATAATTTCCGAAATAGGCGGACCAGATTAAAATGAGTTTATTAAACGTGGCATCAGAGACGATGCCCAAGGAAATCTTGAAATCGAGAGGTACGGGAATGCCAAATCACACATTTCGTATGCGGAAAGGAGCTTCCTTTTGGTCCATATTTAGAAAGAACGTGAATTTTAAACAAGCGGATGTACATGATGTGTTTGTTATTTATCACGCTACAATTTTCAGGACAGGAATCATTCTTTACTCACCAAAGGCACCGCCGCATGTCTGCAGGCGGCTTTGGTGTGCATCCATCTTAAGTAAGATCGTCCATTAGAGTCTCTTGCCGTTCGTTCGCATACACATGAACACCTGTCTTAGTGCTGGAAACATCCAACCAGTAGTTTACATGCTTTCCCTTAAAACGACTAAGGAATCCGCATTTATATCTCAAAATAGAACTCACATTTTCCATCTGTAACTTTAATCCAGTCTTGCTAGCTGTAACGCTACTTTTTCATATTTAATGAAACCAACAAAAGATAACATTTTACTAGGAAAGAATTTGGATTTAAAACCAAAACTTGAACCGTAACAGCAAAAAGTAAATAATAACCTCTCGCTTATTCACACATATGGTCTAGTTGTAGTTAGGAATAAAATGAAAAACATATTTATAGGTGGATTAAAACCACTATTATTGTATTTAAAATAAACTATAGAAGAAAATTAAGTTATACTAGGTGATTTATCCAGATCGAGCTTTGCAGTTCTTGTCTCGTTCAAAGCCGAGCGGGGTGCCGGAGAGGAGGTCAGTACAAGTTTAACTCTAGAAATGTACAGGCGTGTTCTTTTGTGTTAAGTGACAATGGTCACAATGTATTAATTAGGGCGCGTAATGCAGTCTATTAATTACGTTAATATGACAAAATTCAGGCTTTCTATTCCCAAAGAGCGTTTATTTTTTATTCATACGTGCCTAAAGAATACGATAGTGATTTACGGAGATTGTTTCAAGAGAGATTCCTTTATATTGAAATTCCAAATTGAGGTTTGCTTCACAGATTGGTAATTAAATTTCGTGAAAGGGAAGTATTCTTGATAATAAATGTACACAACTACGTAAAGCACTCTCAGAAGAAACGTTAGATAACATCTACAACGTTCCCCTAAATAAATCAATGCTACTGTTCTCTCATCGTCAGTAAATGGGACTTTCCTATTCTTCTGTTCGAACGCTGAAGTTAAAACCTTATAAAATTACTGTACTACAAGAACTTAAGCTCGGTGACTCTTTATCCAGCAGTATATATTTTTTTTGGGATCTTTAGTACTTTCTAAGATCATCATAATTGTGGAAGCTGAATTCCTTCAATATTAATTCTTATGTACTTTGCAAGTTATGGTAAGGCATAAAAGTTTTATGACAACTTGTGGTTTGTGTTCTTTTTTTATTTTTGTTTTTATTTGACAGTAAATATACCATGAGATTATCTTCTATTCCTTAACACATTATGTTAATCTCATACCTGTAACTAGACAGAAATGAATATATTCCATCTAAATAAATACAGTGTGTTGCAGACAAATGTATAATACAAGTAGCAAGGAAGTACAAGGAATAAATTGCAAATAAATGCACTATGCAAGTTGCCAATGTAAACGCATCTTAATATGTCACCATGTCATCGTTTTTCGATACGCATGGTTGACTTACCACGTAGTAAAGTAGTTGTTTTTGTAATGTATGTCTTTCAATTTAAGTTGCATAATTTCCGGCTATACGCATTCTGGTGGTGGAATTACAAATAAGCATTTCTGTCTTGTTTGTAACTAAAGCTGATTACTCAGTTTAAATTAAATTGAATTTCATTCCACTGTTACGTTTTAGCTAACGTATTTCATCCTCTTATTTCATTTCAGGTAAGAAATATATCACTACAGAAGCTAGACGTTAGGGAATCTACAGAAGGTAAGAGAGAAATGTATTATTAAGTAAAGTTACTGTTGAATGTTCGTTTCAGGTAGGTGAACCTATAATATTCTGATTGATGTTTCCTTGCTAGGGGCTCCAAAAGTTCATTTCTGGTATTACATCATTAATTTATTAAGTCAGTCGGCAATGCTTAATTTTCATTATTTATTTATTTATTTATTTATTATGGCAACATTTTGCTGTGCATTCCAATAGGACATCAGCCTACTTAGCGCGCGAGCCGCGGCGATCAGTGGGGCAATCTGGTTCCGTTCTAATCGGTTTGTAATCTCCCTGTATATTAAACACTTGTTTGAGTAGCAAAAGCAGCACGTCATCTTTTCTTCTTTTTATGTCGCTTTGACTGCATGGTTTTCTCGCCACGTCTGTAGATTGTGGAGTGAATATTATATGTGTAATTCTGTAGGAAGAATGAAATGAAATGAGTTAATGATGGCGCAAATGAGCTCGGAGTCCTTGTCGCCTTAAAATTATCTGGCAATCATCTTTTCAGGGCAAGGAAAACCTCCGAAACAACCTTTACCCAGAAAGCTTGATCCAACCTGAATTCGAACCCAGGACCTCCGCGCTACTACTAGACCAAGGAAACGGGTCACACAATCTTATTTTTAGCTGTAATCAGTAATAACCTTATGCTTGTTATAACACTTACTCATAATAAGTGCTTAATTCAGGCATTCCTGACACCTGATAAAATCAGCAATCACATGCAAAAGTTCCGCTTCCAAAATCTTGGTGTACTTCTATTGTTGTACCGTTTTCAGCTCCTCTGTAGTGTGAGGGTTGTTGCTATAGGTAGTACTTTTCAAACACAATACTCTCACGAATAAGATATGGTCAATTCTAGGCCCCATAACCTCTAGAAATGACACCGAGTCTTCACAGAATCAGGGGCAGTATATGTTGTTGAAGAATCTTGTTAAAATATCCACATTGCTTCATTTATTGGGTTATTGTTTAAAAAACTGCACGAGTATTTGAGTGAAATATATATAGGTATGTATGTATAAATTAACAGTAATAATAAAGGTAGATAAGGATAAAACACTTAGATAAAGCTAGGTCTAGATTCTTGCCATTGATGAACTCCAGTAGTTCGAAATATAGCAATTGCAAGTGTGACTTTACCTAAGTGTTTTATCCTTATCTACCTTTATTATTACTGTTAATTTGTTACATTGTTAATAGTGTTGCTTTATTTTTTCATTTATATTATATATATTTGTGTACAGCAGTTACAGTATAGCAATTAGCAAGTTTTTCATCATTCTATTTTTTTTTTTTTTTTTTGCGAACAAATATAAGCATGTAGAGGAAACCAAGCCTCATCGGAGAAAATAATTAACTGCGGATCAGCAATTTTCTGCAAAATTTATTACAGAAATATACTTGAAATATACGGTCAAGAGTTTTCAGTACTTTGACAACCACTCTATAAGGTTTCAATTTTAGCAACTTTATAGCTCTATAAGCAGAGCTTTTTGAAGTATCTATTTCCTTTGATGCATGACGTAGTGGAGAACGCTCGAATGTGAATTCTATTTTTCTTTTGCTTTTGGTTAGAAATTCTATTTGTGTGTGTGATTTATTTCCCTTTAGTACCTCTATGTGAAACAGGAACATTTAGGACATTCCTCTACAAATTGCTCTTTAGTATCATTCTCTCTCTCTCTCTCTCTCTCTCTCTCTCTCTCTCTCTGGATTTCTCCTGGTCGCTCAGGCGAGCTCGGATGGATATTTTTCATGAATTTTCCACTGTCCCATTTTATATCTGTTATAGGGTTCGATATGCCAGGGCGAGGTGGGCTGGCGCGGTGTGACGGTGGCTTGCCCTATGTAAAATATTTCTGTCTTGGTGCCTGGTTTGGAAGCTGACCTTTTGAGGAGGGGTTCCGCCAAGTCGGAGTGTTCTATCTGGAAATAGTGTTACAAACCTGTGTACAGACACACATATTTTTATACGATTACTGAAAACCATTTTTCTCGGTCCGCCCGCTGTCATTCTCTTAAGTGCTTGTTTTCATTACTTGTCAAATTCCTTTCTTCCTGCAGCCAACTCCCCTTTCTTCTCTATAGTCATTCTTTGTCGGGTATTCGCTAGAAATATTTCCGATTTGTGTGTGTATCTCTTATGCAACAACACTTCCCAGCAGATGTTAAAACTTCTGTTGGAATTCAGAAATTGTGATGGTAAACGCCTATTTCTTAATTTTTTTCCGTGCATTCTACCAGAAAATGTCTCCAGGTATCGTTTTCTTTGCACAGGGGAAAATTCTTTCCACGAGAGCATTAATTATTTTATATCCTTTCCAAGCCCCTAATCTGAGCCATGGTAGACTTTTTCTTTCTTCTCTCCCACAGACATCTCGATAAGCCCCCTCCCTCACAACTTATCTATTCGAGTCTGCAGGTTAAATGATGCCTTTTCTGCACATTGAGTTTCAGTATTTTGCTTATTTTGTTAACTAACTTCCAGTTACTTCATGCAATGTTCTTCCTAAGCAAATATACACCAGTCCCAATTTTATCAAAGCCTTTACTTGTTTTTGATACCCATCCCGTATCCCACCCTTTCCTTATTTGCTCTCTTAGACAGAGTGCTCTAAGAACTGCATGATCCCCCCGTATTATCCTTAACCAGTAATTACTTGTTCTTATTTTTAAATTTATATTTTCGTTAAAAATACCGAACTCTTTAAGAACCCCGCCATTTGCTGTACCTTCCTACAGCTTCCGTGGTTCAGTGATTAAAACTACGATAAAATATATTCTACTGGGTTCAGCTCGCAAAATAATTCCTTGTATTATGTCCTTAATGCTTTTTAATGTAATATTTCTTCATTGTTCTTATTATTTATCAGTCTGTATCCCGCCATTGATGTGAAAAATTCCATCTTGCTGCTTAATTCTTGTTTAACCCTTTTAGTTGCTACCCAGCATAACAGTATTGAAAAAGTCGTAACCATTGAAACCTTCATAATTGTTTATTCTACAAACTTACCTAAAGAATTCCTTTTATTTCTACATAAGTATTGATATTTATTGATTTTGCTACTTCTATTTACATTTATAACCAGTTCTAACATTACACATTCATAATCTGTTCTAGATCTTCGTGTTTAGTACGAACGTAGCATAAATTGCCTCAATATTTGTTTCAGATATGAATAATTCTAGATTATCGTATTATTTTACCTGACACATAATTTTCTAAAATTCTTTTTCTTTTGTAAGAGTTGCTTGATTGCCCATAAACAATAAAGTACTTAATTGTATTTAATTTATTTAAAAGTAAACACTTTATTGATCCTGAAAATATTTAAAATATTACTGTATAAGTTATTTGATTTTTAGAACACTATAGTCTCAACACTGCATGATACTTTTGTTGGCTTTTAATCTCCACTCCTTCTTTTGAAAGATGCAAAATCTATATGTGAGCGGTGCTACAGTTGATCGTGCAGGACGCTTCAATTCGCTCGTAAAATTAAATGATGGTAATTGGCCCAGAAGAATCCTTCAAGAGTGCATAATAGAGCTTTTAACATGCTCTGGGTTCTCTGCAAGCTTTCCTTGCTAGTTTGTTACTTCTGCAATAAAAATGCAAGAGCAGTTCAGCCAATAGGAAACTTCCACTTGCATTCATGTGATTATGTAACTTCGTCTTAAGCGAGATAGTTCAGAAGTTACATGCCATTTGTGTTCTTTTTCGTAAAATCAATTCGGTTGCGAACAAAGCATTTCATTTGTCTGAGCGTGTAAGAGGCCGATACTATAAATAACAAATGCTATCAATAAAATACCCGCCAAAGATATGCCGGCCCGCTACTGGCATGAAGAAAGTCCAAATATATCTTTCCACTTTAGAACTGAATGCCATTTCTTTCCATGTACGGTGTATTTCAGTGCCAATATTCATGTGAACATGCCATTCTTTTATTGCTAAATAATTTAGTATGAAAACGGTTGCAATCACTCGTGTTCTGGCGCCGGAAACTTAGCCTAACTGAATGTAGCTCCATTTCTTTAGAGCTGCAAACTTTGCCATTTGGAATATTTTAACAGCGAAATTGCCTTTATTCCTAAACACGATGGAGCTTCTAGAGATCTTGGTAAATTGGATTTTACGAATTAATTGTGTTAGAAAAAAAGAGATATGTATTTATTTATCAACATAATCTATACCTTGATCCAGCAAATTTAATTTCTTTAACTCATTCATAAAATGTGATTTCTTTAGCTGTGCAAAATGCGCATTTATTTTGGTGACAACCCTTTTATTTAATTCAAATTTATTTCCTGTTAGCCATTTTTCATATTGAAGAACAGGCAGAAGTCCGAGGGAGCCAAATTCGGTGAGTAGGGGATATGAGGAGGTTGCAATCGTAGCCTTGTGCTCTGGGCCATTATCGTAAATATTCACTGATTATGTTTTTGTCATTTTCCAAAATGTTAAGTAAAATTACGCAATGGCAATTCAAAAACACAGTCGTCATCCCTTTTCCTGCTGCAGGGATTGTTTTTGCTGCAAATAAATGTTCCCTGGCTACTCCCCCCTTTCCGGCGTATAAGGATGGATCCACGTTTGGTTAACTTTACGTACAGTATCAACAATTCACTTGGATTCCCTTTAATCAGCCCTAAATTCTGCATAGTTTGCTTTTTCGTTTCCAAATGCTTGAGTAAAATATTTGCACCCCATCTCCAAAAATGCTTACAGCTTCAGTGATTTCCCATATCTTCAATTTCCAATCGCTAAATACATGTCGTGGATTTTTTCAATAATTTCGGGAGTGCTTAGCTCGACAGGGCTTTCGGAAAGATCCGCATCGCTTGTGCTCTTTCGATCAATTCTAAACTCACTAAATCGATTATACAGCTTCTAAGCGAAGATGCAGATTTTCCGTAATGTTTGTCCAATTTTTGCTTTAGTTGCTAGTTAACCGGTTATTTTAAAAAGCCCAGTCGTGTATTCGTCTTTAAACGTTCTATTTAAAGTTAAATAATAAAACATATCGATCCATTTTAAATAATGAAGTTCACTTTCATATCCCCTTGACATCACCGTCTATGAAAAAACTGGAAATAGCACATGATGTTCCCTTCGAGCCAAGCTGTTTTTGTCTGAAGAACTTTCTTCATCACTAAATGGCCGTGTTATTTAGGTGGCCTGTTCATGTCTTCACTATGTATTATACTGGTTTGTCCTCTCTCTCGTTATACTTGCGCTTTCCATGGCAGTCTGTCAAGATAATTTCCATCCATAGAATTTTAGCAATTATTCTTCTTAAGTTTATTTATCCCATAATTTTATTAATACATCACATTCGTGTTTCTCCATTTTGAACTCTTGTTTACAAAGTTAAGCAGGAAAATGGCTCTTAAACACAAACCAAGCTTTATAGCTGTTTATAACCATTATACTATCCCTTGATAATCACCAAGGTAACTTTGAAAACCGTCTAGTGCTACCACCTTTAGAGTTTGCACGAACATCCCTTGTAAAATGACCCACATCACTGAGCAAATCAAGAAACCTTCAGTCACCCTATGAATTCCATGAGCAAGGCAGGTTATGTGATTTTTTTATACATGAAACAGCTTCACGACAAAGTGACAACTTTTGGCATAAAAATATATCGCATTATGAAAAAGAATTTAAATTGTTTATAGTAGTGACTTTTTCCAGAGCCTCTGGCGTTAAAAAATATTTCTGGCCCTACAAGTATGCGAGAATGTGCATGTAACAATATATAATGTTTTGCCAATAGAAATCTATATTTTATAACCATTTACTCTTTTTATAATGTTGACCTTGTATCTTCACAGCAAGCGGGTAGATGTTTTTAAAATTGACGGCTTATTTGAAATGTTATGTTTAGTATATTAAAAAGAAATCTAAAATGTGGGTTATCGAGTTTTTTAAAGCAATATTTATAGAATTCATCATATAACATAAATTCTTATATAATTCCGATTTTTAATTTTATTCGTTATTTGGGAATGAGGCTGTTTATATACTTTGTGTATGTTTCGTGCCTATTGCAATGGCGTTATGCAGACCATGGAAGAGAACTTATGACTTTCCTTTTAACCTGATAAATCTGGTAATTAAATTATGTAATAATTTATTGTTATCGGGATAATACTGTTTTATTTTGCACAATCTGGCAACGCAGGACTTTACCTACTTCCTGTAAAAGTTTAACTTAAGCATCTGCCAAACTACACGATACAACTGGCATAACGATGTCTGAAAGCATTTGTTACGGTGGTTAGCAGTTCTCTTGGCTTAAGACGATGTTTAAGCAGATATTTAATGTGAAAATTAAACAAACATATAAGTTGTAAATCAAAGTATATATTGGGACCGTTCGTAAATACTTCCGTAAATATAAATAACATAAAAAGGCAAATGAAAGTTTGGGAACGACCCATTGAGCAACCCGCAGCGTGTGCTATACCTCCCAGTGGCTGTAGTATTTCCTCTTTCTGTGCAATGTACTTCTGACCGGCTCCTTCGTAATATGGTGTAATGCTCCCAGCATCAGAACCCAGGGACAAAATATAATGAAAATATAAAATATAAAGGAAGGGTCCTAGGCTGTGTTTGGAAATCTCTTTCTGTAAATCCATGCTACTTCAGCTGCGATTCTTTATATTTCATTGTAATTTAGTAGCATCTCAAGATATTTTGCAGTGCTGAACTTTGCTATCTTGTAAACCGACGTCGTTTGTTTCACATTCAATGATAAACAAACAATTGAAAATAGCTATTAAAACATATGCAGCACGACAGTTGAAGAGCTACTCGCCACCTAGCCGTAACTATGAACATAGTGTGTTGTTACATTATCATCTATACAAAAATAAACTATGAAAGACTATAATTAAGAGCTTGTGAAATATAGTATGTACTAAAAAATAACAATTAGCATATAGAAGTGCAGTTTATCTTGCCATTGTCCTTCATGTGTCTATAAACTACTTTAAAAGGTGTTTTAGAGCATTTTGTTCTAAAACCACTTCAAAAAGGGAAAACTTGTAATGGGCTTTATGTTCCATTTATTATGCATGATCATTTTGTAATTGGGGGAAGTCGTAGGTCCCCCTCAATCCTGTGCAGTAGCTCCTAGCCATAGTGATTTCAAATTTACACTTGGCGCAGAAAACATGCTCCCCTTGCAGAGTTAAATATTTCTTCCATTAGACCGTTTAATTGTAAATCTTTTACGTTCTCTGTTTTTGGCGTTTGAGCTCCTGCTCGTTGCTACTGCATAGACTATAGACGTAAAGAGAACATTCCTTAAATTTGGTCTCACTAAACAGTCGGTGGTATTGAACATATAGTGATCACTAGTAATTGAATTCAAGTCAGTGATTTAAAATAATTATAAATTACATTTTAAAGAAAATTAAATTAAAAAGAAATATATTCTGTTAAGGAAATATTCAAAGTAATAATTATTGCTTTCTGAAAATCAAATAAACTTTCCTTTCCAGTCATGTAACTTTTACCTCTCGTTTGTTACGTTGTGTGTTGCGAAAAATTGAGTTTCCTGCAGTATTAAACACATAAGAAAGCAATACGCTCCATTGGATGGGACGAAATCGAAGAGCATATATGAATACTAATCGAAATAACAAGAGAGGTTGTCGTGTTAGGTTAATATATGCTCGACTAAGTGAAGCAGAACGAAATGGCGCATCAATTGTCTTTCTTTTGTAATGCGATTGTTGGCTATAGCTATCCATCTTTCTTTCCTTAAGAAACGTCGCAAATGTCTCGGTTTGAACCCAGACCTCCCAGGGCGTCGCACACATTAGCAACTGCATGTATCATGCAGTCATGCTTGTTTCTTAGACTATTATTTCTGATGCCACGTTTGGCATTCCTAGACACTAGCAAAAATATATAGCTAATTAAGATTTTAATTAAGTTTGTGCGTTTTTTACTGGGGAAGAAGAAAATAAATGTGGTACTAAAGTGTGAAGACATTTAAAAATCCATAAGATCTGTCACTGCGGAATCTAGGACACCCCAATTGCAGATATTGCTTAAAAAATATCATAATTAATAAAATGTTCCTTTTTTGTGCTATCTAGGGCTGAAAAAAAATCAGTCTTATATGACATAAAATCGTAAGAAAAAACTGAACTGCTCAGTTCTAAAAGGGGGCTGTCAACATGTTATGATATTAACTCAGTATTTGTTTATATCAAAGTGAAACTTCCCAGACATTTAGAATATAGCAAACTTCAACAATTAAGCTTTTAAAAGGGACCTGTCAAGGCACAAATCTCGTTCTTCCAACAACTGCAGAAGTCTGTATACCTTTACAGAGTATTAAGCCATGATCGGAAGATTTTTTTGTTATTTTGTAAAGAATTTTGCTTATTTTTTCATAACATCAATAGCAGAAATATGCTGTGATATTTTATAAATAAAATGTTTCATTTTTCATCTGAGCCGTTAAGCTAGGAAGACGTTGCACTTTGACTAATGCACCCCAAGGTGAATTATTTTAATTTCATGCCAATATTGACTGCCAAAGCCAATGATATTCAAATAATGCCAGTAACATTTATGAATGTTGGCAGATTTGCTGATGAAGTAGATAGATTAAAAGCTGAACATTAAGGGAGTTAGGTATACGGGTCTGATAATTAACTGGTAATTAATTAGACATTAATGTCGTTGAAATACGTATTATATTTTCACATTGATTGCTTTCTGTTCTGTAATAAACACTACAGTGCGTTAGCAGATTAAATACTTCTGCAATATTATTTTTATTCTTATTTTGATAAATTATATATTCAAAAGGAAATTAACCTACATTTTGAAATATTTAAAATGCCCTGTATTTCCTGGAAATATATTTTAATGCAATATATATGAATTACTTTTTATTTCAGCAAACAACATTACAATTAAATTTACACAAATAAACAAAATATCTAAGCTTTTAGCAATTCCAAAACTAAGGTTCTAATATTCGTTACCACTAGGTTATGTACGAGTATATAGCAAAGAGCCCCTACAATAACTTATCATTTTCACAACTGTGTGTCCTCAAGCTCTTTCCTTATATTTCTCCTGTACTTATCCTTTACTTTTCCTGAAATTTCCCAATGTTGTTTATTTCCTCTGTGCTTATATTTGACATCATTTTAATTGTCATTTTATCTCCTTGTAATATGTCCCATTTTTCCTTCCATTTTTTTTTTTTTTACCATTTTGCACGATATTAGCCAATGGGGGACATTATCTACTTTCCTACATATATTACACATCCTTCTTTAAATATTTTCTTAATCCTTTTATAAATAATACCCCTGTATGCATGCAAGACCTAATCTTCCGAATTGCTGACAATTATCTATATATTTCTCTCGTCCCCAATTGCTTTTAACTATTCTATATAAGTCTAAAGAACTTTTTTCCTTTAAACTAGCTCAAATCTCTTGTTTCTCTCTATATCTTGTACCCTCTGTCCCATTTCTTTCCAAAATGCACATGTCTCGCATTCCAATTTCTTCTAGTAGTTTCCCCACTTCTCCAAAGCAACTTTCTCAACTCAGTACATCTCTTTGGTACATAAAACATTCTTTAAGTACATTGTTATTATCTAATTTCAAACATCTGTGCCAATAGTTCAAGATTCTCTCCACTAAAATACATTTTCTTCCGATTGTCCCTAGTTCTGCCAAACTTACCTTCCACTGCGAACTTTATTGGTAACCCCTTAAGTTCTCCACAAAACATATTATGTACCACATCAACCTTTGACAGTCCCTAAATTTCTACAGCATACATCATCTTTGACTCAACCCATAGCCTCACATAGTCTTTCTAGCCATTTTATTGGCAATGTGGGAATTTTATACAAACTTGTTTCACAGTTTTCATAGCTATGTGCCTTTTACTTGTGCACATTTAATGCAATATATGTAAAATTGCACATAAGAGGTGGTATCCAGAATATTCGGGACTGGTGCTGCCATCTGGTCAAAAACTTACTTTGAGACTAATCACCACTGTCATCTCGAAGTAGTTCCCTTCCACACGTATACACCGGTTCTGCCATTTTCCAAGTGCATCTTGGAAGTCATGTTCTTTGAGACTGTTTAGCACAGATGGCGTTTCTTCCTGAATCCTCTCAATAGTGTCAAACCGACGTCCTTCAACTTGATTTTCAGTTTGAGGAATAGAGCGAAGTTGGAGGATGCCAAATCAGGCGAGTACAGAATGTGGGGACAACCGTCATGTTGTTTTTCGTCAAAAAGCTCCTGGTGAACAAGCAATTGTGACATGGCGCATTATCGTGATGCAACACCAGTTCCCTTGTCGCCAAAGCTCGGGCCGTCGCAAAACGTCACAGAGTACGTGGAATTCACTGTTTCATTTGGTGGGACGAATTCTTTATGCACAATCCCCTTGTTATCAAAGAAATCGAGGAGCATGCTCTTGACTTTACTCTTCACTTGTCTCGCTTTTTTTTTTTTGGTCTTGGTGAGCTCGGGCTCTTCCACTGGGAGGATTGTTGTTTTGTCTCAGGGTCATAAGCGTACATCCAGCTCTCGTCGCCGGTGATGAACCTGGACAAGAAGGTTGGGTCATCGGATACGGCCTGATGCACACACTCTCTGTTCTAATCTTGGATTCATCGTAAAATCGCCACGCACTACATCATGGAAAGTACTATAGAATCCCAATACATCTACCCAGCTGCATGAAACTTTCAACACTCACTCATTAGATGTGCTACTGTTGTCACCTAGCGGTACAAAACTCTACTGACACTACTGTCGAGATGGCAGCACCAGTCCCGAATATTGCGGATACCACCTATATATATATGTTTATTTATTTATTTTAGCTGGACTCCAGAGCAAATAGGGCAACGTTCTATCTAGCTGCCTTCCTCTCCTAACATACAGACTATAAGCTTTCAACGCTCCTTTTCCAAATTTCCGTGCGTAGGAGTATGCGTTATTTTACTCTCTGCATTTTTCCCTTTCACACACGCCTGTCCAAGAAGTCAACTGTAATGTGAGCGCGTAACTTTCACAGTAATCTCTATAATGTGTTAGCAATATTTTTAACACGTTATTATCAGCTCTATGAGCTACGATATTAAGTATATAGAAAATTGCTTTTGATATGAACCTTGGAGAATAACTTCTTTTGAGAATACAATGTCCTCGCTCTATAAGAGAAACGCATGTAGAATTTAATGCTCATCTGGCGCTGTTTCAGCAAGTTAAACGCCCCTCATACATCTGATTTTTAATTTATTCATCATCCCCTCATTGCTGACGCGCTATGTATTAATAAAAGTGTCTTAATGGCAGTACCGCAGTTTCAACTCGTACTAATTTCACAGTTTAGTGTGTTATTAATGTCAGCGAATTCTACTTTAACGAGCTACGGAAGGTACCCGTGTGTCAAAGTGTGAAATTACCGAACTTAAGGTGGTGTTCTTCACGTAGGTCGAAGTGAACTAATCAAATTCATTAGGCTATACGAATTTCCCCTCTGGGGCGGACGATTGACGCCATTCCAGACTTCGCAAGCGGTGGCACCAATTATGCACGCATGTTACCCAAAACGACCACGTATTCAGGTGGTTTGATTTCGCCTCAGGGGGTTCCTCTTCACAAAGCGACATGTAAAATTATTAGAAGAAAAACGAGCAATAAAAGCGCAGGTTTGGACTGCTTCTAAACTTGCGGCAGATGCATAGAAGGGACGGGAGGATATATCCAGCTGAAAAACTCACATGGAAAATATACAGGCTTAGGAACAAACATTTATGCTTAAATTTCCATCACTGTAATCAGGAAGGCTGATACTTGATGCCCTTAACTCGATAAATGCCAATACCAAAGAGTCCTGTACTAAATTATATGGTTTTATAGATTTGTAAATAACCAAGCTGTCGCAGTAATCATCTGTTTATCGTAACTTTTAATGTAAAACTGTAGTACAGACCGAATGGAATTTAATAAATTACTGAGGAATTCTAATATCTACGAATTCATAATTCTGTATTCTGGAGCACTGTCACTAAACAAAAACCTTCATAACTCCAATGAAGATCCTTGGAGAGGTCATGTGCTACAATTTTGTTCAAGAAATTGCCCAAAAGCGTCGCAATGTACGAGGGTAAGTCCATTAGTTTTTCGGCCTCCCCAAAAGGATTATTGCCCTCACAATATTGCTGTGTTCACTTGTTTAGATATAGTTTCATAAAGAAGGCTATGTGTCGAATATTGTAACATGTTCAAAAGGGAATATCGAGTTATTATTAAGTTCCTCACAAAAGGACTTACTTCAAATAAAATTAAACAGCAATTGGACAGTATATGTGGGAGGCATCCTCCTCATTTTCTACCGTAAAAGAATGGGCCCAAGTTTTTCGAATGGGTCGAGAAAGCATTGAAGACGAAGAGCGTGCAGGTCGGCCCAGGGAGGTGTTCACTTCTGAAAACATCGCTCTTGTGGAAGGAAAAATTATGGAAGACCGGCGGCTCAAAGTTACAGAAATAGCAGCAAGGTTGGGTCTTTCTAAAACAACAGTTCTTCGAATTATTCATGAACATTTAAACACGAATAAGGTTAGTGCAAGATGGGTGCATAGATTTCTTTCCTCAGTCCAAAAGGAGCAACGAGTCATCTTTTGCAAAGAATTTTTGGAGCTCTGCCGTGGCAACGAGAGATACAATGCAAACCACTGTTACAGGGGATGAAACTATCGTCCCCCTATAATCCTTTGTCCAAAAGAGAATCAATGGAGTGTCATAAATCTGGCGAAGCACCGCCTCTGCAGGCCAAGGTCACTCAGTCAACCAAGAAGATCATGGCCACAATCTTTTGGGACTGTGAAGGAATACTCTCCATTGACTTCAGGGAGAGGAACACTACAGTGCATGGGGAATACTATGCGGGTATACTGCACAGACTACATGCTTCCATGAAAGAGAAAAGGGGAGGAAAACTGAGTGGTGGTGTGCACCATCTTCACGACAATGCACCTGTGCACACAGCTCTTGTTGCAAAGCAAGTTGTGAAGAAATATGGCTTCAAGGAGATCGACCATCCACCCTACAGCCCAGATGTAGCTCCCAGTGACTATTTCCTCTTCTCAAAACTCAAGAAGGACCTTCGAGGAAGGGAATTTAAGTGTGACGAAGAAGTGATGGATGCTGTTTATGCCCATTTTGCAGACAAGATTCTGGCTATTTGGGCGGAGGGATGTTAATTGAAAGGTTGAGAAGTGTATTGCAATAAAGGGTCACTATATTGAAAAGTGGAATAGATTTTTTGTCTTTATCATAGCTAGAAAATGGTTAGGCCGGAAACTTACGGACTTACTCTCGTAGAACTAAAAGAGGGACAAAATAGGTCTTCATGTTTAGCCATGCCATTGAGCATAAAATTGGTTCATTAACCGTTATGTCAATGCATACTGTCCAGAGGATGTACAGATAAAAACACAGTGACCAGAAAATAAATGCTGCTTCAAGGTCAGCTGGTAATAATCTGTTATACTTGTGAGTAGGGAGTGGGTAGAGAGAGAAAGCTATCTATAAAAACATAAATTCAGAGACCTTTGAAGGACTATGTTTAAATGAAAATATGTATCCATCATTTGTATGCATGTAATCATACGAGCAACAATTTTATTTTTTAAACTATTTACAAATCTAGAAATTAAAATAGTGATAGAGGAAACTTATTGAATTATTAAAGAGCAAATGACAATAAAATCACACTTTAAAATGAATGCAAATACAAAGAAGCAATATCCTCTAAAATAATACTAAATTGAAAAAATAACTCCCTTTAGACAAAATAATTTTGTGTGGTTGATTTGTTTTGTATGAACGTTTTTTTAACATCTCAGGTTATCAGCGTCCCATTCAATTCAGGGCATGAAACGGCCGATAAAGTTTGTTCAGAGTCCTCTTCGTTCAGACTTGAGGGTGTTTTACGTGCCGTAAATGTACGATACGGGACCTACGGCCTTACTTCTCTTCCGAAGTAAGCCATCCATCGACCCTGGTCGGAATTGAACCCGTGATATTGGGGTCTAGAAGGCAAGTATAGTTACCACTACATCACAATGTGAGAAACTGGGATTGATATAAACATATTATAGAACGTTATAAGGTTTCTAGTAACTTCTAATAATTAAAGAAAACGATCCTATGAATATTACGAACTACAATTAACATAATGTTTATAAGGAAAAAATATAACTGGAAATGAAGTCTATCTGAAAATAATACATTTTTTATTATTGTTATTGTTTTATCAATACACGTCTATCAACCATGTGATCTAAAACCTCGTTTAGTCTCTTCTGAAGTGATGCAACAATCTACTAGGTCATCCCATCTTTTTCGGACACGTTTTTTTTTTTCCGAACTTCTCCCTTTGCATTCGGAATCGGCCAATCTAAAGTCGGACACAGCTTTTTGATTTATCGACTGCAATGGTGATGTCGAGAATAGAATGAACGGATTCTCAGATCATCACAATCACATCCTTCCATTACGTGTGACGAGTAAGGCATGTTGGTGATCATCTGTTTTACTCCCGTGCAATGCTGACTTAGTGAGGCAGCTGCCTGCTCTAGTTCTGAAACACAAGGCATGTTTATAACAGCTTGTACTCTGCAAAGGTAAATTTTGTAATATGATTTTTATATAACTTTTTCAGACTAGCATTCATTTTCACGTCATATTAGTACCTCTCATTAATCTCGAAACGGCATTATAATAAGGGGAGGACAGGTTCTTATTTACAGGTTACGGCTGCTATGTTGCATATTCTAATTTGTGTAAATCGATTTCATACATTGCACAAATTCTCCATACAGTAGAAAGATCCATCCTAACCAACTTCGGTAAGAACATTGAAAAGAGAACCAATTAAACCTTGTCATTTACCTAGCACCATTACCTCGTAAATGTTCTTGCTTTTCAGGACAATGGCCACACACACAGAGCTCTCACACTGTCACTGTAACATAACAATTATTCCACCGTTAAGTTCCCATATTTGAATTCTATAGAAATATCTGGGACTATTTGAAACAGCGGATGAAGAACTGGAATAGACGTTCTCTTACTTCAGGATCTCCTGTGTTTCAGAGACTTCAAATTGGCGTTTGATTTCAAGATGAAAGTTTTATTCTCTGCCTAAAGGGCTTTATGTTATTTCCGTAAATACAGGAACGTTATCCAGCAAGAATAATAAACATAAAACATGCAGGAAAGGTAGAGTTGTTGATAGTAAAATTAACAGTTGCTCTGATCTTGCTAACGCTGAAAGATCAAGAACAGCCATAATCTGAAGATTTAGAAATGGATCTTGATCGTCAGTTAATTTGGGAAATGTAGTAAAATGTAATTACTATAAACACGTGACTCTTTTTAATCGAAATAAAAATCTATCAGCAGAAGGAATACGAGGCGTTATCCACAATATTCGAGACTGATGCTACCATCTCGATAATAGTTGCAGTAGAGTATAGTACCGCTAGGTGGCAACACTAGCACATCTAATGAGTGAGTGTTTAAAGTTTCATGCAACTGGCTAGATGTTTTGAGATTCTATAATGCTTTTCATGATAATCTATGTGTAGTGTGTAGTGATTATACGATGGATCCAAGAAAAGAATAGAGAGTGTGCATCAAATTCTGTGCAAATATCGGGAAAAATGCTATGGAGAACTTCGCAATGATTCAGCAAGTATTTGGGGGACAAAGCATGAACCGTACACGTGTGTTTGAGTGGCATACTCGATTCAGGGCCGGCCGTGCAGCTATTGAAGGCGATGCTCACACCGGTAAGACCGTCAGCTATACAACGCCTGACATTATTGCCAAAGTTCAACACCTCGTTCGTGAGGATCGACGTCGAACCATTGAAGACCTTGCTCATGAAGTGGGAATTGGTTATGGGACATGCCAACGAATTTTAACTGATGATGGTCATACATCGTGTCGCCGCAAAATTTGTGCCAAGGATCCTGACTGCTGATCAGAAGGCGCAGCATGTTGAAGTTTGCGCATAGGTTCGTCAGGCCGTATCCGATCTCGTCCAGGGTCATCACCGGCGACTAGAGCTGGATGTACGCTTATGACCCTGAGGCAACAATCCTCCCAGTGGAAGTGGAAGACCGCCACGGGTGGCCGATGTCGTTAAGGCACGGACTCGTGAGCGGGAGATCCGGGATTGGAATACCGCCAGGACCGTCCTCCCTGACTGAAGTTTTTCCAGGTTTTCCTCAGTCCTCATAAATGGCAAATGCCAGGGAGGTACCCTAAACTTAGGCCTGGAACAATTCCTTTGTTAAAAATAGATTTTTTCCTAATATATCATTTCATCTCATGTATCATCAGTGCCCATAGCCTGTGGTGCCTCTGTAGCGTTAAACACTATTCATTCATTCCCAGTGGAAGAGCCAGAAATCACTAAGACCAAAAAAGCGAGAAAAGCGAAGAGCAAAGTGAAGAGCATGCTCCTCGTTTTCTTTGATACCAAGGTGGTTGTTCACAAAGAATTCGTCCCACCAAATCAAACAGTGAATTCCACGTACTACTGTGACGTTTTGCGACCACTCAGCACTACTACTACTAATACTACTACTGCTACTGCTACTGCTACTACTAATACTACTACTGCTACTACTACTACTGCTATTACTACTACTACTAGTATTACTACTACTACTACTACTGCTGCTACTACTACTACTATTACTACTACTACTACTACTGCTACTGCTACTGCTACTACTATTACTGCTACTACTAATACTACTACTACTACTACTACTACTACTACTACTATTACTACTACTACTACTACTACTGCTACTGCTACTACTATTACTGCTACTACCACTACTACTACTACTGCTACTACCACTACTACTACTACTATTACTACTACTACTACTACTATTACTACTACTACTACTACTATTACTACTACTACTACTACTATTACTACTGCTACTGCTACTGCTACTCTGCTACTATTACTATTACTACTAATACTATTACTACTACTACTATTACTATTACTACTACTACTACTACTACTATTACTACTAATACTAATACTATTACTACTACTAATACTATTACTACTACTACCACTACTACTAATACTAATACTACTACTACTACTACTGTTACTACTACTACTACTACTACTGCTACTACTGTTACTACTACTACTACTACTACTACTACTGCTACTACTGCTACTACTGTTACTACTACTACTACTACTACTACTACTACTACTACTACTGTTACTACTACTACTACTGCTGCTGCTACTACTACTACTACTACTAATACTAATACTATTACTACTACTAATGCTACTACTGTTACTACTGTTATTACTACTACTACTACTATTACTACTACTACTACTATTACTACTAATACTATTACTACTACTATTACTACTACTACTACTACTACTACTACTACTACTACTACTACTACTACTAATACTACATATGCTGCAGTAGGTAATAACATCTGCAATTCGATTTCAGGAATGATCATGGAACTATCCATAGCCTTTTCAAAAAAGTCCACGAAACCTGAGGCGTTATATTTGGAAAAGGAAATCCAGAAGACAGCGTGGTGTTCTCACCGAAGAAACTTTGAATTACATCGCACACCTTTTTGAAAAATTTCCTTACCAAATTGCTTTGTCACTTTCTGCAGTAAGATTGTGGTTATCTCAAACACTCTCCCCTGTGATTTAATCTCTGAAAAATAGTATCGGGAAAAGCACCATTCCTGATGCTTATTCCTTAAAAAAGTATAAACTTTTAAGTAGAAAGGGAGAAAGAGAAGAAATCAGTAACTTGAGCACCGCCTTTCTTCAAATGCGTGAATGATTGACGTGACTTGTGATGCTTTACATCAATAATATACAGTTTTGGCATCGTCGATTCTGCTCTGCTTCGGGCGTGACAGCGCGTATAGAAACCGATAGTTAAGTTACCGCTTCTGCGGTGGGAATATAATTGCATCTCCCGATATAATCAATTGCATGCTGTTCTATGTGAAAGAAAGAATGTTTAACTTACATTCTTTACTTGTGTTGTTGGATTACTTTTTAAGTTGTTGTTGAAAGTTGTTCTTTAAAAAAAGACTGATTATTTGGGATGCAGACATTATTGAATGTTGCAAAGAGGTAGATTTGAATGACAAATTGATTATAGTTGTTCTAAAGTACTGGACATGAAGTTATTATGATGAATTCCAGCAGCTATCAGCCTGTGATTTCTGAGGCGTTGTCAAGTGTGAGGCTGGCACGAAGAGTAAGAAAGATTTTAAAATATGATTAGAGCCACTGAAACTGGACTACCTTAGGGATAAATAACCGAAATAATATGTTTTGTTGCGAAATTATTTTTATTCCTTTTTGCTATGAAAATATGACGTAACTACCCTAAGACACAAACAGGGTCATCATATTCCCGACGCCCTTTTCATCAAAGTTATATATGTTTATTTGCGTTGAAAACTAATGTCACCTTGACCTAATTTTATAACCAAGAAAATCTCACTCAAAAAAAAAAAAAAAAAAAAAAAAAAGGTTCAAACGATGAAAAGTTAAGTCTGTTTAACATTTTTGTGGTGTAGCATTTACAAGATTTCTAAGTGAAAAAGGACCTAAATGTTTTACATCTACATGGGCCTAAGTTCTATAATGGTGTAATAATTAGGAACTCAGAATTAAGTAAGTTAAATTAAATAGAAAGAAAAATAAAATTCGACAAACTAATAAGCCGCAGTTTCATAAAATATGTGTATATAGTATGTAGTATATGAGAATAAAATGTATGTATATATAGTATGTATTATATAAGAATAAAATTCGACACATTTCGTAGTGAAGTTTCATTAAAAAATACGAGAATATAATATATATCATATAAGAGTAAAATTAGACAAATTACATAGTGTAATCTCATTAAAATATATGTATATAATATGTAGAAAAACATATATACATATATATGGACAAAATTAGACCTACTACATAGATGTAGTTTCCTTAAAATACATATGTTATATAATTTATAGTATATCAGAATAAAATTCGACAAATTGTATAACTGTAGTTTCATTGAATCTATATGTATATAATAAGTAATATATAAGAATAAAATTTAACAATTTACAAAGCTTTAATTTCGTTAAAATACAAGTATGTATATCAATATTTATTTGGTTGATAGCTTTGATGCTTTACGACGGAATAAGTCATTTATGTACTTAAAGTTTTGAATGAATGAATAAATAAATAGTAAAATTTTATTGTAACTATAATTTTTAACAATTGTTTTAACTGACCTACGCGCTCACAGAAGCTCCTACTTACTCGAGTGGTTTTACTGAGAACAGTATTATCTCTTAATATTAAATTTGAATACAATGAAATAGGTTAATATTGCTGGTAGTTACCTAAGATAATTAAATTATAGCATAGGGAATAAAACAATGAAAAATAGAAATGTACATGGTTAGTCTTATTCGTCGCTAGAGGATCCTGGCAGAAGATATGGATGCTGTGGCACAGTCATTACAAAATAAAATATTACAGTATCATTGTCATTTCCTAAGAATGTGCGCTATAGTATGCTGGGCTGCAAAATCCTCAATTATGCGAGTGAAGCGATAAAGCTACTTGCCCATACATACAGTTTTTCATTAAAAATAATTTAGCCTATGCGTTGTCCTCCGAAAGTGTGAAATATAAATTGATAGGGCATTTGTTAAGCAGGTAAAAATGTTGTAACGGTGGGAAATCTGCTCTTATTGGAATTCGCAATTAATTCCTACATACACACACATACTAACCCTAACGCTAACCTCGAGTAAATCTAGAAACCGGTGGACCCAGTGGTTTGCTACGGCTCGCTACGGCATAACGGCCTACGCTTGCCTACTTTTCGTAAATATAAATTGACAGGGACGAGTAAATCACGGTAATGAGAGCATTGTTAGGCGCAGAAAATGTTGTAACAGTGGGAAATATGCTCTTATCGGAATTCACAATTAATTCATCATATATATACACACACACTAACCCTAACGGTAACTTAAGAGTAAATCCTAGAAACAGGTGGTTTGTTCCTTTTCGTAAATATAAATTTATAGGGGCGGATAAATCACTGTAATGGTAGCAAATCTCCTTTGACAGCAGCAGAAAAAAATTCGTAAATTTAATTATACTGCATTCTGTATGTGCTGCTTTGTTACCGAGTAAATAATTGTAATGGTGGAAAATCCCTTTAACTCCGACATAAAGGAACAAATAAACACATGTGGACGTTAGAATTCGAAACCAATATCTTTACAACTATAGCATGACGCTCTAACCATCTGAGCTATTATGCCGTTGCTGTTGAAACACCAATTATCTGATTATATCTGTGCGAGTCAGTTTCTTCGGCTCTCTCCGCTATCGCTTGGGACTGCAGCCTGCAATATGGTTGCACTAGCACCTAATGATTTCCGCCCTGCATGTAAGAATAATTGATAACGGTACGGGTGCTAGCAACTTCATATTCCTATATAATAATCGTGAAATACACAGTTAAAGTTACTGCATTGGTACGTAGAAATTCTTATTAATTGTAACAAGTTCTATCAATCGTTTTCTTCTCAATTCCGGGTTTCTTAACCTTAGAGCAATATTTAGAGCTAATTAACAAGACAAGTTCCAAAAGTTTCCACCTTGATCAACTTTTGGAGGTGACAAAAATAATAAAGTAAATTTTAATACAGTAGACATAAACTTCTGTTTAAACTGAGTGATGAAAGAGACCAAGCCATGCTTTTAGTAGCAAATGATTCAGTTTTCATTCATAGCTTACACAATTTTCGGCACATTGCACGTCCTGCAAGGTTATTTCTCTAATGATTGTGTATGTATAGGTCTCGTGATGAGAGAGGAATGTGCTATATAAACATTAACAGTGTTACCAGATACTCGCGCGTGGTTAGAAGTCCAGCGGGCGTGCAAGATCTGAGTCTGGTCGTTAACATATGACAACATGGATATCCCACATACACTCTTCGTGTGCAGATGGAAAGTTCAAGCCCTCTTTCACTTCAGCCACACTCGCCAAACTATACATTACTCTCTTTGAGAGATGGTGTTTGTCTTTAGCTCATTGTTTTTAAGTATTGCACACTTAGCAACTGTTGGTAAATGCAGAAATGCTGGATGTTTTTTTCATCTTGCTGGTTAACACCGAATGCCAGCAATCGAGCTGTTACACACTATTACCTGATTGCCCAACAGGAGAACTGCTATTTACTGCAAGGAGTGTTAGTTAATAAAGTTAACTATGCATCTACTTTTTCTAACGTATATAATTAAGACACTTAACTGTCTGGTTGCTTTGTTAATGTGCTAATAGTAAAGATTAATTATTGTCAGCTGTACCGAATAGGTTAACGTTGATAATTAGCTATATTCTAATTTACAGCCTTATTTTAAAGCGGTGCTGTCGTTCTCGTTCTTTCATGGATTAGGCCTTCTCTGGACCTTCCAACACCTCTGTGCTCCACAGGTTGATGGTTTTCAGAATGGCATGGATAGAGCGAAGGAGAATACTTTCGGTATTTTAGCTAGGCTTACGACTGGCCGTTAGTGTCTATGCGCTTCGTTGAAGGCATTTCTGGGAGGAAGGAATAAGGTGAGGAAGACTAGATCTATTGGCGGTGACTGCGCGGACGCAGATATGATCTCTTAACAAGCACCCTGATGCCGGTGGAGCCCCACAAGCCCCTCGGAAAGTCCACTTTCATTCTCTGGGGCAGAGATATCTTTCCAAATCGCAAGCTACCATCCCAGTATAAGCCACGAAAATACCCAAGGTCAGAATGGCCGGCTCAACCCGAGAGTTTCGAATACGAGTCCCAAGCGTTAACGCCTCTGTCACCCCACTCGATTACCTCTGGCGTTCCCAATATATGCTCCAAACAGTCTGCTCTATATCTAGTTCATTTTCCTGTTACACCCACTTTTCTGCTCTTGCTTTGTCGCTGTAAAAGTTCTATGAATCGTCTAGAATTATTTTCAAAAAAGATTTATGTATATTTTCAGAAAAATGGACTCCTGTAGTCCATTGGCCTTAAATACAAACAAATTGAGTGTGAAAATTTATGTTCATGTTTATGTTTATAACATAGTATGCCATACTTCATTAATTAATAAAGATTAATATTTTTATCCCCCAAATAATATCTATAAAGTGAATATACTGAATAATATTTTTAATTTTAATACTCCTACATTTACTTCCCAAAAATCATCTTATAGAAACTATAAGCTTTCCTATCTTCATAAACGTAACAAAAATAGATTTCTACTATTCACACTTGACCTACCGCCACGTGGGCCGAGGTCGTTAAGTCTCGGACTAGTGAACTGGAGGTCTGGAATTCGATTTCCACCAGGACCGTCCTCCCTGACTGAGGTTTTTCCCAGGTTTTCATAAATGGCAAATGAAACTTAGCCTGGAACGTTTCGTTCCTTTAAAAAATCTGTTCCCCATTTATCATTCATCATCAGTGTCACCGCCTGTGACGCCTCAGAAGTTGAAACGGGAGTTAAACACACACAAAAAAAGCACTTGGCTTGCCGCAGTGACCTCTGCTTCTTCTAATTCCGTCTTGCGACCTCATTGATAAAGGGCAGTATTCCACGGGGGATGCGATCAACATACCGACACCAGCTGATCGCCTATCATGCGGTTTTCTAGGTCGAAGAACTCCACCTCTCCATCAGGCAGCTGCCCATTTATCATCACGAGGCTGAGTGGACTCCGTTCCAGACCTCCCTAACTTAGAAAAAGCCATAAGCAGGGAATCTAACCCGGACCTCCCGGCCAACTGTCAGCAACCAAACCTTTAGACCAAGGACGTGGTCTACGTGGTCTAAAGAACAGAAATACACTATATATATATATATATATATATATATATATATATATATATATATATATATTGTATTCAAAATACTCGGTGTTAGAAACTACACCAAACGACTGATAATCTTATTTTGTAAATTAAAGTGTTAAGATTTCTGGACAGGCTGAACCAGTTTGTTACCTGGTGTGCTGACCAGTTCTTCTTCCAATGTGAATACTGGAGTGCACCAAAGCTAGAGCCGGTGAACATTTCTGAAGATTTCTATCACAAGGAGAAGTGATTCGCAACCAAATCCGGATTAGTTGGTTTTTACAACTGTCCTCATTCTTCCTGTTTAATCATTCCCAATCTGCAGCCAATTATCTGAAGTTGCATAGAAGCGAAATGCAAAAAATGATTCTGTTCCACTGCTCTCGAATGATAATATCTGTTTCAACACGTTTCACAAGTTTGTAAATTAGCTTATAAAGCATCTGACTTTAGTTAGCAGTCCGGTTTGGATGTCGTGGTGACGAATGAGCAAGTGGTGATTAATGAATACAAAAGTACAGCATGAAAGTCTGTTCATAATTATACTAGTTCCTTAATATGGGTAATTATTATCATGTGAGACTCTTAACGAATTGCTCAATGCAGTGAATGTTATGTCAGTGTCTGTAGTCCAAGTTTGGAAGTGTAGTATTATCTTCGTTGCGATTTAAAGCTTAAAGTAAGCAATCTTACATTACAGGACTTTCTGCTTAAAATTCTTTAGGTGTTCTTCTTACGCGGCTTGCAGTAATGAAACGTATTTATCATCAGTTGACTATTTGAATACTTCGCAACATAAAGTATAAAGCTACAAGGTAGGTTCCTAAAGTTTCCAACCTACCTTACTTAGAAAACAATCATTACTTTTCGTCGTAGTTTTCGTTTAGTTGAACACACTTTTCACATATTTGAATTAGTATTTCCATCATCAAATTTTCAATCTTGAGAAAAAAATAATCATCGTTAGGGACCATATCTAGACTGTAGGGTACATGGTTCAATTTTATGAATTCACAATTGTTCACAAATTCTTTACAATCTTGTATTGTGCACCGGTGCATTTTCCATGTTTCAGACTATCGCGTCTCTGCAGTTTATGGAGAAGTTTGTACTGACGCTCATCAGAGTCTACTAACGGAATTCTCTTGCAGTTCCAGAAAACCATGGTCATTATCTTTCTCCTGTACTGGTCAACCATGACCTTCCTTGGCGGCGCCTCATCCCAGCTTTACGCCACTTTATGGTCTCCTTTTTAAAAATGGATTATGGTAGAAGACCTTGTTTTATCTCTTGTTACAATTCCAGAACTGTATCCAGAACTCCCCCACCGTTTTTTTTTCTTCAAACACTTTTCACAGTACTTTACACAATATTGTTTTTGAACAGCCAAAATAAATCGCAGCACCAAACTTTTTTTTTTTTAATAGGGATCTTAAAGAAACCTGATTTTCAAATACCAATTATCAAAGCACTTGTCGGTCTTGGTAGTGTAGTGGTAAATACATGTGCCTTCTGAACCCAAGATCTCGGGTTCGATCCAGGCCCTCTGAGCAAAATTTGAGTGGGACGCTGATGACCAGAAATGTTGAAGAGCGTCCGTAAATAAACCAAATTTAAAAAAATCGCAGCACTTTCTCGCAGTTTTAATCTGCTGTCACTTAACACCCAGGGTCAAAGCATCCATTAAGCCTGAGTGTAACCAAAATTAGTGTACTGGTTTGAATATGTTTATTTATTTATTATTTTTTTGACGAATAGTTCCTTATTTGCATGAGACATATTTTGCCGATTGAAGGCTCAGCCTATCTTGCGCAAGCGCAGTAGTGATTTTCTATGCCACTTTCAGGGTCAAGGGGTGAAGGTTTGAGTATTTCATGGCGTTTTTATTCCTGTGTAGGCTAGCCTTGGTGCCTTGGCTACAGTCTACGTGATCATGCATTACCTCTTCTGAGATTTTGTAGCACCTCTTCGACAGAAATGATATCGGTTTTAAAATATCGTTATTTTTAGTTGTATTGGCGTTATGGATTAATGTAATTATTTTATTGTAACAATAAAATGATATTAATATCAATGTCGAGTTTCTAATGAATTACTCTGAAATCAATACCTACTTTTATTATACCTATTGTATCGTTAGAAGTTATTTAGTTCGTTTGTCGTTATTGTTATTGCGACTGTCGTTAAAGAGTGGACTCATCAGTGGAAGGTCTGGGGTTCGATTCCCACCAGACCATCCTCCTTAGCTGAGTTTTTTTTTTCAGCTTTTCCTCAGTCCTCATAAATGGCAAATGCTAGGAAGGTCCCTAAACTTGTGCCCGAAACGCTTCCTTCCTTTAAAAAAAGAATATCCTTTCCCAGTTTATTTCATCTCATGTATTATCAGTGTCCACCAGTAGCTAAAACGGGATTAAACACTATTAAAAAGTTGTTATTGCGAAGATGGATTTACCGCAAGAAATTTTAACCCAAATTGAAAAGATTGAATTATGAATAACACCGGAAAATTGTATGATACTTGTCAGAAAAAGCACTTCATATTCATTAATTGGGTAAACAGTAAAATTATTAAATATATTTCAGAAACTCTAGTGCAGCATATAGGAGTTTCAAAACAGGTAAATTCTATTAATTAATTTTGTATCTAATATTAACTTATTACATTTTTATTAATTATTTAATTTGCTTTTTGCAATGAAGATGAATGATGATTCTGTTTTTATTAATACATAAATATTTTCCTTAATTATATCGTAACAATTTCAGTAGGAAAACAGTTAATGACGTAATTGTTACCATGCCAATTTTATGTAACTAGTGTCATATGTACCAATTTATTAACGATATTGACCAACTATAAAATGAATCTGATATACAAACAAATTTATTATTAATTTTTATCACTTATGTCGACACAAATTACACGAATGATGGCTCATTGTGTGCTGAAAGCAATCATTTAAATGTAAATGAATATATAAAGAAAATTATATTTCCAATTAACATAAAGGATTAACAAGCGAAAAGGAACTGACTGAACAACACAGGTGTATGTAGATGTTCATATCATGTAAATGGTATTGCGTCTTCGCAATTGTTCAACGTCTGTGTAGCTTCTGGTGATACGATCTCAGCTTCAGACCTGGTTTCACTTTACAAGTTGGGATAAATCGCCCACAGAGAGAGCCGCTAATCCTCAGAAACTTGGGCCGGGTCCCCAAACATAATGAGCGCCACGCCTCTTATTGAACATCCGTTAACATCACACTGAGAGAATACTAATTCCTGGCCTGGTTTTCCGCTCTCTACTCCAAACCCTGTGCTTGATCTACCTGAGCGAACCAGATAATAGAATGTCCGCAATAAATTTCCATCAATTTCAATTAGTCCAGGACTGACATCTTGGACAGCGAATCAATTTGTTTTGTCCCTTGAAGAGAACGTTCAGAGCCGTGGAGTATGAAAGGAAAAACAGAAAGAAGTAAAACGAAACTAGAGCAGTAATAAGGATTTGATCGTGCAGGTATGTGTAATGTTAGCCACGTAATCCTGGGGACAAATTCAAGCGTTATTTATGGCGGGTCGTTATGGAGGCGGCTTGCTTACTTGTAAACAAAGCCAAGTTTGCCAAGGGTAATGAAGCATGAACAGCTGAGCATCGCAAGGCAGCAGTGCAGGTGATGCGTTGGTGCTCGCCAGTTCTACCAACCGTGGAATGCAAAGCAGACGAACTTATCTTTGCTTTTTTGCATCCCTAGAGAGAGTGAGTGAGTGTGTGTGTGTATTTAGAAATGTTCTAAACATACCTTCTTTATCACTTTAATATCTTGCACGCTCTGGAATGTTTATGGCAGGCATCTATTCCATAAAAGGGGCATTCTTGTTATCTTTTACGCAATGTATTTTGATATTATTTATTATTTGGGTACTTTGTGATTGTCAAGTCAGTTTAAGAAATCGTCTTTGACACAGGAATTGCTTAACTGTTGTTTGGAAATGTAGGATGGTAAACAGTGTAATAACAGAAACCAGGTACATGTAGACATGACCAATAATATGAGGAAAAAGAAAAAAAAAGAAAGAAAAAGAAAAGAAAAGAGGATAATGTGCAATAATAGGCAATAGGAAACTCCAGCCTAAGTTTAGTAATTAGCAGAACTTGGGTACTTGTAACTGATCATTGAAAGTCCTGCAAAAACTTTTATACAGGTTTCGAACTTCAATAATTATAAATATGAAGAGTTTATTTGGCATATTTTATAACCTTTTTCAGTTTCTGCATATAATAATGCTATTTTCATCATATTTTTAAGAATCTTTGTATCTTCCATTTAAAAACATTTACAAAATATCGCAATTAATAAATCTACTAAATGCTAATATATTCGGTGAATTTACTAACGCTTCTAATACATTTGTCTCAAGAAACACACAAGTATTTATAGTTTTTCCTACTACTTCCATACCATTTCTTTAATTTGAGAATCGTCATAAAATCCCTTTTTAGAAGCCCATCACTTGCAAGCATCGTGCTTATATATATTTATTTATTAAGTTCCCTGGCATTTCTCCTCCTTCAGCTCTGATCAATAATAACATGTACACAATATTGCTAATGTGTTTTACAGGAGTTATTTTAAGCGGTGTCTGTTTGCAGCTACACATTTCTGATATCTTTAAATGAAATTTGCATTCACTCGCAAGTTTTATTTTTATAATTTTATATTTTCTTTTAAGTTTCTCTACCTATGAGACCCATTTCGGTAGAGCATGTGTTCTTTCCTCTGTTCTAGTAGTTAACATTTCAATGTGCTATTTCTTTTCCTGTTGCTGTATTTACTCTCCGCTTGTAGAACTTGCTCATCGATGCCTGGATCAGTCGCTTGCCGGGACGAACAGACAGCACGCAAGCACACCGAGGGACTCCCTCAATACATGGTTAATCCTATATCAGGGCCTCCTCGATGACATCATGAACGCAGAAAAGACAGACACACACATAGAGATAAAATAAATATAAATAATGAAATGTAACGTGAGTCCATAGTAGAGAAAAATTTAACATGGTATTTGCCCTTTGTGAGAAGGTACTGAGGAAAATCTCAAAGAACCTCTCAGGTTAATCGGCCGCAGAATTTGAACCTAGGACTCTCGAATACTTTCCAAGCGTTACCAATCTGTTCTGTATACACTATAATAAAAATTCACTAACACATATAATTAATAACACTGGCGCACCAATCACCTGTAATTACACAAACACTTGGGTTATACTGTTTCCAAAGACAGAAAGCTTGCTTGCTGTCGTTAACTGACTTCCTGTGTGCAGCCATCAACGCGGCAACAGTCTGTTATTATGACAAGTGAATGGAATGACCTTTAACCAGCGCGCGCTGCGTTCAGCTGCCAGTGGAGGCCAAATTTAACCTTCGGTACTACTCCTAACATTATTCGATGGGTTTTAGGTGCATTAAACATAATATATGAACCGTGTAACACGAATAAAAGATACATTTTTCCTAGCACCCCAAACAGGTTTCGTTTTAACATTAGCTGAAATTATCAATCTTAACATCCAAATGTAGGCATTCAAAGTGGACATCGAAGAACAGTATAGATCTAACTGAGAGATATTTTCAATAATTTTTAGAAATTAAAAGCAAAGCAAAGTAAAGTTTGTTACAACCTCAGGTAATCTTGTACCGGGCTGAGATTAAGATGTATATCTGCCTTCTTTTCCATGTTTCTCTTTATGTAAACAGCCAAAAGCAACTAATTGCGACTGGAAAGCTATCATCCAGTTTACTCTATTATTATTATTATTATTATTGCTAATGAATGCGTTATCTAAAATTGATTTATTGTAAGCAAAATAAGATAGGAAGACCATCTTGAATTTCCAGCCACCTATAATTACTGTGATGCATTGCTTCTTAATTTCGATTAAATGTGAATGTGAATGGTAAACTTTCCATGGAAGTCAGAACTGAATCTGGAAGAAATTTTATCCAAGAATCTTCTGTCTGTGTACACTTAGCGGGAATGTGCATCCAGTCTTCCGGTTCCGATGTATCACTCGGCCGACACATTGCTGAAAAATGCATACAACATTTATTTTCCATTCTAGCCTAAACAATGTTTAGTTATGTATTAAAGATTAGATATAATGATTATATCACAACTTTTGAGAAACTTGAAATAGTCAAACATTGACTGTACTTTATGCTGCTACTACTACTACTACTACTACTACTACTACTACTACTACTACTACTACTACTACTACTACTACTACTAATAATAATAATAATAATAATAATAATAATAATAATAATAATAATAAACTCGGGTGTTCCTAAGAAGGGCAAAATCCCTCCTACATGAAGGTAGCTCTTATTCGTTAATACGATGAGCTAATTCACATTAGGGTTGTGTGCAGTAGTATTATCCTGTATGTTACACCGTAGTTTATCAGATATATAAACGTTTACAAGTTGACGTTCGATGGTTTTCCATGTATCCCTGCTTCTTGCTATTCTAGACCATTGTGGACTTACCTGTGCCGCGTACAACTCTTGCCATCTCCGTCTTGGTCTGCCTCTGTGACGTTTGCCTAAGCGCGTGTCCTACATGGTGGTCTTATACGTCCATCTGTCGTCCTGCCCCCTAGCTATGTGGGCTCCCCATTTCTACTTCAATCTGCTAGCTCTTTCTGCGATGTCTTTGTTGATGTTATTTGGGTTAAAGCTTCGTTGGAGCTTTTATCCCTTATTGTTATTCCTAATATCCTGCGTTCCATTTTCCTTTGGCTTATTTGTAGTGTATTCATAAGTTTGTTTGTAGCCAACCACGCCTGCCCCCCGTATAGCATTACTGGGTATACGCAGGTTTCTGTGCTTTGAATTTAAGAGTTTTGCTTATTTTTCTGTCGGAGAGAATAAATTCAAATGAACAGAAAGCTTTTCATGCTAAGGAAATTCTGTTTATCTGTGATTGTACTCACACGAATAATATTAATCTAAATCATAACTTGACAAGATCTAATACCTCTAAGACTTATCTGGTGTAGCTCGTTTTGGCATTGTCTAAATCTGTCGCAGAAAGTACTAAAAGCTTTTAATACCACAACTTTCGTTCAATGCTCAACAGTTTTCTACTTCTGTTTTTATAACACGTAATAAAACTCGATATTAATGTAAAATAGCATAAAATAGGTTGTTCGTTGTTAAATCTTTATTGTACCTATTGTACCTTATTTAACTATATAATTAGATCTATTCACAATTCAATAAACAGAAGAAAAATCCATTATATTCATTTATTTAAAATATTTTTAAAAAATTACTATAATAAAATAAAATTCAAACAGTTTGTTATGATTGTATTTTTATGGGATAAAGGATAATACTAAAACCGAAAACATCTAATGCGTCTCAAGATCTTGTCAAGAGCTCCAAATAACACGTACATCACATAATTATTTCTCTATATGATTAAGAATACCTTATTGTTTTAAAAAAAAGCATGGAAATAAATTTAGCACAGAATTTTAGAAAAAATGTTTTGTGTTAGAAAATTAAAAAAAAACTGAAGATATTCTTGAAAATGGCTAATAATTTTGGAGAGAAGGAGGAGGGAAAACTAAGCATTAAAGTAATATAAAACAAATTGTAAATGAAATATCACAACAGGAAGGAAGGTTGATAGTAGCGAAGAGAACACATTTACATTCATCTTTAGGTCCAAACAAGGATTATAATGCTCTTGTTAAAACAGTACAAATTATTTCAAAATTCAAAATAGCAAATTTACAATAGTTACAAAATTAACCAAAGCAATAAATAGCTTCTACCTTAAGCCACATGGCTTGACAAAGATGTACAGCGACCATGGAATGCAAAGCTAACAGTTTTAAAGAGCTGGACAAAACAAATAAAAAAATTGAAAAGAAATGCTTGAATATTGTTAAGTAAAGCTAATTATACATTAATGCTGTCTAAAATTCTGCTTAGCGTTGTGTTTGTTTAGCACTAGATTTCTGTACTGTAGTTACAAACACCCTACCTCTAATGTCAGTACGAGTACCCTAACTTGCGTCAGGCTTATGTTATATCTTGTTAGCAAAGTTGTTCCAACTCTACTCATCAGAAAGGATAAGCATTGCCAAGCCCTAAAGCTCCCTCATCTGCAATTCAGAAGGCATAAAATGTAGTTACAACTCCGTGTATTAATCTATACTATGATCATGGGATTAGTGCCAGTAAAACAATCTAAAAATGAACATGATAACATAAATTATAGCGCCTTAGTTTTCTTGTGGGGCTACTTAAATTTCGGTATACGCGGCGTGATAAAAATAACGACATTACTCGTTTTTCTTAAAGAACCATTATTTACTCATCATCAGCAATTCTGTCCCATCAAAGTAATCCCCTCCGGATATAATACACTTCTGGCAGCGCTTTTTCCAATCTTGGAAGCACTTCTGGAACTCACTTTTTGGTATGCCCTTCAGCTTCTTCGGCGATTGTGTTTTTACCTCATCAATGGTGGCAAAACGTCGCCCTTTCACGATTTCCTTCAGCCTCAGGAATAGGAAGAAGTCGCAGGGGGCCATGTCCGGCGTATATGGTGGCTGAGCAACATAACGGGGTTTTGTTTTTTGCCCCAAAAATCACGGACAAGCAGTGAGATGTCAGCAAGAGTATTGTCGTGATGCAATTTCCACGAGTGGTTTTACCACAAATCTGGTCGTTTTCGTCGGATTGCATCACGCAAACGGCGCATTACTTCCAGGTAGTTTTCCTTATTGGCCGCACGACCATATGGCAGGAACTCATGGTACGCTATGCCAATTGAAATCGAAGAAAACGGTGAGAAGAACCTTCACATTTGATCGAACTTGTCGATTTTTTTCGGTCTTGGCTCTTCAGGTATCTTCCATTGGGACGATTGGGCCTTGGTTTCGACGTCATACGCATATACCCATGTTTCGTTACCGGTTATGACCTTTTCAAAAGTTCTGGATGGTTGTTGACTTCATTCAGCAATTCCTGAGCGATGTCTACGCGACGCCGGTTATGCTCAAAATTCAGCAATCTCGGAACAAACTTTGCTGTCACACGTTTCATGCCCAAAACATCCGAAAAAATTGCTTGGCATGAACCAAATGATATACCGACATCATCAGCAACCTCTCTGATAGTGATTCAGCGGTTTTCCAGAATCATTTTCTTCACTTCTTAGACGTTGTCGGCGGTTGTTGATGTACTAGGACGTCCAGGGCGGTAGTCATCATCAACGTCTTCACGGTCTTCTTTGAAACGTCTGTACCACTCGTAAGCTCTTGTCTTGCACATAGTAGATTCGCCAAAAGCCACAGTATTTGGAATACTTTGTTGCACTTTATTCCATTAACCAAGCAAAATGTAATACAAATTCTTTGGTCCATCTTTTTCGAAAGTAAAAAATCGCCGAGCACACCAAAACAAGTCTAATCTTTTCGATGTGAACAATGAACTAAACATTTAAAACAGCTGAAAACGCCAATATAGGTCAGAAACATGTGTACCAACAAACTAAAAAAAAGTGATAACCGGATATATGAAGCTCGCGAAATAAAAAATTACCTTAATTTTTGATCACACCTCATATTTTAGGAAGAGATTATATCGCCATTGAAGCAGAAACGAACCTAAGTATGCAGTGCCTCGTTGGCCCTTTATACATTTTAAACGCACACTGAGAATCACTTACTTCAAGATGTCTACTTTCTTTTATAGCAGTTTAACATGGTTACGCCTGAGAAAGTAAGAGTATTGATGCGAGCCCGCAGAGAATGCTCTCAATTTGGTGTATTTGTGTCGGTATGTACACAATTCCGAAAGATAAAGGTATTTAGTTTTCCAATTTCAAGTAAAAATTGGCATCAGTCGTTCATAAGGATAATCACTTTTCTTTTATAGGGGCCAGTACCGGTAAAAAATAAATACCAGGTACTTGAATTTTTATGTTCATTTTTATTCTGTCTCTCACTCCTGTCAACAAGGCAAAAAATCAGCAACCCAGTAGTGTTAGTGTGAGATGTATATCTTACAAAGTAACTCTCCTTTGTCACTAGTTTGATCACCAAGCCACGTTGTACCAGAGTTATAACTAAGCTTTCTCTCTTTGCATCCACTGGGTGATGTCATTAGACAGGTTATTGTAGGAGCAGTCAAATTATTTCATCACGACATTTGTCGCAGTGTAGGCGTGAGGCTTCCTCCGTATTGCATACAAATTAAGATGTTTTCAAAGTGCATTGGAGACTTAACTGTAAGCTTTTGATTTGAATTGAGTTCTACAGGTTATCGGTTCTGTGATTATTTTGTCTTCTAATGTCGCCACTATGACTGGGTTTCTTTTCATCGGAATATCCCCGTCACATCTTAAATTCATATTTTATATTTTAATATAGTATTAAAACATTATTCTCTCTGGTAAAGATTTTTCTTCTGTTTTTCCCTACAAGTACTGCTGTTATCAGTCTCTGTAAAATATCTTCTCAGCACTTTTTGCTGATGTCTATTTCAGATGCACATGTTATTTATACCAAGATCACAGCCGTAAAAGGCAACAATTCATCAACAAAAACAATTGATTATAAAATATTGAGCAATAAAAGACTTTAAATACTTTAGCTGCGAAATAATAATAATAGAGAATGAGTTTACATAAGAAATTACAAAAGTGTAATAAAACATGATGAACTAGTGGAAAGACGTTTATAAAAAAATCCACTAATAAACTATATGAAAGTTCTACAAAGTGATTGACTCAGGGACAGAAATACTAGAGGGGTCAGAAATGAGATTCCTGAGGGCTGTTACTGCATATGGAAGAATAGATATACATCGTAACGAAAAAAACTGAGAAAAGTTGAATTTGTTTAATTTATAATCATTTATTGATATGCCATATTGACATATCTCCAAAAAGATTTTGAAATATAAACTTACAGGAAAGAGAGATAAGAGAAAATGTATGAAAATATGAATGGACCAGTTTCTTTGGGAGTTAGGAGCAAGTTATAAACTCATAGTTGAGTCAACAACTCCACAGTGAAGATGTAAAACGAGTTAAATGTGTAGAAAGGAGTTTAGTCAGTCCTAAGAGTTTGTTGACTCCTTACACCAGCAGCGCACTGCAATGGCGTGCAGTGGCAGCTCTCTAAAATGCACCAGTAAGCTACACCAGGTGATTTTTCCTTCGCGGGACAGTTGGCCGCACCTGACCGAGCTCTGCAGTTTTCGTCTCGTTCCCACACTTGAAATCAGGCCAGGGGACTAGAGAGGCGGTCAGTAAGCTCAAGGAACGTACAGACGGTTTCTTGAATCTTTTGTGACAGTGCACTAGGCGGCGAAATACATATATTCATTATGTTAATATGATTCAATTCAGGTATTCTATTTCTCAAATATTATTTATTTACAATTCGTACGTACGTACAGAATCAACTCTTGATGTATAGAAATTGTTTCAATAGAGATTCCCTCATATACAATTTCTAAGTCGAAGTTCAGTTCACAGATTGGTAAGAAACGGGAATTATTCTTGTTAAAAAAACGCGTAGACAGCCACCCACAGTACTCACAGAAGAAATTTCAGATAATATTCAACATTCTCTGGAACATTTCACTAAATTACTTCGATGTAGCAAACAGAAATTTTCTATTCCTCTGTTCCAATGTCAATAAAACCACTGAAATTAAAATCCACATAAAATTACTGTAGCGCAAGAAGCTAAACCGGGTGACCCTGCAACCAGGAGTACATTTTGTGAATGAATTTTGAATAGTGTGCACAAAAAGAAACTGGCCCTAATCAGATTTTCTTTACGCGAATCTTGGTTCCATCTAAGCGGGCATGTCAATTCACAAAACAACTGCCACTGGAGTTCCTAAAAACCTCACTTGCTGCACTAGGAAGTCCTGCATGATCACAGGATAGGAATATGCTGCGCCATTATCGAGAGAATAATAGGCCATATTTTTCAATGAAACAACTAATAAAGCTAGGTATGTGCAGAATATTTTGCAACACCTTTTCCGTGAATTAACTGTGAGGGAACGTAGATTCGCGACTTTCCAATAGGACTCTGTAACAACATATACAGCCCATGTCTCTTTGTATGCGTTTCATGAAATATTCAACGATACAGTCATCACTTATAACATATGACCCTCTGGGTTCCTCCATTTAACGCCTTGCAATTTTTACAATTGGAGGCGTTAAAGGAAACAGTGCACAAGACAAATAGACACATGAAAAATAACTTTCGTGAAGAAATATCTCCCATTTCTCAGAGAGAACTGCGTAGGTTTTTTTTTTTTTTAATTGATTTATTTATGGACGCTCTTTAACATCTCAGGTCATCAGCGTCCCATTCAACTCACGGCGTAAAACGGCCGACAAATTTTGCTCAGAGGCCTCTCAGGCTTGAGGTTCTTTTTCGTGCCGTAAATGTACTACACGGGACCCACGGCTTTACTTCCCTTCCGAAGGAAGCCATACTTAGAACTGCGGAGGGTAAAAATGAATTTCATTAGGGAGTCATTATTTTGACTATTGTTGAATATAATCAAAATTTCTCTCCACTCTCAAAAACCTTTGATTTTAATTATTATTTTAAACCGTAAAGTTCCCAAATATAAATATTTAAATAACCCATATGATTGTCAACTTTGCTGCAATTCTTTCTGATGCTGTGTGCAAACAAATTCGTTAAATTTCCACCTGCTATTTTATTTAGTTATTTTCATATTATGGATAAAAATTGGTTCTATTCTAAACAGAAGTTCTTATTCAGGAAAAAATTCGTTTTCTAATGCAGCTGATTGTAATCACAGAGGATATTAAATTGGTTTATACTTTTATTCAGGTTTCATAATTTGTGAGAACTATTTTTCCCATATCATAAGCGAAATTAAGTATTACTATTGAAAGGGTTTCTCGTATCTTTCACGCAAGTCTCGGTAGAAGAATGAAACGGAATCTCACTTGTAGAAAGAAATATGAACTGGACAAAACTTGCTCGAAACAAAGGAAAACGTTCTCTTACTATAGCATCATCTGATTCTCAAATTGTTTCATTCACATGCTGATTGAAAAAACTTGCCAACTATGCATAATGTATAAATATGCAAATTCTGATCATTTTCTTGTTTACATTATCATTTGTTATTCATACAAGCGTTAATTGCTGCAAAAACCACCTAATCAAGTGGCGAAAACACTTCTGCCAACTTTTTGAAGCACTTTCACATAGTTTAATAGCTTATATGGGTGATGCCTTTTAATGGCCATGGAGTTATAAAACTTATTTCGCTCCAGTAATCAATTTATAAATGATTTACATGCCTATCCCTTTAACATTCAAGTGAGCATCGCAAACGTATCGTGTTAGATGAGTAACATTTTTAATTTTTAACATAATTAAGAGGTTGTAAATAAGTTATTATTTTACAATTATATTACATTATTAATTTTACTGTATATTCTCTTGTATTGAGGTAAGTAATAGCAAAACATGGTTAACAAATACCGTTAGCATTTATACATGTCGAACAATCGTAAAATTCAGAACCTGGAATAACCTTTGACAATCATGCACACAAGACTTTAACTGTAGAAATATATCAAGATAACTGTAAATTTTTCCATTGGAAAATTTTTCGTACAGTGAACGGAAGCTTAAAAAATAATTTAGTTAATTTTGTGGTTTCCCTTGGTGTTTTAAAATTGACGCGATATAATCAACTCAGAAATTTTCGGGAATAAATGTAATGTTTAAAGTCTTCTTTAAAATTCGTCTAACGAATTTCGCTAGCAACTTGAGGATTCCAGCTTCCTTTATTGAGTTAATTTTTAAATCAGTAGTGAATGTAAATGGGAACAAAGGGTGGCCGAGGTCGTTAAGGCGCGAACTCGTGAGCCGGAGGTCTGGGGTTTGTATCCAACCAGAGTCCTCCTCCTGACTGAGATTTTTTCCAGGTTTTCCTCAATCCTCATAAATGACAAATGCCGGGGAGGTACCCTTAACTTAGGCCTGGAACGTTTCCCTCCTTTAAAAAAAAATCCTTTCCAAATATATCATTTCATCTCATGTATCATCATTGTCCACAGCTTGTGGTGCCTCAGTAGTAAAAACGGGCGTTAAACACTATTTAAAAAAATGATTAACAGTAGTATATAGATTAGAAATTTGAAGCGCTCTATACAGGGTGTTTCAAAAGGCCATTTAAAAAGTTTGAGGAATAATAGAGGAAATAGGAACACTTAATTTTTACGTGATGTATTTTAATTGACTCCCCAGCAAATCAGGAGTTGGAAGGCTTTTTTGGACATTCGGGATTTTCTTACAGGAAATTGAGGCCTACGGTTGTGACTTTCATCATTATTGAATACTTTTGCACCAGTAAAAAAAAGTTTCTCGTGTTCGTTGTTAGCGTAACGCTCTTTGTATCTTTAACACCTTCTGCTGCTTCAGTGGCAGTACTGCGACTAAAACTCCTTAGTTCAAGATCTTGTTTAAGCACTGTGAACATCGATGTCTTGGATAATTCACCTCAGGGCCGATTCCTTAGACAATAGCTATGCTCCTAACAGAGCAAGGGCATTGGGACCTGCAACGGTCATCTAGAGAAACGGCCTCAGTGAGGAATTTGATAGAAAGTACACAGACATACTTATGTCCAGCTTTCCAAGGTAAAAAACCTCACTTGTAATTTTCCAATCCTATAAAGCGCTATATAGCAACACGGCTGTCATAATCTCCTCATTCCATGGTTGACAAAAGTAATGAATGCTTTATGTTGACCTGAACTTAACATGGAGTATCCAACTGCCAAAACATCTGATACGATTAATTTTAGTTTTGTTTGCCAGATGTAGTTAAAAAAAACCAAATTAACCTATCAAAGCACAAGAAAAGGAAGCGCTACTTTAGTAAACAGTTTAAGCATTGTGGCCATGCCTCGTATTTTAATTAAATAGGCTTCGAGCCACCTGTCACGCATGCGCATAACTCAGTCTACAACTACTAACTGAATAATAATTATTATGTTATTATTTATAGGATACGAGATAAATTATTTAAGGAATATAATTAGGAATCTAAAGCGGTGGTAAAATATTTCGATCTGATAGCAATAATAACACAAAAAGTGTACTTTATGTATTTCTCTTGTCATATTTATTTGCGATTTAAATCTGATAAAAGGGGAGTAAATGTAGGTAGATATCCACCGCCGACTGCGATGCATTACATTAGTAATCATTAAATTAGGGTACTTATCTGATGTGACACATTTTGAGTTGTTGGTGGGAGATGCGGGAGTCTGCAGCCGCGCTGTGATGTACAGCAGTGGATCCGCATGAATCCTCAGGTACAAGCAGCATCTCCAAATTTGTGAGAACAGCGAAGTAGTTCCTTAAGAAGCTGCGTATCTTTTATATGTATGTTTTTTGACACCTGCCGTAACCCCCGTCGTGTAGTACAACTCTTAGCACTTAGTTGATATTCTCTCTTGACTTCAAGTTACGTCATCACAGTCTATGGCAAAGGTATCCCATCTTTTGGTGATGTTTCATTCGTTAGAGAACCTGCTATAGGTAGCTGATTTTGGTAAGCTGAAACGGTTATATTGAGAATATTTGAAGGAGTTTGGGTGACTCAGATGTTAACGTTTGTGAGGTTCCGAGTTCAAATCTCTTGAGAGACCATCCTGATCTTGGTTTCCCCTGGTCATTCAGGCGAATGAGAAGATGGACCTTACTTTCCACGAAATTTCCCTCTCCCAATTCGTATAATTTAATTCCGTTGGTTCTGTTATAGGGGCAGTACTTAAGCTAGGTGATTCGTTGTCACCCCTTGGCACTTCTGTTCAACATCATTCAAGGTGTCGCTTCCTGCGACCTAGTCGGAGACGTGGCCAAAAATGCAATTTAAACGCTATCTCTTAAACAAGGAATTATAGTAGATCATCTCTCTGTCATCTTTCGCTTCTTTTTCTTCTCCTTTTGCAATAAAGAACAATTATTGAAGAACAAGAAGAATTTTAATAGCATTATCTTTGTTTATCTTTCAACTTCATTAGTTGTCTTGGTGAAGTAGTGGTAATCATAATTGCCTCCTAAATTCAAGATCGCGGGTTCAATCCCGGCCAGGATCAATGGATTTTTTCGGGCGTAAAAATCCTAACTATGGCTTCTTTCGCAAGGGAAATAAAGCCATGGGTCCTGTAATGCTGCACTGTCCTGTCTTGGCTGCACGTAAAAGAACCTCAAGCCTGAAAGAAGAGTCCTCTGAGCAAAATTTGTCGGCCATTTCACGCCCTGAATTGAATGGCACGCTGATGATTCTAGATGTTAAAGAACGTCCGTAAATAAACCAAAAACAATGAAAAAACAAATTGAAATTCATTATAACTACATTTGCGAGAATGTATTTTAGTAATTTGTTCACTAATTTTAGTATTGTATATAAAAATATAGATCAATTGAATTGAACCCTTAGCAGGGTAAATAAATAATTACTTTATTCTTAATTTCGAACTTTCTAACAACACAACTCCTTGTTGTATCTCTTCTAAAGATGGTTCCAGAGCTACTGTTTCGGAGACAACCTTCCTGACAATTCACATGCACTGACAAGCTGCCCTTCTTCGAGCGCAGGGCGCCAAATGTACTTTTCTATAGCTGAAGGTCGTTCAGAGAGCTGGTTATCTACAAGGCTACTGTTTCCATCATTGTATCTCCAGAACTATTTCAATGCTATCATTATATTGGCAATTTCCTCTCCTTCTAAGTGACATCTTTTTTTAGCTGCAGTTTCAGCACTAAAATATTTTCCCCAAAAGAATCTCAAGAAGGAGTACTGCAGTTTTTTCGTCGAACATTCTATATTAGTTTGCGGCATACAGGGGATTAGCACTATCCCTGGAAATCAAAAATGACAATTGGGAAAGGGTACATAAGCAAAATTAGAATCTACGCATGCGCACCATGAAGTGGAGGCGTGCTATTCAGCGGTCTTAAGAGAGAAGCTAGTGTAGAAACTCGAGGTGAGAGATTGTGCCACCATCCCTCCCGGGAAGCCATGTAGGTTAACGTCCATCATGAATGTGTTAACATTCATTATAAAAAGACTTAATTAATGCCTAAATAATGTTTGTGTTTTCAGTGAATAACTAAGCTTGACAATTCCTCAATATGATCCCGTTTTAATTCATGTTTAGGATTATGTTATATTAGTGTTGTGAGTTATGTCCCTAGCACACAGTCATGGCCCAGTTCGTTAAATAAGGTGTAGAATAGTATTTTAGGAGAATGAAAACAAAGGAACCGTGACAATATATATACTAAATATATGTAATGTAATACATTTTTTAATTCTTCTTCAATTATTCTTTAAAACAATACCTTTAGAATATATAAACAAATCGTTCTTTGACTAGTAACTCAAGAGACAAATGAACAGACGTTCATGTAAAAAGAAAATTTTGGCCAACAATATAATGATAAAAATGCGTTGCTGTAAAGAAAACGGATATATGCTAATATGAGTATTCAGAGCAAATTTATATTATTCAGAATAAAATGACATGATAAAGTGGCTACTCGTTTTTTATATTACATTGTATTTAAATATTTTCAATGTTGTGATGTTTGTACAAAAACTAACATGTTGAAGATGGCATTCTGTGTGTTTCAATAGTTCTTACTCCTTTGGCAATAAACCATCTTATTACAGATCTCATTTCGTATTTGGATTTACTCTACAATATTTATACAATTTAAATTACTTGTTTGCACCAAACAAAAGAAATAAATTGATAAGGGCATTGTACGAGCATATTCTAAGTTCTAGTGATGTTCATTGCGCAAATAACTTTAAAAGATCCATGAATGTTCTATAAAGTCATATCATAATCTTTGGCATTCACGATATAAGAAATAGAAGAACAGTTTGGTATCTTTATTGAAGCACGTCATCCTATATGGAGACTTGCGTTTGAGGATGAATGAATCATATGGCACCACAAGCCCCATTTGCCAGTCATTTTCCAGGCATCTGTCAGAACTACAGGCTCAAGATTGCACGCTAAAAAAACCAGAACCAATAGGTGTCATAGTCCTCGAAGATGATATTAAGATAGGAAATAGAAGAAAATTCAGATTTTTTTTTTACATCACAAATGTGATTTCGCAGTAATGAAATACGAATTCGAACCCGCATTTTGCTCTATACAACTGCAAAGAGAAAATAATTAAGACACTATTTGAGAAGCTTTCCTAATGAGTCTGCAGAACATTATTATAATCTTATGTAAACTACTTTGTAATTAGCTTATTAATATTCATATAAGATATGAGTTAGTCTGCAGTAAACATCCTACTTGCAGTTCCACATGAGAAATTTCGATGCATTCCGGTTAAGCTGGTTTTGTTTTTTTATCAAATGAGTAAACCTGTGTACTTGTCATTGAAAGACACTTGTGGAAAATCCAATTAGCGCCTCTTTAAAACCACGAGCAGACTTCTTCTCTTAATATACACTTCATAAACATTGCAATAACTTATGTCATTAGCTCAGCCGGCTGTCTGTAATAGTTGATAGTTATCGGAGCCGCAGTAGCAAAATGCATACACACTTATTTATTTTTTTGCTGTTCAATATTGCATTTCTGTTAAAGGGCTCATTAACAAAATGATAGATATTAAGAGTAAAAATAAAGGGATGAACGATACAAGTATTTTAGTTCATTTTGTTCTATCACACAGAATGATCCATAGGAGCGGCAACCGCTTCGCGCACTTAAGCTATGGGCGAACGCATAACTAGTCGCCGATCATGGTTATCATTCAGTAGCAGTAGTGTACTATCATAATATAAAAATTTTCTTAATATAATTGCTTAATATAAAAAAAGAAAACAACTTCAAAAAGTTCTTATATACTAATGCAATTTAGAAAAGAAGATCTGAACTACCAAGCATGTTGGTTAGGGATGTTGGGTCAAAAAGTAAAGTTGTACTGTTATACGAGGGTAGATCCATTAATTCCCGGCCTCGCCAATAAGGATTATCGCCTTCACAAAACCTTACCTGGCGTCTTGACATATCTGTTAAGTAAATAATTGCAGTTGTAACTTCCGTTCCGATATGTTCAGATATAGTTGTATAAAGAAGGATATGTGTAGAAGATTGTGATATTATCAAAATGGAGTTCGAGCTGTTATTAAGTTCTTCACTAAAGAAGTACTTACTCAAAATGAAATTAAACAGCAATTGGAGGTGTACGTACAGAAACATCCCCCGTAAAAGAATGGGCCAAGCTTTTTCCAATGGGTCGAGAAATCATTGAAGACGAAGAGCGTTCAGGTCGGCCCTTGGAGGTGCTTACTTCTGGAAAAAACATCGCTCTTGTGGAAGGAGAAAGCATAGAAGACCGGCGGCTCAAAGTTACATAAATAGCAGCACGGTTGTGCCTTTCTAAAACAACAATCCTTTGAATTATTCATGGACATTTAAACTGAATAAGCTTGTTGCAAGATGAGTGCCTATACTTCGTTCTTCAATTCAAAAGCAGCAAGAAGTCATCTGTTGTAATGCATTTTTGGAGCTCTCCAATGGCAACGAGAGAGAAGTTCTGCAAACCATTGTTATAGGGGATGAAACTATGGTCCTGTACTATGATTCCTTGTCCTAAAGAGGATCAATGGAGTAGCATAAACCTGGTGAAACATCGTCTCTATAGGCCAAGATCACTCAGTGAGCCAAGAAGATCATGGCCACAACCTTTTGTGACTGTGAATACTCTTCATTGACTTCAAGGAAAGGAACACCACAGTAAATGGGGTGTACTATGTTGGCCTACTGCACAGACTACGTGCTTCCATCAAAGAGAAACGGCGAGGAAAGCTGAGTGGTGGTGTGCACCTTCTTCACGACAACACGCCTGTGCACACAGCTTTTGTTACAAAGGAGGCTGTGAAGAAATGTGGCTTCAAGGAGATCGACCATCCCCCCTACACCCCAGATCTAGCTCCCAGTGACTGTTTCCTCTTCTCAAAACTTAAGAAGGACCTCCGAGGAAGGAAATTTAAGTGTGATGAAGAAATTATGGATGCTGTTTATCCCCATTTTGCAAACAAGACTTCTGACTATTTTTTTGCGGGGAAAGTTGAAATGTTAATTCAAGGATGTGAGAAATGTATTGCAATAAAGAGTATCTATATTGAAAAGTGAAATACAGTTTTTGTCTTTGTCATGTTTAAAAAATTGTTTGGTAACTAATGGACCTACCCTCGTATATATAGATTACTAATGAAAAACACCGAAATCTTTTCGCTGTATATAGAGGAGTCTTGGACAAGGAATTATACAAGGAAACTGGGGTCACAGACGTAAAATACAGAAGTTATGGGCTATTGAAGTAATATATAGTGTACTTGTACTGTTATCGACGGCTTCAACTATTAACATTCCAAATAAATCCTGGATATACTGGTGCCTAAATGAACCTAGAATGAATCTTTACGAGAAAACAGGGAAAACGGTTATCCAAGTACTTTTTCACTTACTGAATATCATATCTGGTTGGTATGCAGACATTTACAGTCCCAGTATTGCAGTAGATTTAATTTCTAAACAATTCCTGCTCGATGAATGCATTCGTCTTCATTTTCCATAGAAAATGTAATAAAATTTAAGGATGTAACAAATTTTATTACTTATTAGACACACTGTATATATGACTTAGCAATTAACCAGCGACACTCTGGAATGTGTCATCGTAGGAAAACCAGGTGTGTGGATCATAAAACCAGCATTTTATTCTCTTAGATCCATACATATGTTTTACAAGTGCTAGTATTCCAGCTGTCATTTATAGCCACGCGATAAAACCATAGCATCATAAAATATAAACGACTCATACGACCGCGAAAAAATCCTGTATTATGACTGGTTGATTTCGGTTGGATCATTTTTTTCCCCCCTTTTTTACCTTGGAATGCATTGTATTTCCTCGGTAATAATAATCTTTTTTGCTGTAGGTTTTATGACACCAAACACAGATATACCTTCTCTTAAAGCTCTGTCATCATAGTGTTAAATTGTTCCGTTTATATGGGATCTATAACTAAGAGCTTTGCGTAGAAAGATTTTGGCCTTAAAAAGTATTGAATATCAGCTATCCTTGTCTTATATTTACATATACTTATGATTAATTCTTAAATTGACACTTTCTCAAACAAGTGCCCAGATTTAGATGATATTTTTGGGATTTGGCACGAAGAGAGTACAGGGTGCTTATAAATGCTTGCAGCGACTACTAAACAATGCACGATTAGTGTCTGCAAATACGAAGGAATCACCAAGATTTTTACAAGAGTTCAAAAGTTTTTATTTGGATATTCTTCACATATCAACTCCTCCTATAGATATTAGAAACAGGTTTTAATTGCGGTTCAGACAGAGGATTCTTCACACACTGCATAGAATTTTAAGTCAGGAAAGCGAGAATGCAAAGAAAAAGTTGCTTACTGCCTTTCACGAGACAGAAAAGCTGGTGTTCAAAGGTATAGCTCTCCAGTTGTGGTTTAATCAGTTTTCAAGTATATCCAAACAGTGGTTCGCGTCACGTTTCCAAGAAAGAGAGAGAGAGAGGCGAACTTTGAATTTAGAGATAGAATGACAATCCATTGATATCTCGCTGCAGAGAAGATCCATACCCCTGCTTTCATTAACATTTTCAACACGAAACTGTTGATTTGATTGACTCACGCGAAACTCAAAAATGTTTCCTTATTATATGTCGCCATATTACTGTACTTAAATTCTTAACCGCGTTAGTAACCAAAATATTGAAATAAAACAAAAAATATTGTTAATAATGATCTCAATTCACGAATCTATTCCAATCATTTATAACCATCCTCTGTTAATGACATGGAAGGCAAATAAAATAACAGATGAGGCTGGGCCGAAAATTTCTTTTTTTTTCTTCTTTCTTTCTTTCTTTCTTTCTTTTGTGGAAATAGAGAAAACAGGCAGTATATTCTAATGAACTGCCAAGGTATCGAACAGTGGAAATTGACTGCTCTTGAAGCTAAGTTTGCTGAATCGAATAAGGATAGGCTAGCATGTTGGAAGACAACGTGCGCCCGTATTTAAATGTTTGTGCTTAGGTGATAATTGTAAATGTATTTGCTTTGAAGTAATTAGTAACGAATAACAGGTACAGTTAAAATGTGATATGAGTGCAAGTTAGTTTGTAAGCAGTTATACTATTACTAAACGCATTTTTGTAAGTTGTAATACGCTTTAGAGGCCAAAAATGATTTATTCCTACTTTTATAAATTTTTGTGCATATCACATTAAATGCAGTACTCGTTGCTTGTAGGGTATGATAAAACACAAGCATGCGAGCAACACAAAATGAAACAAATATTAAGGCGCGGACTCGTGAGCGGCAGGTCTGCGGTTCGAATCCCGCCAAGACCGTCCTCCCTGATTGAGGTTTTTTCCAGAATTTCCTCTGTCCTCATAAATGGTAAATGTCGGGGAGATACCCTAAACTTAGGCCTGGAACGTTTTCTTCCTTAAAAAATTCCTTTCTCAATTTATCATTTCATCTCATGTATCATCAGTGTCCACCGCCTATATATAAAATAGATCATTATGCATTGATTTCAATTCAAACGCACTTATAGAAGGCAGTGAGTTAAATGTAAGTTAAGACGAAAAGTGCAATGATGATGATGATGATGATGATGATGATGATGATAATGGTATTGTCGAAATTTTTCTTCTTGCAGAAAAGGAAATTATAAATAAACCTGTTACTTAGAAAGTAAGATATAAAGAAGAAAAAGAGAGGCGGCTACAGAAAAAATCGAAGTAATAAACACAAACTTATTCAGCAATGGGATAAGTGAATTATCTAGTAGTATATTTCAAAATAATTCTCTGTTTACACCACGCAGCAATGTGACACTTTCGGCATTACCTGGTTGGTTACCTGACAGACTGCGCATGCCTGACAACCTCGGGCTCTCTCATTGGGTGTCAAATGACAAGAGAAGTTCTGCCAGTCACACAGGCTTAAAACAATCCTCCCCACTGAAAACGCTGATTGCTGGAATGATCACAACAATTAAGAAATAGTGTTTTGTTAGCTATTAGATTTAAATGCGTTGCAAATTAAGTTGTTCAAAATAATATTATAGTTAAGTTAGCTAATTAATCACAAAGTGTTGTTATAGTCATTATTTAACCTTAATAAAAATGGTTTGTCATTTAATGCGTTTTCTAACGCAATATTTTTTTTTCCCTTTTGTTTCAGGTGTGCATAAAATATATAACGTCGAGTTGAGTCTAAGTAACCAAACGTGCAAGTACACATTTTTCTAGATGCTTATTCTTAGATTTTAATTTGTAATCTGCTTATCGCTCTAATTACATATACAAAGAGAGGTGGAAGAAAAATAGTTCAGCTTCCTTATAAATTCCCATCATCTCATATTGCCACTGTACAAAAATCATTATTTTATTTATAACCTTATTTAATATCGCCTAACAGCATAGGTCTTACAGCGAAAACAAGTTGAACATTTACATTATTACCGTGTCAGTTATTAACACGCTCTATATTAGATATAGTACTTCAAATATACAATGATGTAATAACAACATAATTAAAATATAGTAGTAAGTTTTCAAACTTTTAAGAATTTAAATAATAGCGATAATTTATTTAATAATGCTTTAAGACCTGGAGGAATTTCATGGTTGGTCCTATAGGTGAAAAGATAATCATATGTTAATTTGGTGGCCCATTTTTAAACCTAAACATTAAGATATATATATATATATATATACATACATGCGAATGATGTGTTGAGTTTCACTTCATGAAATTTGCTCTTTTAATAATTTTCATTCTAGTTGGATTTCCATTATATTAGCTGTTTCTTAATGCATGTTCGTGTGGGATAGGGTGAATTGGTAGTTGTCTTAAAAACACAGGAATGTTTTGGTACAAATATTATTGTAAAAGTTATTTAGAGCATCACGGGTTGATGCAACACATAAGTATTAAGAATACATTGTTATTATTTTAAGAAGTATTTGTAGTAGTTCTGGTATAGTCCCAAGAAAATATTTTTTATTTTACTATAATCATTAGTTAATCAATCTGTTTGCTAACCAAAGGTTTAAATAATGATGATTATTATTATCATTATTATTAGTAGCAGTAGTAGTAGTAGTAGTAGTAGTAGTAATAGCAGCAGTAGTAGTAGTATTACCAGCAGTAGTAGTAGTAGTAGTATTAGCAGCAGTAGTAGTAGTAGTAGTAATAGCAGCAGTAGTAGTAGTATTACCAGCAGTAGAAGTAGTAGTAGTATTAGCAGCAGTAGTAGTAGTAGTAGTAGTAGTAGTAGTAGTAGTAATAGCAGCAGTAGTAGTAGTAATAGCAGCAGCAGCAGCAGCAGTAGTAGTAGTAGTAGTAGTAATAGCAGCAGTAGTAGTAGTAGTAGTAGTAGTAGTAGTAGTAGTAGTAGTAGTAATAGCAGCAGCAGTAGTAGTAATAGCAGCAGTAGTAGTAGTATTACCAGCAGTAGTAGTAGTAGTATTAGCAGCAGTAGTAGTAGTAGTAGTAATAGCAGCAGTAGTAGTAGTATTACCAGCAGTAGAAGTAGTAGTAGTATTAGCAGCAGTAGCAGTAGTAGTAGTAGTAGTAGTAGTAGTAGTAATAGCAGCAGTAGTAGTAGTAATAGCAGCAGCAGCAGTAGTAGTAGTAGTAGTAATAGCAGCAGTAGTAGTAGTAGTAGTAGTAGTAGTAGTAGTAGTAGTAGTAGTAATAGCAGCAGCAGTAGTAGTAATAGCAGCAGTAGTAGTAGTATTAGCAGCAGCAGCAGTAGTAGTAGTAGTAGTAATAGCAGCAGTAGTAGTATTAGTAGTAGTAGTAGTAGTAGTAGTAGTAGTAATAGCAGCAGTAGTAGTAGTAGTATTAGCAGCAGCAGTAGTAGTAGTAGTAGTAGTAGTAGTAGTAATAGCAGCAGTAGTAGTAGTAGTAGTAGTAGTAGTAGTAGTAGTAGTAGTAGTAGTAATAGCAGCAGTAGTAGTAGTAGTAGTAGTATTAGCAGCAGCAGCAGCAGTAGTAGTAGTAGTAATAGCAGCAGTAGTAGCAGTAGTAGTAGTAGTAATAGCAGCAGTAGTAGTAGTAGTAGTAATAGCAGCAGTAGTAGTAGTAGTAGTAGTAGTAGTAGTAGTAGTAGTAGTAATAGCAGTAGTAGTAGTAGTAATAGCAGCAGCAGCAGTAGTAGTAGTAGTAGTAGTAGTAGCAGCAGTAGTAGTAGTAGTATTACCAGCAGTAGAAGTAGTAGTAATAGCAGCAGTAGTAGTAGTAGTAGTAGTAGTAATAGCAGCAGTAGTAGTAGTAGTAATAGCAGCAGCAGTAGTAGTAGTAGTAGTAGTAGTAGTAATAGCAGCAGTAGTAGTAGTAGTAATAGCAGCAGCAGCAGTAGTAGTAGTAGTAGTAGTAGTAATAGCAGCAGTAGTAGTAGTAGTATTACCAGCAGTAGAAGTAGTAGTAGTATTAGCAGCAGCAGTAGTAGTAATAGCAGCAGTAGTAGTAGTAGTATTAGCAGCAGCAGCAGTAGTAGTAGTAGTAGTAGTAGTAGTAGTAGTGGTAGTAGTAGTAGTAGTAGTAGTAGTAGTAATAGCAGCAGTAGTAGTAATAGCAGCAGTAGTAATAACAGCAGCAGCAGTAGTAGTGGTAGTGGTGGTAGTAGTAGTAGTAGTAGTGGTAGTGGTAGTGGTAGTGGTAGTGGTAGTGGTAGTGGTAGTGGTAGTGGTGGTAGTGGTAGTGGTAATGGTATTGGTAGTAGTAATAATAGCAGCAGTAGTAGTAATAATAAAAGCAGTAGTGGTGGTAGTGGTAGTGGTGGTAGTAGTAGTGGTAATGGTAGTGGTAGTGGTAATAGTAGTAGTAGTAGTGGTAGTGGTAGTGGTGGTAGTAGTAGTGGTAATGGTAGTAGTAGTAGTGGTGGTAATGGTAGTGGTAGTAGTAATAGTAATGGTAGTGGTAGTAGTAGTGGTAATGGTATTGGTAGTAGTAATAATAGCAGCAGTAGTAGTAATAATAATAATATTAGTAGTGGTAGTGGTAGTAGTAGTAGTGGTAGTGGTAGTAGTAGTTGTAATGGTAGTGGTAGTAGTGGTAGTGGTAGTAGTAGTGGTAATGGTAGTGGTAGTAGTAGTCGTAATGGTAGTGGTAGTAGTAGTGGTAATGGTAGTGATAGTAGTAATAGTAATCTTGACGTCTCAGCCTCGATGATCAAATGGTAGTGTTCCCTCCTTTGGACTCAACAGAAACAGGGTGGTTTACGTTTCTTGTTATTTATAAATCATTCCTCTCGTAACTTTTTAAAACCAAAGTTTCCATATCTGGAATGCATTTTCTTGCCAATAACTTTACCACTTCTGTGCAAAAATCTGCTTTTCGCAATGTATCGCATGTTCTTTAAGATCATATATATGTACCGACATAACTAACGAAGAACAAAAGCCCTTCACTTAGGAGCTGCGTAAACTAAGCGAATTCCTAGTAGAGTAACTTTAGAAAAGAACGTAAAATGCAAATTATGGCCGTATTAATGAATGAAATAAGTTAAGTTATATTATTTCTGCGTTGTATTACAGGAACAAAATTAGAATTCTTGCAATCTATAAGCATCACAAAAGAGAAACCACATTTTAAAATTATTATTATTATTATTATTATTATTATTATTATTATTATTATTATTATTATTATTATTATTATTGAGACTAAAGCACAAACATTCATGGTATACTATTAATTAAATGAAATATATGAACACTGAAAGGCAAAGCCATACTGTCGGCGTATTTTTAAACATTTTTATATGTAACCATGTTTATGAACTAAGCTCTTGATATCTTTGCATTCACTAAAATATTGAAAAATGACAGAATATTTCCTGTTACATTAAGTATTTAAGATAAAGATGCTCATATGTTTCAATAAAACAAATGCATGTTACTATTCGGAAACAATTACAATGTACTAAGTAAATATACACAATCAAAAATAAACATCGAAAGTTTCATCGATTTTCGTTGCCTTTGAAATTTAGTTTAAATGTTATTGTAGTCAAAACATGTAACGCAATTTTATTACAGAGCTCTCTTGCATACAAATATAATCCTCAAACACATATTAGATTAATATTTCATATTTTCTATTTTCACAACGATGATTTTGTTAAATATAAAACATATGCATCGTTATAAATACAGTTTATAGGCTGAAATAATTTGTCCTTTTATTTTAATACAATATAGAACAAATTAAACGCAAGAGCTGTTTTTAAATTTCCATTTTCAAGTATACGCCAAGTATAGTCCAATTTACCTAATTTTCGGAAATTAATTTTTGTTATATTTAAATCACACATACCGAATTTTGTTGTAAAGAAACAAAATTGGTGCCGCTAGAGCTAATTTTAAATTTTGAGTTTCAGGTAACCCTCACTCCGAATAGCCCGATTTCTCTGATTTTCAGAAACTACTTTTCTTATTTTATTGAAATGCTGTATGCGGATTCTCTTAAGAAAAAGCAAGCAATAATGCTGCTAGAGCGATTTTTAAATTTTGTGTTTTAGATAAATTCCCCTCCTAATTTCCCGGTTTTTACTGATTTTAAGAAATTATTTTTCTTATTTTATTTCAGTGCCATATACCGAGTTTCCTTTAAAAACATTAAAATTACAGTCGTTAGAGTGATTTTTAAATTTCGCTTTAACCTAGCACCCACTTGTTTTTCAATATAACCCCAATCTTAATAGTCGAATGTCCTAATTTTCCGAAAAATATTTTTATCAATTTAATGTAAAGAAACATACCGAATTTCGTTGAGAAAAAACAAAAAGTGCGGCCGTTAGAGTGATTTTTCAATTTTTAAATAAGGTCAATTTTGCTGGTTAACGAATTCGAACGAATTATTAGTTAATTAGTTTAGTGTTTCGTTTAGAAAAACCAATAATTACAACTGCTAGAGCGTAAACGGATACATATATACATATATAGCTTTCACTGGTACAACCACAATAGCTTTACATTCCTTCGGGATTCGCTGATGAACAAACAATTTACACACAAAGTCAAATAACACACGAACTCACAATCACTCGCTGATAAAGTCTCCCTCTCAATCGAACTACAATCTGCTACCTGTACATGCATTGACTGCCTTCTCCCAATATGCAGCCGTGCTCTGCCGACCCGGAACTCAAATAATATCTTTGTTTGAGCATTGTATTGTCTTGGAATATTATTGCTGTAGTTTTTTAGTTGTAACTGCATGAAAGATAGGGCAAAAAATACTTAATTACATATTCCGGCTGCTACAACCGAAACCTTTGCACAAAACATCAGAAGCCTATCATGTCGGACTGATATCCGATGGAAGGTAAGAAGAACGGGCTTGGGTTGGCGGATCTTGCAGGCGGGCGATTTCTCTTTGCTATGACAGTTTCGGTAGTGACGTTCTTGACGTGAGATTAACAGTAGCCTTGGCACAAATTACGTTAAGCGGTTCAGGGGCGAACATCCGCAAGCGACTCAAAACATTTACAGCCTCAGATCGTCTTTGAAAAGAGGTAGGACAAAAGCTAAACACTGCAGGGTAATATGTTTACAACACAAAGGGAAAAATCAAATAAAAAGTTTTTAATGAGAATTATGTTTATTTTCATATCACGATCTCTACTCTATGAGTTATTGCGCCTAAAATATTCTTATTTTCCCTTTCACGAACAAAACTTGATGGCCTAATTCATAACTCTATTGCTTGGTATCACAACGATAGGGTTGTGGGAAAATTAAACGTTGTTATGCACATCTATTCAGATATTTTTATTAGGGATGTTAATGTAATGCTCTCATAGATAAACAGATATTCTTATAGACAAACACGTTTTACAATTATGACAGCTGAAAGTTATTACATTTAATTTGGGGGTTAAATCAAAGAGGTATTACTCTTAAGACTTTTGAAAATTAATTTTTTTTGAATTACCTTCATAAATTAAAGGGTACCCATAGGTAAAATCCAGTTGTCTTCAAGCAATGCAGTTTTTTGCTTTAAAACTTAAAGTTACCTTCTTATTATATATCACTTTTCACATTAGAGGGTTTTAAACTCCCATAGTGAGACAAAAATCTTTTTTAAAAATCTACTTATATTTTAAAATATCTGTTATTCATAATTTATTGTCTTTTTTGAATTCACGATACATTTTTCATCTAATTTTCTTCAGGTTTTCAGTATCTAACAGAAAGTTTTTAAAAAAAAGTCATTTAATTTTAGATCAGTTTTATATTATTCAAGATATAAAATAATTAATTTTAATCATAAAAAACATTAAAAGCATTAACTAAAAATTCAGCATGTTTTTTCTTAGAAACCAAGGCTATATGAAAATATATATATATATATATATATATATATATATATCAGCATGAAAATTTTACTATACATATTATACTAATAGAGCAGCCGATGATAAAAATTTGAAGAAATGTGCCTGAAGACAAAGTTGTCTTACATATTTAAATAGTTAGTATAAAACCTCATACATAAAATTCCCTTAAAGTCATTTACTATACTCTATAATTATTCTTAAATTGTGTTAAATATATGTATTGTTCTGAGTATGTGGTTTATTCTGATATAACGGACTTTAACAAACTTGAATCAAGAATATAATTTGCTGTCTCATTTTACAAAAGTAAAAATATTTAAAACGAAATAATTTTACTTATAATTTGCAATTATTTTAAAAGAGTATCTTGCTTAGTGTTGTAAATAATTCAAATTATTTCATTATGTATAAAAACATACTAATGATTTTTGGTTAATTGAAATAAATTCTAAGATAAGATGCATTATATTAATAAAACTTTAGTTTGGGGAAAGGAAAAGAAAATAAATAAAAACATTTCAAAACTATCTAATATAGTTTTTCTTTACGGTATACCATCAGTGCAGAGGTTAATGCATGACAGATCTAAACAAATTATTTATGAATAGCTCCTTCATAGATATCTCGAAGATAATGTCATTTTACTCAGTGCATATTCTAGTAAGTCACTTCAGCGTACTAAAAGTCAAGCCCAAATTTTGTTATCATAATGTCATCCTATGATTTGTAAAATATTTTATCCCATTTTCAACCAATTTTATTTTAAATATATAGTGAATGCTGTCCATGGAAATAACCTTGTATTCTAAAGAATGCTCTAAGCTTTCGTCCACATTGATGAAACTGAAGCGATTTTAAGGGTGGCCACACGTTGAGCACAAATTTTGAAGCTGTTAAAGAGGCTCCGGCTGTATGTCCCAGTTTGGGCACCAATTTTGAAGGGATTTGTTGTCGACGTCGGGTTACCTCACATTGTAATACCAATTATGAAATGCTTTGTAGATTAATTATTAGTCGCTTCAGTGCTGTTGCTACGCTTCAATGACAACAGTTTCTGATGGTGAATTCTGCTAATTTGTTGACCCGTACTCAACAGTACTGGGATAGGATTTCAATAGTGTAAATAAGGACGTACATAAATATTATATCCAAAATTATTCGCGTCCTCTGGTGTTCTGCATATGATAGGCTTAGCTACGTCTCTATAAATTTAGTTGCCGCGTGTGAAACTTACAAATGAGTGCCGCAGCGCGTGAAACTGAAAACTGCTTAACTGATATATCGGCACCGCGTAACTGATAAATGTTTCTCAGCTGAGTATCAACTTAAAAACTGCCTTACTGATGCGTGTATATTGTCCCGTGTAGATCTTGTAACTGCGTATCTCAGAACGTCGAACTTATAACTACCTACTAAGTGTATTTTATAACTCGCGACCTGTGGTTGCTGAACTGAATCGAACTGAGGTGCCCAATTGCCTGCGTATCGTCGCGATTAAACTTAAGAAATGCCCGCCTCAGCAGAGCGACCGGTCCCCAATATATTAAATTTAAATCAAATAATCGCTGGCTTAACGATTGCCACGGGGTTCACAAAAGCATGCGCAGATTTTCTATCTTTAAAAGTTCAAACGTACATTTCAAATTGGCTTGTTTAAGTTAACCTTCCTCGCATGCCATTCGCTATTTTTGGAAGTTTAAAACATTTTGTTAGCATTGGTTAGTTTAAAGGCTAACAGTACAATGCCTATCGGGTTCAACGCCCCAAACAGTGTTAAAGTTATCTCAGTTTATTAACCGTGCTATAACAGTCTTTTTTAAAAAAATAAAAGGGGCTTCATACGCAACCCTCAGGTTTCTTCCTATTGTGTAGTTTTATGACCCTGTTGACCTATCCAAGCTATCGTAACCGAAAAACTTCAGAAGCTTTTTCTTTTGTAGAATTCTTACATGGAAGTTAAGGCTTATGACATGTTAATACATAATGTTTATATTACAAATTACAAGACCCAAATATGATAATGGGGTCGGTACTGGTGGTGTAGTGGTAACATACTTGCCTCCTAAGCCCAAGATCGCGAGTTCGAACCGGGCCAGGACCGATGGGTTTTTTCGGGCGTAAAAATCCTAAGTATGCTTCCTTTGGAAGGGAAGTACAGTCATTTACGGCACGATAAAGAACCTCAAGCCTGAAAGAGAGGCCTCTGAGCAAAATTTGTCGGCCGTTTCACGCCCTGAATTGAATGGGACGTTAAAGAGCGTCCGTAAATAAACTGAATAAAAAAGGATAATTGGGCTTACATATATATATATATACACATACATATATATATATATATATATATATATATATATATACATTATAATTATATTTCAGTGCGGATGGATCGGAGTAACTCTACAAAACTTTACCTAGTCTTGTTACAAACATTTCGAAGGCAACTCCATCAAGTGTTTTTGGCGACCAAATTAGATTCGCTACCAAACTACGCTACTTAATCTCCTCATGGTTAAGTTCCGACACAGCAGAAAAAGTTGAGGTTTAACAATGAAATTAGGAGATTTTTGAAATCATGTTGCTGCAATGTCCTTCATATGGTTAGAAAACTACCAAGCGGGATTTTTCACATTCTTAAAAAACTAGCAAACTTTGGTGACTCCGAGATGAGCATATCAAGTTGATTCCTGTGCATAAATTGAGGGCTTTTTGTCGCAGCACTGGTCATTTATTGACTTAAACTGAAGCCGCTGAGAGGTTTAAAATACAAACGACCACTAAAGCCTACAACCCAACTGTTGTAACCCTTAAAGTAGCAGCGGTTATGCCTCGACTTCACCAGAAGCTTGTGAGAGGGTCCAATGTGCAGAGAATCCATCATCTTACCCCAGTAATTGTTTTATGGGAAGCGAAAACTGTGATGGTGACACCAAGTTCCCTATCTGTCATAAGAGATTAAAGAAATCCACTAAATTGTACAAAACCACTCTACTGGAACCTGTGGTGAAGTTTCACAACCTGTCTTTGTTCAAGGACAGGGTTATAGCTTATAACAAGAGTCTACAAGGCAAGTTCACCCAGTTTTGGCTTGAGGAAAGTTTTCTAGATGTTATTAGTGCTTAAGATTGGCGTTCTAGCATTCCTGCCCTGAACTCCCCGCCCCCCATACTAAAAACTGTGGTCATTGCTTGAGGATATGGTTTGCAAGTAAATAACCCTAATATTGATAGTCTCCAGCGGTCATTAGATCTCCCTACGTAGGTAGTGCGTGTTGCTATAAATTATTGATCAGAGAGAATTCGTTCATGTGTAAGAGTAAAAGTGAGTCGTTTTGATAACCGAATGGTGCTAGATATTTGCATTTAGCTCTAATATTGCTGATAATAGCGTTATTAATTTTTACGGAGTTTCCACTTTCACTAAAAGAAAACTTAACCGCCAAGGATGGCCGAGGTCGAAAAGGTGTGGACTCGCGAGCGGGAGATCTGCGATTCAATTCCAACCAGGTTTTCTATGTATTTCTCTGCCCTCGTGAATAGCAAATGCCCTAAATTTAGGCCTAGAACGTTTCCTTCTCCTTCCCTTTTAGAAAATAAACTCCTTTCCCAGTTTATCATTTCATCTCTTGTATCATCAGTGATACCTCGTACTTAAAATGGACGTTAAACACTATTTAAAAAGACAAAGAACTTCATGTAATATTTTTGTATTTTTCTAATATTGCAATAGTACTTTTGCGGACTAAGATATGTTTTAAAGTTTAAAAAGCGCAAAAAGTAGCACATTTTTATTGTTCGTTGATTTTTGTTGATTTGTTTCATTCACAGACACCCATTAACATATCAAATCGGCGTCCTTTTTAATTCAGGGCGTGAAACGGCCGATAAATTTTGCTCAAAGAATTTTTTTTTTTTAGCTTGAAAGTACAAAAACTTAAGTTTTAATTATTAATAATACAAAGTAACATTTGGCTGAAAATTTAAAAATGTGAAGAATATAAATAAAAATAAAAGAAACAATGGCTGAGAATTAAAAAAATTGAACACAAATAGCATAATAATGGAAATAAAATCATTAAAATAAAATCATTAATAATAACAATTAACAATACATGTTTATGTTTAATCTACCCCTAGCACGGTAACATTGCTTTAAAATATTAACATAGCGTATATTTTGTTACCATCTTCTATCATGTATAGCAAATGCGAATGAGTTTCTTCTGAAACGCTTTAATGCTTTTATAGCTTCTCAGTAATTAATTCATTAAAACAGCAAGAACAATTAAGCCCTCCCCCCAAAAAAAGTTATAACCGAACAGACATAAAAACAAAATTTCCATAAGAGATGTTCAAACAAAGTGGATACATTAAAGAGTAGGCTATTTCGCGTTGTATCAGCTTGTACTTTCCTTCTATGGTAGCTTGTGCCTACAGGTACAGAAAAAGCCATGCCTGAAGCTCGCTTGCGACCAAAAACACACACTGTGTGCCTCAAATTGCCTTCATCCGGTTTGAAACAGTCTGGTGAAGATAAAAACCAAGGCAATCTCGATTTGAGATTGCAAAACACCGCTTTATATTTGCCTGCAGCTTATTCTAGGCGGTTCTTCGTGATTAAACATTTTCAATGTATAACACACAAGATTTCGATATTAATATTGCTGATTAATGTTGCTTTGATTCATTTCTTGCAGAATAGCACAAATTGTGAAAGTTGTATTGATTTTATTTGGTTTAGCTATGTTTGACCACCTCCTGGGTCTAGAAGTTAGGTTTGCTGATTGCTGGCCTGGAGGCCAGGGTTCGATTCCCGGTACCTGCTTAGGAATTTTTCTGAGCTAGAAAGCTCTGGAAAGGGATCCACCAGCCTGGTGAGGACAATTGGAAAGCTGCCTGATGGAGAGGTGACGATTCTCGATCTAGTAAGCCGCGATATAACGATCGGCCGGATGGGGTGTGCTGATCACATACTTCCTGCAATGCTGCAGTAGGTCCAGGTGGTGTAGTGGTAACCAAATTTGCCTTTTAAACTCATCGATGGATCCTAAGAATGGCTTCTTTCGGAAGGGAAGTAAAGCCGTGGGTCCCGTGTCGTACATTTACGGCACGAAAAAGAACCTCAAGCCTGAAAGAAGAGACCTCTGAGCAAAATTCCACACCCGGAATTAAAAGGTACGCTGATGACCTGAGGTGTTAAAGAGCGTCCTTAAATAAACCAAATCAACAAAGCAACACTGCACCCTACCAATGATATCATGTGATGGAGGTAGAGGACGCAGCGGTCTTCGCGGTAAGACAAGGTCCAAGTGGGTATGTGACGCAGGCCTCGAAGTTAAGATGCTAGTTATGTTTAATTTTTACAAATCTTAGAACGCATTGTAGTATTCTTTCCGACTGCCTTTATATGGATTGTATTATTAGAGTCGGAGAGAGATACTCGCTCAAGGCTGACCGTTTGTGCCTACGCGACCACGGGGACACATCTGGGAAAAAGCGGTGAGGTAAACACGGGGCAACCAGAATACACGAAAGATGAGGCAGCCATAGAGGGGCGAAGGCATTGTTTCTAGATAGAACACCCCTCCCCCTTTATAAGGAGTTAAAGTACCTCAGAAGGTCCACTTCCACACCAGTCGACAAGTACAAACGTTTCCAAAGCGCAAACCACCGTTACGTCGCACCAGTTCACCTCGCCCTGGCAGTTTCGGCTCTGAAACAGAATCAGCGGAATGAATGATAAATGAAAGAGCGAAAAATTCATAGAAAGGAAAGATCCATGCTATAATTTAAACTCGGTACCTCCCGAATGCGACTCTCAAGTGTTACGGCTGGATCCATACCACCCGGTCTTGGAGATCACTGTTGTAGACTGTGTTCAGGTGGCCCGTAACTCAAATAAACTCACTATATTGTCGCAACCACCGTAGAGCCTGCTACGATTTGCTTAAATTTACTAAAATCATAATTTTAGTCGCATGGTTCCGACCTGGGGACTTTTTTCTATTAAATCCAGCTTAATCTGGGGGATACACTCCAATTGGGCTTAAAGGAGCGAACGTTAATTAAAACACACATTTATTATTCAAGATAGCTGAGATTCCACACACATTTTATTTAAATTAAGTGAATTACATGATACTATTAACTTACATGTTTGTGCTGTGTGACGCACACGGAGAGAGTGGCGAGAAGTCCTTCCTTACCTAAATCTCCTGCTCGAAGACTCACGCTAAGAGAGTGAGCGTTCTAACGACATTACAGCAAGAGAAATCTGGCGGTTCCCGAGCGACAGCGGAGAGAGCCGAACTCCGGTTGCGTGGCCGCTTGTAACAGTGTAAATGTTGTATGTATTTTTTTTTAACATAAGGTAACCTATGCGTTGTCCCCCTTAAATTTTAAATATAAATTGACAAGGGATTGCGTGCTATTAACTAGGTGAAATATTGTAACGGCGGCAAATCTCTTCTTATTGACTTTCGCAATTAATTCACACACACACACACACACACACACACACACTAATATCGCTAACCTCTGGTAAAACCTAGAACCCAGTGGTTTGCTGCGGCTCGCTACGGCCTGACGGCCTAGGTTCGCCTTCTTTTCATAAATATTAATTGATAGTGGTGCGTAACTCACTGTGATAGTGGCAAATCTCCTTTGGTTCCAGCAGAAAGAAAATTCGTAAATATCAATTTATTGCGCATTGTGTATATGGTATTATGTTAGCGAGTAAATCATAGTAATGGTGGCAAATCTCCTTTAACTCCGGCAGAAAAAAAGGGGAGGCAGGCATCTGAACGTGAGGATTTGAAACCATCGCCTTCACAACTATAGCATGACGCTCTAACCGTCTGAGTTATCATGCTGTTGCGCTTGAAAGCTTTATTATATAGCTGTATCTGTGTAAATCACTACCTTCGGCTCTCTCCGCTGTCGCTCGGGACTGCACCTCTACCGCACCACCGTCTGATCTTTCTTGCTGTATAAATAATAGTTCTAACGCATTCCCACACCGCGCATGTGCTGTACAACTCATACCCCTCTTACTCATTTACAGCTAATCAGCAAAGTCAAAAGGCAACCCCAAAGCGTAACTTTCACAGTGCGTTGCAATAATGTGTTAAATATTGTTAACACATTATTACCAGCTCTATGTATCACAATATGTCGATATGAGGGACATTGTTTTATAAAATAAACTTGAATATAGTATTTCTATGGGTCTTCCTCAGGTGGGAAGCAAGCGTGCGTGAGAATAAAGGCAAAATATTTAAAATCTGAGAACATATAATGTATAAGCGATAGCTATACTAGTAAATTAAGCAATAAATACAGTATAATACAATACAGTAATACAATACTACAGCTCGTAGTTTGTATTATTGTTCGTTACATATTTTATAGAACCATCAAATAACCGCACTAACTTTTAAAACCATAAAATATAAGCTAGTTAGTTCTAGGTTCAAGATTTAATTTATTGGGGTAAAATTACAATTAAAATTAACATTACAGAAGCACAGTCTATTACGTTTTACTTTTTCTTATAATATACACAATTTTGAAACGATTTATTACCAAAACGCAGTTATATTAAATGTTCAATAGTTTTTATAATATTAAGCTGTCCAGATTCAAACACCAACAGCAACAATATTCCAGGTTGCCAGGCAAAGATTAAAAAAAGAAGAAAAAAAAAAACAATTGCATCCTGTTTAAAAGTTGTACATCTAATGGTAGGGGAGCCATATGAAATTGCAAAATTGGGATTAACTGGGAGTGAAGAGAAACGTTTAATTTAATTAACATTAATTTTAAACTGCTTCCTTAGTATATTGATTAATGTGTGTTTATTTATATTAAACACTTATTAGAATGTAGTTTTTTTCAATAGTATTTAGCACTCCTTTTTTTTTTTACTACTGAGGCACCACAGGCATGATCACTGATGATATATGAGGAAAACCTGGAAAAACCTCAGTCAGGGAGAACAATCCTGGCGGGAATCGAATCCCAAACCTCCCGCTCACGAGTCCGCGCTTTTTTTGAATGGTGTTTAACGCCCGTTTTTACTACTGGGGCACCACAAGTGGTGAACACTGGTGATACATGACATGAAATTTATTGGGGAAAGGATTTTTAAGGAAGGAAACGTTCCAGACCTAAGTTTAGGGTACCTCCCCGGCATTTGCCAGTTATGAGGACTGAGGAAAACCTGGAAAAAACCTGGCGGGATTCGAACCCCAGTCCTCTCGCTCACGACTTAACGACCTCGACCACCCTTGTCCGCGCCTTAACGACCTCGGCCATCCGTGGCGGTGGTAGTAATTCAGACTGGGAAGTTTTGAAATACTAATTTAACAAAAAAAAGTGATAATCTTTTTATTTGTGTGCCATTTTCAAACCAGGATATATATATTGCAAATAGAATCTTAAATAAACGAACATTCTGTTTGAGTTAGTAGATTGCTAGTTTTGGCAGCAATTAGCTATCTATTTTTTTCGGTTATTGTATTGCTTGGCTGTAAGACTTTGCGTTCTGATAAAACAAGTCTGTGTGTAGCATACGAGCTGAGCATACAGGAGAATACAGAAAACAAAGCAGGCGCATCAGGTAGCACGCATAATTTTAAATCTATTTTTACATTTCTTTTATACCATATTTCGTATTTGTTCCCGGTTGAACATAAGTTTTATACATTCTTCTGGTTGTCAATATACACATACAATATTCTTTAACTTTTTAATAAATAAATAATGCAAATATCAAATACTTGTAATAGATATAGCTAGTATTTTCTTTCGGTATGTTTTAATATAGTTCTCACATTAATATGTGGCAAATATTTCATCTACTACATGTCCGTGTAACATATATATCTGACGTAACAAAAAAGTACATCAAAACTTTGGGGAAACATTCATGCAAATATTTTATATGAACATGGGTCCGGAAATGCTTTATTTTCTTGTTTAGAGCGCCTTGTCAAGTAACTCCGCTTACACGGTGTGATATGCAAGCTAGAATGCCAACATAGTTATGACAATAACCCCAAAACAGAACAATACTTACAGTACGTAAACATTTGCTTTCATCTCTGGTTAAATGGGGTATGGGTGCTGTAATTACTCTTAGATCCATCGGTCCTGGTGGTCTAATGGTAACCATGCTTGCCTCATATATCCAAGAACGTGGGTTCAATCCCGCCCAGGGTCGGGCGTAAAAATTCTAACTATGGCTTCCTTCGGAAGGAAAGTAAAGCCATAGGTTCCGTGTCGGCATGTAAAAGAACCTCAAGCCTGAAAGAAGAAGCCTCTGAACAGCATTTATTGGTCGTTTCTCAACATGAATTGAACGTAGTGACCTGAGATGTTAAAGAGCGTCCGTAAATGAAGCAAATCAACAAATAAACTGTTAGTTCCTAGGTTCGCCGTTGTTGTGGACGTTCTGTACCACATAGTCTGCTTGTGTATGCTACTCACTTCGTTGCTTGACGTAGCACCGAGCATGTAGTGTCAGTTCTGTGTGTTTACGGACTTCGTTCCAGGTACAGTCAAAAGAGGTATTCAAATACATAGTTGGCAGGTGCTTGTATGACGTACGGATTAGCTGAAGGTGTAGAGAGTCTTTGTGCTCGTATTCTTACAAGGTTGTCAGACAATGTGAGGTACTTCCTGGATACATCAGCGCATCAGGGGTCAATGCGACTGCTGGTTAATGTTTCCTTATGGAAAGTAAAAAGGGCAAGGGGGAAATAATACTTTTGTTTTCTATCATTTTAATATTTGGGATTTTTGTTTATTTTGATATGGTTTTCATTAATGTTCCTTGGCTATAAGTATTTTAATACTTATTTTAATTATGTGACTGCAGAAGCCTATTTTAATTTATTTAATTGTTTTTTATTTCACGAGTACTTGTTCAGTTAAAATATTACATCTCAGGAATTATTTGCTCTAGAAGGCCTTGGTTTGTCTTGAATGATAGAAAAAAAAAATATTTTATAAATCGGCAGTTTTTGTTTCCATGACACCATTCTTCGTTATTTTACATTAGTGTAGGGTTTTAGTTGGTGTTTCCCTCAAAAAAAGTTAGTTTTTTCTGTAAAAACATTTTTTGGTTGCAATTATTGAAAAACTATATTAACTTTTCAAATTTGTAGGATCTGTATAAGCTATTACTTTGCAACCTTTATCACTTATTCGTGATAGTATAGTGATGATGTGAATCTATTACGATTAAGCTGGGATAAAATGTGATTACGTAAAAAAAGAAAATGTTATGGCATAAATATAAAAAAGCAAACAATTGAAAATTATTTATAATTTGCTTCAGAATGAAGGTTTAGTCTTAAATATATATGCAAAGTTTAACTATGTGCATCTTTAGGTTATAAACGTTTCATTTTGTTGGCTTTAATAGTCCTCGAGTAAATGGGAACTGAAGTTGGTACATTTAACATTACAAGGATAGGCCTTTCATACTCCCCTTAATGATATTGTGAAAACAACGGTTTGATAAAATGCAATATATGAAATGCAAGTTGATAAACGAGGTTTTGTTGAGGAAAAAATATTGCGACCGCTTCCTTCCTTCGGAATTTGCTAATAAAGAGGCATTAACTGAACCCTCTCTACTTTTGTGTACCACTGTAAAACTATAAGATTCTCGGGATGTAGTCATCAGTTAACAAACGATACCTCGAGCTTGTTAACCAGCAAAATTGCACCATTGGAGATGTGAGTTAACCTAAAGCGAAACTTTGTTTAAAATGCTCTAGCGGCCTCAATTTTCATTTATTCTCAACGAAACTTATTACATTTCTTTAAAATAAATTGATAGAAATAGTTTGCAAAAATCAGGGCAATTGGGCTATTAAGAATAGGGGTATACCTGAAAAACCGAGCGGTGGTGAAATTTAAAATCACTCAAACGGCTGCAATTTGAAAATTTTACGGAAACGCTCAAATTGTATTGGAAAGTCGTTGTTTGGTTTTTTTCGGTTTATAAATGAGAAAATTTAAAAATGTTCAATGTAAAAATGATGAAAACGTGAGAATAGCCTCAGCTTCAGAAATGGAAATTAGAAGTAGGTGGCGCATGAATAGAAATGCAAAAAGATAACTATTTCAAAATATTTATCTGCCCTTAATAAAAGCAGTTTTGTAGCAATTTCTAATTGGCATTTGAAGGTATAACGTGACACATTTAGGTGATGTCTGTGTTACTTTGGAGAAGAAACTAAGCAAGGAATGTATTTATTTACGACTATTTTTTATATCAAGGTTCGTTAAAGCCAACCTTTAAGGCTTCCAACTTCTTTTTGTAAGACTACCTTATGACAGGATGAAGAGCCATAAAGAATGGTAGAAATATCGTTATTCCTATCTTTCTGTAACACTAGTTTAACCGTACGTTGATTAACGTAGATTGCCTGCACAAAGCAACAGCCTTCAGGGTTGTCCGTAAATGCAGCAGTTCTATAGTAGTTAAATACAAGAGTTATTTGAAAAGGCAGTAAACATTCGTTTAATTGTAAATATAAAAAAATATACTTTGTCCACTAAGCTTAAGGATAAATTTTATTTAGTTTAGTGAGTTAGACCTTTCAAACCCCGTTCATTTTTTTTTTTTCCATGTTATCAGGAATACAAATCCACCTCACTGATTCAGGTGTTTTAATTTCTGGAACTGGAGAAATTCGCTAGAGGCTGAATGCGGCGAATGAGGTGAGTGAGGAGTCAATTGGGAGCCCAATTTTTTAACTTTTGCCATTGCAATATAGAGTATGTGACCGCGTGTTTTTTTGTCGGTCCTGGTGGTGTAGTGGTTACCATACTTGCCTCCTAAACCAAAAACGCGGGTTCGAACCCGGTCAGGACCGATGAATTTTTTCGGGCGTAAAAACCTTAAGTATGACTTCCTTCGGAAGGGAAGGGAAGTAAAGCCGTGGGTCCCGTGTCGTACATTTGCGGCACGAAAAAGAACCTCAAGCCTGAAAGAGAGACCTCTGAGCAAAATTTGTCGGCCGTTTCACGCCCTGAATTGAATGGAACTCTGATGACCTGAGCTGTTAAAGAGCGTCCATAAATAAATCAAATAAAAAAAAAAGTTCAATATGTGTATAAGGAACGCAGTGTCAACTCAAACAGTGCGTAAACAAATATTCATGAAGGAGATGCTATTGTCAAACCGCTTGTAACGCAGCAGAATGCAAGGAGAATTGGGGAATGCAAGAAGCAAAGCCTGGACTACCGACTAATGGAAACACATATTGTAATCCGATGAATCATTCTTGACACTATTGCCCACTGCTGGATGGAGAACGCCGGCAGAAGCATACAATTCAATTGATCTTTTTCCAGCACGATGGAAGTTCTGTCATGATTTTGGCGGTCATATAATGATTTTCGGTAGGTCCTGTTTTAGCACTGAAAGAAAAGGTACCATTTTTGGTAACCATGTCCATTCAATGGCGTAAGCATAGTTCCTCGCAGGGTATGCCATCTTCCAAGGTGACAATTCCCCATTCGTACATTGAATTCGTCCAAAATGGATATGAGAAGCTTGAGGACAAAATTACTCACTTTCCTTTGGTCTGCACAATCGTTTTATTTTAATATTATCGAGTCATTGTAGTCTGTATTGGAAAACAAAGTAACGGCCAACAAATCACAAGAAATGCAGCACTTTCTTTTTGAGGAGTGGTGTAGCATCCCACAGACCACTATTCAGTTTTTGCATGCATAAATTTCCAAGAAAGTTGAGGCTGTTATCAAAGTCAAAGGGGGGCCTACATGTGTTCATATTATTTTGTCCAACTCCAGTATTTATCCTTGAGATCCCGGAAGGCATTATTCAATCTGGTTACGTTGCATCTCTTACAGTTTATCTCATTTCAAAAAGTTTCTGTGTTTACCTGTAAAAGTCACATATTTGTTATTATTATATTATAAATGAGAATGTTTTCAAAGATATTTCACAACTTAATGGGCAACTAGATACTGAAGCTCAAAAAAATTAATGAAGCAGTTATTTTGTTGAACTCTAATTCATAACAAAGGAAATAAATGAGCATCAGATTTAATGAACTAAGAGAATTAGTCTTCTCCAAAGCAACATTTATTTCTAAAAATACGTTTTATGATTCTGTTTTCGGACCCCTTAATTATTAAAGGAGATCCTAAATTTATACGAGGAACGTGTCTAATGGAGAGTTAAGTGTTATTGAAGTTATTTTCCTCCTGGCCCAATATAGTTAACTTTTAATTATGGTTTAACTGTTACATGGATATGAGTCTTCTAATAAATGAAATGAAATGTACGATAAATGCTGAAGATAAAGAGATATATCATTTTATTAATTCCTTTGTTTACTTTTGTTGATTTTAGTCATTGATTCTTAGGGTTTAAAATTATTTTAACACTAAAACTCTAAATTAAATATAACTTTTTCTTTTTAATTTTATCCCGTTATATCCCATTATTGGTTGTTTATCCTTATTTATTAATTTTTTCTGTGATTTCAGCTTCATTGCCATTTATGCTCCTCATTTTCAATAGTTTATCTATTTTATTTTCTTTTATCGTAAAATAATTTAATTTAAAACTAAATGTTTCTGCCATTTAATATTGTTTACGTCATGTTCACATATATTTATGATGTACTTAAAGCGCAGATTTATGACGATTTGAGGTATGATATATCATAAGTAGATACCATAGCTCAGCTGGCTAGAGCACTGGGTTGGCACTACTGAGGGTCCGGGTTTGAACTCCGAAGCATTGGGCCCAACAGGATTTTCTGCTACTTCTTGTGCTTCTCTCGTTTCTCTGGTTTCATTCCATGAACACTCTTTACTCCTAGCCTCTTCATCTACCGAGAGGGATATGCACTCAGGACTGGCATTCGCAGGTTTCCGGTTTAAATCCTTTGGAACCTGCCATCCTGACCATAGTTTTTTTCCTCCGTGGTTTCCCCTGGCCGCTTAGGCGATGGCTGATGGCCCGTTACTTTCCACGAATTTTCTGCTGCCCTGTTTTATATTTTATTCGGTTGGTACTGTTACAGGGTCGATATTGCAAGGCAATTGTACTCTTAGGAAAGGATTCTACCCCGGCTTCTGCTTTGAAAACGAACCTTCTGAGAGGCTCCTCCTGTTTCGGGATACTCTATCTGGAAATATTGCACTTACCCATATAGCAAGAAAATTCTCAGAGCTGCTGGAGCTGCAGTAGCTGCAGTCCCGAGCGGCAGCAGAGAGAGCCGAACTCCGGCCGAACTCCTCAGTCCCGAACGAGAGGAAAATAGTGGGGGTGCACTTTTCTGTTCGCGGGAGTGTGAATAAGGAAGTGTAAGGGTTGTGTAAAATGTATGTAATAATAAGTGCATCAATAACAGTTCCTATGCCTAGAATGTGGGAAAGATTATAACTACAATAGAAATCTAAGACAGCGTGTTTCTGAGGTACACCGGGAAAAAATTTAATGTTATCGCGCCTGCTCTCAACAGACAACAATCTTCGCCTATCATAGTGAAATCTGCAATAAGAATTTCAATGATGCCCGCAACTTCCAATGCCATCAGCGGGTTTACCACGGCGAGGGCTCAGCTAGAAAGAAAACAATGATCTGCACCTCATGTAATCGTGAAGTAACATCGGAGTTTCCCCGCTGCCGTTCGGACTGAGGAGTTCTGCTCTCTCCGCTGCCGTTCGGGACTGAGGAGTTTTGCTCTCTCCGCTGTCGTTCGATACTGTAGCTCCAGCAGCCGGCCCCTCTGAGAATTTTCTTGCTGTATGGGCAAGTAAACATTGTTAGGGAACCCTCTTTGTCCACCTCCTGGCCTCTCTCTCCCCCACCACATCCCTTCCTCCTGGAGGTGCCTCCATTGGTGACGAGGACTCAAACGGCCAACCCTTGATCAAGTCTGGATAACCCAAATGTTCCTTTCCGTCCCTACCAATCCAATCCAATTTCTTCATCTTTCATTCTAAAACTTCAAGCTGGCTGCTATAGATGCATTTATTCAACACCAATGTGTTAATAAATTACTAAATAGTAGTAATGTAAACAATTGCTTCAAAATGCGTTAAAATGTCTGTATATATTGTTCAGAACAAATAATTGTTTAAGTTTAGATAAAACAAAAGTTAAAGATTCACAACTCACAGCTCATTAAACCCATAAAGATAGGAAATAGCAGGAGTTTATTAGACATTCAAGAACGGTTAAATTTCGGACAGCAAATTAGTAATTAGCAAACTTTTATTGAACTCAACTCTGTGTGCTACTCTTTCAGTCATTAACAAACCCGGCACGAGGTTGGACACAAGAGGTAAGCTCCTTGTATTTACCCCTCACATTATAAGTTAAAGTCTACATAAAGGACGAGGAATGCAAATATAGAATGAACTGAGAGTTGAGTTGAGCTGCTATTATTTCAGCCTTGTATATTTTCTATACCATTGTTATTACAATTTTAAAAGTTGCCTTTAGGACGCTGTTATGGTGCCAGGGAGAGCAGTTGTGCATCTTCACCCGCTCACATCTCTCGCTAGAGTCACCGTTAGTTAACAAGTCAAGCCAAGCCAAGCCAAGCGATCTTCTCCTGTGCACATGCGCAAGGCTTGGCTTTCAAATGTTTCACACACACCAGTCGAGCATGGAATTAGCTCGCGTTTGTTGACTTCAAGGATACTTTACTGTTACAACAATGATGGGTCTCATTATTAATATTTTAATTATTAAACTCCCCTATCCGCAAAATTTTGAGGAAACTCAACGAAAAGTAAACGCATTTTCCCGAAGTAAATTCAGCACATTAGAACTGTTGAGCTTTACTAGTGAATACATATACGTTTTTCTTTAACATTTTATGTAAAATAATCGGAAAAACTTAAAATAAACCAAGAAAATCACAATAGTAATAGATCAAAACTAAAATTTCATATGCTTTTTTCGGTGCTACCTAGCACCAAAAGCGTGCTATTATCATTAGATTGTCTCATAAGAAATACTGGTTTTTAAGTTTGGTGTTTTCTAAGATATTAATGTTTATCTTTTGTATGGTAATGTACATTGTGAGCATGTGTCAATCATTAGTTGTTAATAAACAATCATGAAATCGCGGGTTCAATCACAGACAAAGTCAATGGATTTTTTTTCGGGTGTAAAAATCCTAAATATGACTTACTTCGGAAGGGAAGTAAAGCCGTGGGCCCCGTGACGTAGATTTACGGCACGTAAAATATGCTCAAGCCTGAAAGAAGAGGCCTCTGAGCAAACTTTTTCGGGCAATTCACGCCCCGAATAGAATGGAACACCGATGTCCTGAGATATTAAAGAGCGTCCATAAAAATCAAATCAACAGCAATCATGAAATGCAGATAACAAAGTTTGAGATTGGAGTCCTACTAAAACACTACTGGAAACGAGCTGCTGCCGCGACTCGAAGAATGTGTAAAGTGGAGGGAAATGTTAGTAATCGTGTAGCATAATGCTTGTTCCAGAGTTTCAATAATGAAGAAGAAACGCTAAAGTTTCTCACGTCCGGGAGGCCTAAGGTATGGAATTTTGAGAATACACACAAGGCTTTAGAAGAAAATCCACAAAACAAGTCCTTGTATGCTGTCAGAAGAACTTGGTAAATTAAAAGATACCATAAATCCCCACCTTAAGACATTTAATAAATCTCACAGAAGCGGTTGATCTATACTTCATGAATTGACACCTGAAGAGTGGATACCTGTTGTCAACTTATCCCAAATCCCTCTGATGTTAATTTGATCAGAAGAATTGTCACCTCTGTTGAAAAATGGATTTAATACAGCAACTTTGACACCTCGAAACAGTGACCTAACCCCCATCAGCCTGCCAAAGTCATCGCTAAATAAAAGCGCCTCGGCCTTAAAATAATATTATTTGTCTGGTCGAATTTTGAAGGTGTGATTCGGTGGGAGTTTGTTTCAAACGGGCCATACATTGACTGAATGCTAATGTTTATTCTCAACAACTGAAACGAGTTCGTAAAGTTTTGGAAAGAGATAACCGTCATTATTTGATCACCGAAAGAGATTTCTCTTTCAACACGACAATGCGAGACTGCGGTCGAATTAATAATTGTATAACAATACACTGCTGGTAATTAAAATTGCAACCCATCGGGTTTGTAATATCCATGTGGGAATTATGTCGTGTCTTCTCCTTCGGTTGTTTGACAGGATCATTGGGTTCCTTCACGTCTGTGTGTTCGTTCTACCTCGATCTACTGATCTCACATATTCGTTTCGTTCAACATGAGCACCAATTTCTCGGAATGACATCCGGCACTCTCGGTATGCCACAATTCTCCCACCTGCTGTGCTGTTCACTAGTCCTACTTGCTTCTGAGAAAAGCTGGAGTCGATTTACGCATCTCTTACGGGCGCTGCAACTTCAGTTGTCAGAAGTGTAGTTATGACAAATGTTTTACACTTACATTTAAAAAATATTCACAATAAAAGAAGATGGCAGTATTTGAAGCATTTTGCGCTCTTCCTCGTTAGCCTGCAGACTTCATGTATGAAAACTATTTCTTTCTTTGGCTTCCTTGCTTGCTTAGTGACGAATCAGTTATTAATTTGTATAAACATTTTCAATTACTAGATGAGGAATGTTTTCAACTACATTTTAGTCATAATGATGACATTAGAATGTTTAAGGATGCAATGGATTTTGCAGCAGGACATAAACTGATCTGTTTTCAAGGAGCTACAAGAAATTGTCTCTTACGATGCCATAAAACTGCCCGAAAATCTCCTTCATACCGAACTTTTAGACAAAAAACAGACCCAATCAGTGAATGCACTAAGGAAGCTATTGTGGCCAACCCTGGAAGGAATGAATGTGACAAATGTTAACGCCCTTTAGTTTCTAGATTTCTAGACTACACCCACCTTACTCAGAGACAATCGTAAGAACTACGTCACTCCTTTATGCGTAAAGGAATGCAATTAATCACTGAAACACGTGTATCTGCTTCAGCTGGGGTAGTGGTATGCTTTTTGTTCAAGAAATAACTCGGCGATTAGAGATTTAGATATTTATTCGTTTATTCATAACTTATATTGATCATTAATAATCACCAGGAGAGTAAGCTTAGAAGACGTTTCATTAATGCAGACAAGTGAGATCTTCAGGTTTAATATGAAGTGAAATATGAACCATGGCTGAAGCAAGATTTCAATCTACGTAAATACTGTGCACTTTTTGCCAGTGAAAATTATTTCTGTTGTTTTGATGATTAACAGAAGTTAACACAACACAAGTTTTTATAAAAGGGCTACATTCTGAAACCATGAAAATTACTCAAAAAACAGCAACACAGAAGAGGTAGCGTTTTATGAGATCGAGCACAAGATACCTGAGATTTTCAACATGTATATAAAAATTTTAGTCTTATACTTTTCTGACTGGTAAAAGAAATAGCATATTTATTTTATGGTTTTATATTATTTGAAACAATATTTATAAGCTGCCACCCCCATATTTAATGAAAGTAATTATAGCAAGTAACTTTATGTAACTTCCTTATTATACTCGTGAGTGTAATGTCATTTTATTTCCTGTACAAGTGTTGAATTATTGCGTGTAAAATTTTATTTTCTTGCCAGAATGCAGAAAGCTACCCCAGCCATAAAAATCTGACCTGGTAATTTCCGTTGCCGATTGTAACACTATTTGTAAAGATGACCCAAGCAAACCGATATTTTCTGGAAAAATTTCCAAAGGAGTATCCTTGAATAAGATGTTTATTTGTATTCTGTTAGAAATTATAAAGCAGAGTAGGCATAATGAAACATATGGCAACTACAGGGATAAAAAGACAGGCCAATAACCTCTTCACTGGAAGAAGTTGGCAGCTTGAGTTGATATCTATGTGTAAAAAGTCACGTAGGCCATGTTTATTTAGTCTTCTAGAGTGAGAGTGGCACAAAATAACGGCAGTACATTTTATGTGAAATAGTTTATGAACAATAAATCGTGTGTCATTTTCCATAACGAAAAATGTAATGAATCTCCATATACTCCTTCCCCTATGGTTGCAAGCACATAAAAGTATCCAGCAGCAGAGTCTCAACAGCCGTGGCAAAACTGTAAGTCAGCGGAAACCAATCATCGGAGAGAAATAAATAATACTACTCCTGAGTAACCTATCAAATCAAATTTCCTATTTCCATATCTTACCTCCATCCATGACATATTAATTATTTTCTTACCGCCTTCGTTAATACCGCTGCATATTTTAGATTTATGCTAGAATGTTTCTTATTATTCTGGTTGTATTTTCAGAAGCGAATTTTTCATGTTTCCGCAGTGTGAACAGAATTCCAACCTTGCTTAGGCTCCTGCTTGCCTCAAACGTAATGACACAAACGAAATGGAGAAGAAACTCGCACTTGTATACGCCATATAGTTTAACTTAAACAAGGAACTACTTGTGTAACTTAACTGTAGCATTACTAAGAGTGGACAAAAATAAATTCAAACTTCAAGTCCAAAGAAACACAGGAATATTAAAATGACGATGGAAGATATATTTGCTCTTGACCATGCGGCGTTATAGCGTTATGTAGATTCGAAAATAAATGAATGCTACTTTTTGACACAAATCTCAATAAAGTATTAATCCTTTAAAAACAACTTAAATTTAACTCGAAACAGTTCCTCCGATTCTCACCCATTGAAATATAATTATAATGTAAGCTCAATCATAATATTTCATATTTCTACAATTAGTTATTAGATACTTTGTATTTGTAATACAGTATAATTGTAACCTGTAAATTGTACCTATGGCAACAAAGAAAAAGGTTAAAGTTTTGTTACGGAAGCTAAGAATAGCTTGGAGGCCGATAGGGCCATATAAAACTTTTACAATAGAAACGAAAAAAGAAAAGAAAAAAACCTAGGATAACGTGTGTAACCTCTTTTCTTTTTAAATGTACTGTTGGCGCAGGGTTGATAAACTCAAGGACTTTAAATTCGTTAAAGGGCTGTGACCGCGACCGGTAGTTTTAAACCAGTCAATGTTGACAAAAGTTTTAAACTTTCAAATAACGAGTGATATGTACGGCAGGTGAAAGTTAACCAGCCAATAACAGATGTGTGTTTTAAATGTTTAAAGAAAGGGCTAGGCTTGCGCGTGCATCTTGGCTTTTTAATTGAATGTACTCTAAAAGGAGACAGGACACTCATCTGGTGCAGGCAGTATGCATTTGTTCATTGCTCAGTTTGAAGTTTTACATGCGGCGAGACAGAGGCAGTCTTTATTTTGAAAGGCGTGGCTTAGGATGGATAACGTGGGTAAAGGTGGCAAGGTCCCTCATAAGCACCTCTTTGTACTTGGGACTTGGAAGCTGCCGGCCAATGGCCAGGAGCAGGTGAAAGGTTTGGGTCGCGGCAGCAAACATGACCGAGGCCCTGAGTGCAGCCGGGATAATCAGAAGGACGTTGGAGAAAACTAACTGGTTGTTGAATTCATTAATCATCTGTTAATTGTAATTGAATCGTGCGTTCCGTGCCAGCTCCAAGAGTTGGTCATGTTCGGCTGGCGTAGTCCAGATGGGGAAGAGGTGGAATTGGCTTGCCTTAGTCTAGTGGTCTGAAGATGATGTAGTAACTTGATGCTGGAATCATGCTGATGTTCTATGGTAGCTTGGAGGTTCTGGAATGCTGTATCAAAAAAGGAGTGGTTGTTACTTATAACGCGTTTTATACTTTCAGCATCGTGATTGGTGGTCTCTAGGTTCTAGGTGTGTGCCTCCTCCAGCAAGCTGGCGCCGGAGTAGAATGCCCCATGGATGGAGTTAATGTGGTCCTGTAGCTATTGAAGTTTTTGGATAGGTCAGTCTTTATGGGATGAAATGGTGTTTAACATCCGTCTTTACTACTAAGCACCACAGGCGGTACACTGATGATATGTGATTATGGAAGGAAACGTTCCAGGCCTAAGTTTAGGGTACCTTCCCGACATTTGCCATTTGGAAAACCTGAAAACAATCTCAGTCAGGAAGGACGGTCCTGGCGGGATTCGAACCACAGACCTCCCGCTCACGAGTCCGCGCCTTATCGACCTCGGCCATCCGTGGAGGTGCAGGTCAGGTCACTCTATAGATAGGACATGGTCTCATTCAGCAGAATTTGATGTGTTGTCTCCTCCGGTGTACTGTGGTACGTGGGTGTGATGACGAGAACTGGCTGAAATGCAAAAGATCTGACTGCTGATAGGTCGGGTCTGATGTCTGTGGGGGTGGAGCACTGTTACCGTGGCCGCAAAGGGCAGGCGACCTGGCCTGTGAAATGGCTCTGGTACCAACAGGAGGCACAGAATCTTCGGCGATTGGCCAGATCGTGCTGCGTGTACTGTGCAGTGAGCGCCGAGACTCCACAGTAGTGGCAGCGTTGTGTGGCGGTGCAGTCACGGTCTGTGAGTCCGTATCTGAGGTGATGGCGGCAATCGGCCATGTGGAGATAGCAGATTACTTCTTTCCTTTCTTCTTCCCTTTCACCATCTGGGGGAGTATCGCTGTAACGACGATGTTGGAGCGAGCTGCGGAATTGGAGCAGGAGGAACCTGTGTTCGGCGGATTATGGGGCGCGGTCTCTTCATTGGCTGATTGGAGCAGCCATCCAAGCGAACTGTAAAGTTCTACACGCCACGAAACGCATTTCCTCATTCAGTTCGAAGCAGTTCACAATATTTACTATTAAGTTCGACTTTCAATTTCTCGGCCCTTATCTGTAAGTTTCACACGCGGCAAATAAGTTTATATCGGCATAGGTCTATCGTAAGCAAATCACCTGAGGACGCCTAAGATTTTGGACATAATAAAATACCAAAATGTATTATGTCGCAATGCATGCTTATAGAAACTATAGAAACCCTCTCCAGTCTTGTTGAGTACGAGATCACACCCTGAGAAATTGTTGTCATTGAAGCGTAGGCAACAACACCGAAGCGACCAATAATCAATCTACAAAACCACTTCAAAATTTGGTATCACAACGTGAGGACAACAGATCACTTCAAGACTGATGCCCAGTCTGGGGCACATAGCCGGAACCTACTACACAGCTTCAAAATTAGGCTCTAGTTGTTCGTAGCCATACTAAATCACTTGAAAATTTGGCGTCCAACTTGGCTGCCCTACCAAACCGCTTCAAATCTGAGTAACCGCTATCATCATTTGCACTGAGGTAGTACGTTTGTTTACTACTGGATAAGCAGTATGCATTCTAGAGACGAGAAAATCTCCGAATGAAGCGTGTTCTTCAGAAATCTGGCAAAGTGTTAGAATTGTGATGTGTTGCAGAACTTTGTCATGAAGCCGAATTATCTTCTGTTCATATGCGTTTTGTTAAGCTCCTTACAATACTCCAAAGCAATTGCTTTACGAATTACTGGCCGGCAGAGAGTGACTGTGTATTGGGAGAAGTCAGTCGTCAAGTGCAGGTAGCAGCTTGTAGTTAGTTTGAAGGAGGCTTTGTTAGCTAGCAATTGTGCATTCGTGTGTTAATCGATGCTTTCATCGTGTGCGAATTGTTCCCATTAGATATGCCACTACATAAACATAGTTTTGTCAAACGAGTTTTTTTATGATACATATGTGAAAACAGGTTCTTGCAGAGAAGTGGTGCTACGGTTCGCAAGGACATGTCCTGGCAACCGTGCTCCAGGTGGGAAAACTTTTCGCCAGCTTGTTAAAAAGTTATGGCAAAGTGACATTTTTTATTGGTGGCCATCAGAAAAAGTGTATAGGTACTTTATTTGCGATTTTTTTTTTTGTATTTTGTAGTGATTTGCTGCCTAATTCTGTATTTTTTGTAATATATTCTTATTTTGACAAATTTTGTTGTAATGTAGTGGTTCATTGGCGGGAATAAGAAATAAGTGTTTTAATGCCCCTCACGCCTCACCACGTTAGGCGAGCGGTATTCGTTTTTAAGCTGCCAATATCAGTTTGGATTATTAAGTTGTACATATAATAATCACTGGCTGCATTTACAGTGTAACAGCGTTTCGTTTATTATAGATACTTAAGCAGCAACAATAAAGCGATAAAGAAAATATTTTAAGTGCCTCTCGTCCTTAATGAAAATTAGGCCTATACCTGATTCCCTATCAAATGCCGACTTAACAACATTGTTGCTCCGGTAGCATCCTTTGTTAAACTTAATCAAGGATAAGCTCTCCTTCACGATCTATATATTGTTAGTATAATAATATTTAGGAGAAAAGTAAGTTGTTTAGTAAAAGTCTTTCATATTTTTATGATTATTGTTGACAAATAATATTGATTGTTGTGAGTCCTCTTGTATTTTAATTGCTGAAGATGCTTCAAAAAATCGCTGAAGGTAGAACAGGTGTCGGCGATGAAATCGTTACATCATATGATGATGAACTCCCCAATAAAATGTTAGATAGGCGATAAATTTAAAATAAGCCCTTTTGGGAGCCCAAGAACTCACCATTAATCTTTAAATATTTAAAAGACTCGGCGCTATGCTGTAAACCTCATGTAACGCTTTGAAATCACGTGGCGACACTTGGATTTCATATATAAGGAGAAGAAAATCTAGCAAAGCACGCTTTTACTACCATACAGTTTTTACAAGATGGCAGCCGCAGTTCAGATCAGGGCACAACGTTTTTACCAGATCGTTTTACCAGGGGCAGTAGACGAGAGGCACGCAGATGCAGCATATTTAGCACGTGTCATCAAAGTCATAGAAATAACGAACCAGGAGGCCAATAACTAGTGTAGTGTGCTCAAATATTTGAATGCGTTTAAATACAGCTGGGTCGTGTAATTTAAACCTCCCCTCTCCCTCCATCTCCCTCTTCCCGTACCAATAAAACACGAAAGGTGACTTTGGGCCCCTGAACGACCCGGGATATGAAGTGAGACCCTCGGTGTAACAATAATATCTACATATAAAAACCGCTTCAAATCGGGCACATACAACGTGGGGCGACATCGTCGACACACCCCAGTAGAAAACACCGCTTCATGTTTAATAAGTTAAAATACGACAATTTAAATTCGTTTCTTAATATACAAAAAGGAATTTCATACAGCTTTAGGGATTAATTAATTTTGAAAATTTAATGTTCATTGCCTTAAAACTAATAACTAATTTTTATGTGTCAAATACTTTATAATGCATTTTTACTGCCTGTATTACATATTTTAAGTGTCTGTTTTAATGCCAGCGCATTCGTTTTTTTTTTTTTTTTTTTTTTTTTTTTGCTTACTACTTAATAATAATACCTAAAATTTATATATGATTATTCAGTAAGTTAAAACTAATAATATCAATATATTTAATTTCCCAGAAATTTGCATTTTTCTGTTGACTACTTCCATTTTTATTTTGCTGTTCCTCAGTCTTTTCTTTTTCAGCTCATTATAGCTTTACTATGACAGAGTTGTTAGACAAATTCCTTCCACCAAATAAGACTACACGAGTTAGTACCTTGATTAACAAATGAATGGCATTAACAATCATCCGCATATTACATGAATCACTATTTGATATTATTCCTTGCCTGGCCATAGTCTTGGCAATAGGTGTGAAGTTTGATGGCATTGGAATATTTCTATAGCTGCAGTAAAGCAGTTCCCATTTCTTATTATATGTATTCTCACTCAATTCTGAACGCTGCTTCTCCAATAATAACTTTTGTTAATTAGCGCTTCTTTTTTGTTATATTCTATATAATCCTAAGTAATCTTTATTCAATTAAATTTTTATTTTTCAAATGCATCAGCCCTAAGCAGAAAACGTTTAGTGAAATAATCGTTTCCAGATGGTGGATGCACTGCTAGGTGACCCGTTAATTATGGTGTCCGTGACATCGCAAATCACTTTGCCGCAGTTCTCCTGCCTGGGAGGAAACAGGCCACTACATTTATCAACTCCGTGCGTCCCACTGACACTCCATTACAATGCAAGAAATGAATATGTTACAGCATTTCTGATATAAACGTAAGAACACTAATCATACAGCCTTTGTTGCGAACGGAATGGGTGGGCCTAGGGATGTACAAAGCATATAAGAAAGAAGCGTTTATGTAAATTTTGCTTTTAAGGACTATTTCAATAAACAGTACAGAACTAATCTATAGCTTTTATGCTGGATGGTTCTTTGAGATGAACAGGATAAAAATGTTTAGTGTCAATGCCTTTTTGAAGTGGGTTTTAAGAAAACGTTTTTAGGGTATTTTTCAAACTCTTTGTTCGCGTAATTGTTTAAAATGTGCAGGTTTTTCTTACAGGAAAAAAAGAAAGAAAGAAAGAAAATACAATCTTCTTCTGTACTTGTCAACATTTGTATTACAATCATTAATCTTCACAAGGTTTATTATTTTTACATCAATGCAGCGTCAAAACAAGTGCAGATCTAGGAATTATATACGTTGTTTTGTACTTTTAATAGCGATCTTCAAATGTTGAGTCGCGTGTGTTTTAATAGCGATCTTCAACTGTTGTGCTGCGTATGTCTTAATAGCTAAGCTCAACTGTTTGTTTATCTTTGAATGTTAGAGTAAAACAAACGACTTCGGTAATAAAACGACACACTTTTATGCAAAAGAGTTTCAAAAGTTACTCATTTATTATGGAATCTATTGTAATGGGACTATAGCAGCACCAATATATCAAGAAGTGTTCCCAAAGACAACAGCATCGTTTTCTAGGACGTTTATTAGTTTGTAAGCTGTCTACTTTAGTTATTGTGAATTGTTCCATTAATTAATCTGATCTCAAGCTCTTAAAACTCCTTTAATCGTATTTTAGTTTACGCGTTACCGCTTCCATATGATTGGCTGGTAATTCTTTATGTGTATAGCTTTTTCCCCCTCAATTTCTGCGTAATTGTAAACTGTAGCGACATCTTTCTAGGATATAGAGCAACAGCGATATATGTATATGCACTGAAAAGGATCAGAGGATTGAGTTCGTATATAAACAGATTTAAAGGTGAGTCATTGTACACGAATATATTTTATTATTACTTGTAGTTTGGTTTAATAATCACTCACTTTGCCTATTGATAGTTGCAATGTTTTTTGAACATGAAATTGTTATGATTATATTACAGAGCCATTTCGTATTTTTAACATAAATTAGATTTTGCATTAATTTCGATATCCCAAAATACACGCTTCACCACTGTTGTCGAGGGAATATATAACACTATGGGTAGATGTATTTAAACACAACTCTTCAAAATCTAAATTTATGGATTGTATATTTCCTTTTTGTTTTTTGTGTTTCCTGAAGTATTTACTATAAAAAAGTTTAGCAGTTAGAGCAACGAACGTAATGTTGCGCACATATCAATGGGGTGAAATAAAAATCAAAAGATTAGTGAAGGAAAGTACATATAAGAATGGTGGATAAATAAGGGTTAAACCATAAAAGTAATAGTAATTTAAGGAAAATAAGGAAAAAAATAGGAAAAAACAATGGAAAAACAAAATAATATTATTAACATATGAGTAACGTAGCACAGAACCTCATAGTTTCTAAGTTACCACTTCATAATAATTTTGTCAAGCTTAAACAATTTTCCTAACCTAACCTAACCTAACCTAACCTAACTAAATCTGACCTGAGTACATATTCGTTTTATTACAAAAACTATTTGTCTACTTAAGTCTAATGTATGTGTTAACCTTTTAATTTTTTTTTTTTTGAGTAGTGTTTAACGCCAGTTTTTATTACTTAGGCACCACAGGCGGTGGACACTGATGATACATGAGATGAAATGATAAATTGGGGAAGGATATATATTTTTTTTAAAGGAAGGAAGCATTCCAGGCTAATTTTAGTGTACCTCCTCGGCATTTGCTATTTATGAGAACTGAGGAAAACCTGGAGAAAAACCCCAGTCAGGGAGGACGGTCCTGGTGGGATTCGAACCCCAGATCTCCCGCTCACGAGTGCCTTAACGACCTCGGCCACCCGTGGCGGTTACTTTTAATCTTAAACATATACTCCCTAAGTTAGGCTTAAGCTAAAGATTGTTGAACTGTACTTTGCCATTTTTTGTACCGTTTTTTGAACATTTTTTAGCGTTCCGTTTTAACTACTGGGGCATCACCACCGCACAGATGATACATGAAATGTATGATAAACTGAAAAGGGATTTTTTTAAAATAAAAAAACGTTTCAAACCTAATTTTTCGGTAACTCCCTGGCATTTGCCATTGATGAGGAATAAGAAAAACCTGGAAAAACCTCAGTCAGGGAGGATAGTCTGGGCGGAAATCCCAGCCTAGACCTCCCGCTCACGAGTCTACGCTTTAAGATCTCGGCAACACGCACGACATTGCCATCTAGTTTACTGTCCGAAATATCCTTTTTGTATATTAATAGTGTGCAAACACCTTCAGTCCTGGCATTTTTTTCACTCCACATTGAAAACATGACTGTCATAGAGGTGTTTTCAAGTACTAAACTTAAAGGCATGAATGAAATGCCCTTCTTTCCCCCCTTCCTCCTTAATAGACATCTCTCGAACGCGTTCTATTTAGCTGTGGTGTAAGCAAAGTACGAGGGTGTGCTGAGAAGTAAGGCCTCTTAATTTTTGTGTTACTTTGAATATAATTCCGAGTATTAGCTCTAGTACAACGTGAGCATTAACTTTCCAACTTCACTGACACAAGTTTCATACCTCTGCTGCTAGAGAGCTCTGAATTACACTTTGAAACGTGGCAACAGGTGCAACTGCAGCAACTGGAGTTTTTAATAGCAGAAAATAGCGTGTCCTGGTATTTATATGGCATTTTGTTCAATCTTGTATATTTGTACTGAAATCGTATCGTCGTTTTATCATTTCTAATTTTATTGAAATAAAAATATAAATAAAACTTCAGGGCTATTGTGCCGTGGTCTTTGTTTTAAAACAAAGACAGGGCCCAGAAGTTTTTATATTAACATTATGAACACCGTTTTACTGAATGAAAACTATTTATACTTTCCATTTTGGAATTTCTCAAATCAAAATGTCCACAAAGAAGCAATTTAGTTCTTGGAGAAAAAAAAATATGAGGTATGAACCATTGGTTTCTTCTTTTAATGTCCCCCTTCCACCACTCTAAATAACCGCCACGGATGGCCGAGGTCGTTAAGGTGCAACTCGTGAGCGGAAGGTCTGCGTTTCGAATTCTACCAAGACCGTCCTCCATAATTGAAATTTTTTCCAGGTTTTCCTCAGTCCTCATAAATGGAAAATGTCGGGGAGGTACCGTAATTTTAGGCCTGGAACGCTTCCTTCCTTCCTTCCTTCAAAAAAAATCCTTTCCCAATTTATCATTTTATCTCATGTATCATCAGTGTCCACCGCCTGTGGTCTCAGTAATAAAAACGGGCGCTAAACACTCTTAATTAAGTTAGGCCTGATGAAGCAATTTGTTACATCTCTGAATAAGGATAGTGATTGTTTCAACTTTCTTGTTACAGAGTTCCCACAGCTAAGATAGAGCAGGTATTTTCGATGCGCCCCAGATTCGTGAGCTTATGCAGGATGAGATCTTTCCTCAGTCGATGTCCGAGTTAGGGAAGTCAGCATGGTTGACATACAAAAAAGTGACAGAAAACTTTCTTGGAAACAAGAAATCTGAGAACTATAAAGATATTGTGGATGAAATGTTATAATATTATAAAAATCTAGGGTGTAGAACGAGTTAAGTGCATTTTCTGAAAAGCCATATTGATTACTTCCCAGTTAATATTGCTGCAATGAGTGAAAAACAAGGTGAGCAATTTCATAAAGATTTTGTGGCGGTTTATGAAGGCTTGGGGGGAGATGATTATCTGCCCTACATTGGGATGCCAAATTTGAAGGCGCTTATTAGGAGGTATTTTTTTAAATGTCAGCTCCTCATTGGGAAGCCAAATTTGCAGCGGTTTATTAAGAGGTGCCAAGTTTGCGGCTGATTGATGAAAGATGGTGATGTTTACTGTTGACTTAGTATATCACTACAAGAAAGAAGTCCGCGTTGAACCCTCCTGCTGCCGCGATCGTCTCAGCGATGCTGAAATTACTGTAAGACTTTTCTGGAAATTTACCAGGGGAGGAAGGGAAAGGAAGATCACTGAGGAAACCCTGGGGAATTTGCAGATTAAAGTTTCACCATTGGTTAAACTATTCACACTTCACTGTTCACTTTATTGCTCCTTTTTCTTGTCGTTAGCAAGGGTATGCAGAGTTTTAAATATTTACTGACCCTGTATTTATAAATTCTATGGTCGCTCGCATCGCATACTCAAAATTACATTATCAATATCTTCCAAACAAATAGAGTGTTGTCGCTTCATTTCACGAGTTGTATTTCTCTTTATCTAAATTGAACAGCCCTATCTCACTTCCCGAAGCGAACTGCCCACTCTCGTCTCTTAAATCGAACTGAACGAAAAAGCCTTCAAAAATGCTTTTACTAGACTTTCTACGCGTCTTCTACATTCATTCAAATTTCTAAACATAACAGACGCGTCACCAAATTTCCTTCCTATTGGCTTAATCTCTTGTCGCTGGAAGTTTCTCGAAAAGACATTTTCATATCCGAGAACTCATTGATTCATTGCATGTTAGCTAAAAACTTTTTGAGGGAGCAAATGGACTTATTTCTTTGATAAAAGAAAGGTCCCCTATTAAGGTCTATGACCTTGCTTATGGCACCAGAAAGTTGCTTTTTTTTACATGAAAGTTCTCATCTTTCCAGGCAAGATTCCCAATTCTCGAACAATCTAGATCCTTATACATAATTGTATTATGAAATATTAATCTAGTAAATTAATTATTTAAACAGGATTAAATCTTTATCTTAGTTAATTGTACGGATCAAATCTGGATGCCCCGTTACAACATTAAAACAATAAAAACCTTAATTGTTATTTTCGAAGCTCTTTCGAAGCTCTGTCCTTCATTAACAATTAAGTTTTCTAACAGTGAAAAAAGTATGGAAACTCATAATTATTGACACATAGCTCTCATTTTTCAATATATTAATTAATGTTTAAGTTAAAATGAAACCTACAAAAAAGTTTTTTGTTTTTGCTGTATGTCTTAAAACTCGATTATATCTCTCGAACCTGAGACCGTAGTTATGGTAACTCCGTATTAAAGCAAACTAAGGTGAAGTAACTTTCTGTATATTTTTGTACTCTATAAATTATCAATTTAATGTTAATCCACATTGTGGTTTAGTATGGTAAATATAAACAGAAGTGCATAGCGGTCATGGAACAACGTCTATGTTCATTTCTCACCACACCACGTTATCTCGAGGAATGCTTCGTTTATGGAAGTTAACCTCAAAGTTATGCGGAAGATTGGCGCTTTACACAAAAACTTCAGATGCCACAACGAACATCTTACTTCCGTGCCTCTGGTTCTCAAGATTACAGTTTTTCCTTTTACTGCCTTAGGGCTTTAAATAACAGAGAGGCCCCGTTACCTTTTGTTTATCGTTTGCTGTTTATCATTCTCTGAAGAGTGCTAGTAGTAATTTCAGCACAGCGGGGGCTTACTCCCTCGTAAATCGAGACCAAACATACCTCCCGAAACTGCTTCCACACTCCGAGACACACTACTGTGAAGAGTGGAGCCACCAGCGCAGAAAGAAACGTCAGAAACTTTTTTTTTTAATTATTTATGTGTTTATTGTAATCTAGCTAAGGTTAATCAAGAGTAAACTATTAACAACGTACAATGCATCCAAACACTTTATTTTTCTTTATCAAGGATTACAACTATTGTGATATTATCGGTTTTTCCTAGCAAACCCAAGGTCGCGGGTTCAGACTTATGCTTTTTAGAGCGTAAAAACCTCAAGTATGACTTCGTTGGGAAGAAAAGTAAAGGCGTTGCTCCCATGTCGTAAATTTACGACACGTAAAGGAAACTCAAACCTAAAAGAAAAGGTCTCTGTGCAATTTTTTCCAGCTGTTTCTGCTCTGCATTGAATGGAATGCTAATGATCAGAAGCGTTGAGCAGTTTCCCCTCTGGCTCGTGGGCCTGCTTTCAAGCGATGTTCAAACAAACAGAAGACGATGCTGTCTAAAAATCCAAAGTAAAAATTATGTCCAGTGACACCAGAGATTGACTTCTACATAACTCCTGGGATATATCGAAGGAAGAAACCGGAACGCAAATGGCATTTTCATTACATTATATACAGAGTGATTTTTATAGAACATCTTTCGTTATTTATTTATTTCAAAACGAATGATGTTAATCACAATTTATTATACCTCAAATGTAGAGTACCTTTGGAGGATTATTAACCTTTATAGAAATTTTTGCAAATATCTCCCTCCTAGTCGGTCCTGGTGGTGTAGTGGTAACTATACTTGCCTGCTAAGCTCAAAATCGCGGATTCAAACCCGGCCAGGATCGATGGATTTTTTCGGGCGTAAAAATCCTAAGTACGACTTCCTTCGGAAGGGAAGTAAAGCCATTGGTCCCGTGTCGTACATTTACGGCACTATAAAGAACCTCAAGCCTGAAAGAAGAGACCTCTGATCAAAATTTGTCGGCCGTTTCACCCCCTGAATTGAATGGGGCGCTGATGACGTGAGATGTTAAAGAGCTTCCGGAAATAAACAAATCAAAAAAAAATAAGAAGAATAAAAGCTCAAGTACGTAGGTAATCTTTGGTACAGTGTATGCATTAGATAGTATCCAGTAAAAAAAATATATATATATATATACATACATATAAATTTAATATCGTTATTAAGGCTTAAAATGTTTATTTGAATAAAAATGATTATTAAATAAGCAGTGATAAATGATAATGTTTGAAATCTCCTAAGTTTGCTCTCTGCACACAGTGTAACTTTAAAATCGTTTCTGCACAATTAGTAGCACCCACAAAATTATCATATACCTCATTATTTTCAAAATGGGTAAAAAAAAGTCATTATTGAATAATAGATGGAAAACAGTGATATAAATTGTTTATTAAATTAATGACACAGATATACTGGCTATAAGCGTTCAGTTAATAATCTCAGGACAGTGATCATCCATATAAATATATACCCACCTAAGTAACAGGTGAGCTCTTTCCTTCACGGGACCGCGCCACATGCAGTCGGCTGCAGTTGACCAAGCTCTGCAATTCTCGTTTCGTTCCCATGCTTGAAAGCAGGCCGAGGAGCTGGAGGGAGGTCAGTACGAGTTTAACTCTAGGAACGTAAGGACAGTGTATTAAATATTCGTTAGGCGGCGTAATAGTGTATTTATTACATTAATATGTCTCAATTAGTTATTCTATTTTTCAAAGAGTATTTATTTACGATTTGTACGTGCGTACGGAATCTACTCGTATTGTAGGAAGATTGTTTTAAAAGAAATTCCTTGATAGGAGTGTGGCGCACCATTAAAGGCGGCAGAATAAAGGTCATATTTTTTAAGATAAAATTAATAATAGGTATGTGCAGAATATTTTGCTACCATTTTTCATTAATTAACTGTAAGAGAAAGGTTCACGACATTCCAACAGGACTCTGCAACGGCACGTAAAGCCCATATCCTCCAAATAAACACCCAATTCAATTTTATCTCTGGAGGAGCATTAAAGGAAAAAGTGATGAACTACTGAACTGAAAAATAATCTTCGTGAATAAATTTCTACCATTTGTCGGAGGGAACTGGAGAAGTTAATGATTAATTTCGTACGCCGATACCAGAAATGTATGAAGAAACGAAATGGGGCAATTTCAGCATTTTCTTGTTTGATAATGGTGAACAAATGTGCCTTCTTTAAGTGTAAGTATTGGTAATAATCATAGCTCTAGACTTTCTGACTCGTTCACCTCGGTACCAACTTGAATCGACCGACTGGCCTTGACGTGTCGAGCGGTCTCACGAAGGAAAAATCACCCATTATTTAACTATTTTTTCTATTAAAATAGAGATATTAAAGCCTCAAAGTATGACACATATGTAGCAGTAGATATGTAGTGATATACTGGGATGTTTGCGAATAGTTTCTACATTTTTATAATGTTTAATACCAAGATTTGCAATTTTCTGTAACAATAATATAAATTGATTTAAAACATTCGGGACAACCAACCAGTATATATAAGAGGCGTGTCCGGAAAGTAAGTACCGTTTTGTTCTACCGCCACCTCAACACTAGTGTCGCAGTTCCACGCATGCGCACTTGTCTCTCTTATTCATTGTCTGTCCACTGACGCCATTACAGTCGGATCGTGTTGTGTTTACAGTTGTTTGTGATCGTTTGAAATGTTAAAGCAATTTTTGATCCCACCGACTGTGAAGTGCGCTCCGTAATACGGTTTTTGTACGTAAGGAATGTAAAGTCAGCTGAAATTCATCGTCAACTTGTAGAGAATGACGGTAAAAATGTAATGACAAATGAAATGGTGAGAAAGTGGGTTAGGCAACTCAATGATAGACAATCCAATGTTCATGACGAAGCACGGAGAGGGCGACCTTCTGTTGTCACTGATGGTTTGGTTAAACAAGTGAATGAGGTAATTCGTGAAAACAGACGGTTCACAATGAGAATGCTTTGTAATGTGTTTCCAGAAATTTCAAAAACTGTTGTGCATGAGATTTTCACAAAGCGCTTAATTATCGCAAACTGTGTTCTCGTTGGGTTCGAAGATGCGTACGGATATCCACAAAACGAAGCGACTTGACAGTGCTGACATTTCTTACCCGATGAGGGAGATGATTTCTTAAGCAGGATAGTGACCGGTGATGAAACGTGGGTTTGTCATGTCACTCCAGAATCAAAACAACAGTCGATGGAGTGGAGGCACACAGGATCCGCCAAACGACAAAATTCAAAACATCGTTGTCAGCACTAAAAATGATGTGCACTGTGTTCTGGGACAGCCGGGGCACTCTGCTTGTTGAGTTCCTCCCCAGAGACGCAACCATCAATGCGGTGGGACACTGTGAAACATTGAGAAATCTTCGGCGCGCAATTCAAAACAAAAGGCGTGAAATGCTCAGTCACGGCATTATGTTGCTTCATAATAACGCACGTCCTCGTTCTGCTGGTGTCACACAAAACAATATTCAACAATTCGATTGGGAGCAGTTCAATCACCCGTCATACAGTCCCGATCTCTCACCTTCTGATTGCCACTTGTTCTTGAACATGAAGCGTGAGCTCGGAGGAAGGCGCTTTGACAGCGATAACGACGCAAGAAACTGTTCAGCAGTGACTCTCTTCACTGACGGCATCTTTCTTTGAAGAGGGCATACAAAAGTTGATTTCCCGCTATGACAAATGTGTGAAAAATGGTGGCAACTATGTCGTAAAATAAGTTAGGAATGCTCTTTCATGTACAAATAAATGTTATTGGGAAAGCAAATATTTTATGCCCTTTTTTCCAAACAGGTACTTACTTTCCGGACATGTTTCGTGTGTATATATAAAGTAATAATAAGTCACTTATCTTCTTGCCATAGAAGAGCTGTACGAGTTCGAAATATAGCGATTATAAGTGTGACTTTATCTTAGTGTTTTATCCTTTTCTGCTTTTACAATTACTGTTAATTTGTTACATTATATATAGGTTAGTATATGAAGCAAATTAAAGACGTTCATGTAAATTCAGTGTGTTGACAAAATATTAGTTGAAAAAATATTACGTAATTAAAAAGTCTAAAATGTGTGCTATAACTTTTGAATCATAATGACTGCCATAGTGATAGTTGGATAATTGCATAAGCATCTTTAGTTTTCAATTTCAGAAATTAACTCATTAATATCCTTAACTTATATTATCATTTGATATTTTCGCATCCTAACGCTTGCATTTTATCGACTAATTTTGACATTATTACCAGAGATAATCAAATGTGTTACACAAACGCCGTATACAGAGTAAGTAAAAATTATTTGAGTAAATTTGAACTTAACAAATTAACTGCTCTTAAAATAAAAGGCTACAAGGCTAAAGTAAATGAATATGCTCCCCTACTATTCTTAAAACAAAGAATGCACCGCTGGCCATTAGAATTGCAACACATGCGTATTCATTATGTCCATAGGGAAATGTCTATCTTCTCCTTCGGTTGTTTGACAGGGCCGTTGGGTTCCTTCACGTCTGTGTGTTCATCCTACTTCTGATCTCACATTCGTTTCGCCGTGAACGCATTTCGTTCAACATGAGCACCAGTTCCTCAGACTGATATCCCTTGATCATATTCAGACAGATGTTCATTCCTTTTGGGAGAGATAACGCTTCTCTTATGAACGTTACAATGTTAATAGCTAGCCGTATAATTTTTCCATATATTGGGACTAACCGCTACCTGAAATAGAGGTGAATAACAAAAGACAAATGAAATGGTATTACTTTACCAATGATACCAAAGGATTCCGAAATGAAGCCATAGTTTACAAAAAAATAGCAACGTTATTGAATGTGCAGACAATGCGGGAACGATGCTTTATTTCTGCATTTTTTCTCGCGTCATATTTAAATTTGTAAATTGCTAACTTTTTTGTTCTAATTTTGTCTGTATCTTTATTATGGCTTAATGGTAGTAAACAAACAAATGAAAGACGACTAGTAAAAATTATTATTACGTTTTAGACTCATGTTTTTTTTTTTTCCTTCCTACCTTACCAATACCTGGTTACAGTAGAAACTTAAGGATAAAACGCCAATTTAGGCAAGTAAAATGACCCAATATACAAAACTTAATCTAGTGAAATGTTCTGGTATAATTTGTACCGTTCTGTATACGACTAAAGTAATAAAGCATTTGTGGTGTAAAGATATTCACATCTGAAAGTTAATATTAAAGAATTTCTTTAGATGTGAGAAGAATATCATATTATAATGAAAAATCATAATAATCTACAATTTTTTGCTCGTGTACCGCAATTGACACCCCATTTGCCACTTTATTTCTACTATATACGAGTTGGTATTTTCTTTTTAACTTTTCCAGTATCAAAGTAGCACTTTCTGAGTTTACTGGCACCCTTACCTTTCTGCTATAATGTAAGTAATATAAAATATTAAAATAATGCATACCAACTTTTATTTATGTGAAGTAAATGCCTTGTTTTCTACGGTTCGTGTTAAGGGCAAAAATTAGTCCGCCCTTTGCCTTATGGCTGACTACAGTGGATTATGTTTTAAAAGTAATTCTTACTTCAGAGAAAACTTCTTATGAAATGGAATACAAAACTTGTTTTTTCACCTGTCAGATGGTTAAAATCTTCAACTTTTTAAGATTTTTTTTTTAATTAACTAACAGGAACTAACGCTGTTCCTTTTCTTTGTGTTTATCGGAACCAGTGAAAGGTTATTGACTTATGCAACTCTAACAAGCTGAATGCCAAGTACATAAAATTGGTCACAATGTTTGTTTTGACGTTCTTTTATCGGTGCTGGTACACATTGACAGCTAAGTCCATTATGGTTCATATCGACTTCATCTAAGAGCCGTTAATCCAACGCAGACCAGAGGACCACCCAATAGACGGAGTGACACGTTCTTAAATAGAGTGGTCTATGTGAATAATATGGATAAGAAATCAAAGCATTATAATAATACAAATATATATACTAAAAAGTTTTTAGAAAGCTCTTCTTTAGACCATTTCTGACTTGTCTATTCAGAAAAAGTCATAGCTTTGTTTTACTTAATCTCAGACGAGTTTTACATTATAGTACTGTGATTATGTATAGCTCAATATCCTTACTCTGTCATAAAGCATACTAACAATGCAATTATAGTTCAGTGTCTTCAATAAAAATTGTTCTGTAAACACTGAACTCAGATATTTATTAGCTGAAGATTTTTGCTCATCTGCAATGGTGCTGAACAAAGTTAAAAGGGCTGTTCAATAAACAATTATCGTAATTGTCACCGACTTAATTTCTTGCTTTGTTAGCTTAATGCGTAATTTTACACGTAGTATTAGTTTCATTGTTGTCAATTCCTGTTTCCCACCTGCGAGAGGTGTGCAAGTTGAAACATATTCAGTTCCGCCTACAGCAAAACGGAGGTGACGCCCGAAGAGCAATATGCTGCTCTGAAATTCTGCTTTCGTCTCAGCTGAGGCATAAAGAAAGTTTCTTCTTCCCTATAGCACAGCTAAAATATTTAAAATGCTTAAAGAGAGGAGACAATCGATTTTAAAGGTAGTTACACCGGAGCTTTAGTTCGTGCTCTAACGGAAGAAAACTTTATCAACGCTGCTGTCATTGTGAGTGAGGATCGTCGAATAACATTAACAACCCTTTCAGAAATTCTGAACAAAATTTCATAATTTGGTAACTAAATAGTTGCATATGAGAGATGTTTGTGCACGGTGGGTTCCAAATCTGCTGATTCCCGGAAAAAAGAACGATGCAGGTTTGCATGCAGTTGAAGATGATGTTACAGGAAATGCGGAGTTTTTCAATGGTAATCACTGTTGACTAAACTTGACTATGTAATTTCAGTCCTAAGAACAAACAGAAAATCTCTGTGCGGAAATCTCCTTAATCATCAACACAAGTTGTTGCTTCTTGTGGGAAAGTTAAGGTTATCTAATTTTTCGATATTTAAGGAATATTTTTTCAACATGTCATATGCACACAAACAACTATGAATGCGCAGTTACTACAGAGATGTCCTGAAAAACTCTTCAAGGCCCTATCTCAAGCAAAAGGCTACAAGTTGGATGCTGCACTGCAATAATGCTCGGCAACGCATCGCAAATATTGTTGCTGAGTATCTCACAAAAATCAATGCGTCCCTTATTCTCCCCGTAGTCCAGATTTAGCCCAGTGTGACTTTCTATTTTTCCCCAAATTGAAGAAACTCCTTTGTGGGTGGATTTTCCATCAAGACTGCTGAGGCGATTCTAAAATAACCTGTCAAAAATGTTTTCCAGCATGTCTTTGAAGATTGGCAAACAGATGAATCGCATTGCGATAAAACAGGAGAACGAGTAAAGGTGAGTTATGATAATTCTTTATTGAACAGCCCTCTTACACCCTCTGATAGAGTATGCGCCAAACCTCGAGGAATAATTAACATCGGCATGGTCTATATCTCAATACGTGATTTAATTAGGCAGACAAGACTTGCAAACGTTATTTGCATGTAACAAATGACTAATGGGATTAAAGGGCATCACACTATTACCATAAATGCCTACGTATGGGTCACTATGTGGTAGATATTGGTACATAATTAAAATACAACTGTTCTGTCATAGCCTACTTTCCTTTTATTACCTAAGTATGATTTAATTTGTAAATTTTCGATTCAGAACCTAAGATTGTAGGCCCTGACTTGAACTAGACACATACTTTTCGACCTGATTAACTTTTTAGTTGACAGGAGTAAATCAACTGTGCAATTCTTCAACACAACCTCCATTCACTTCATAAGATTTCACACACATGAATTAATAGCTTCCAGGAGTTTCAGCTAAAATAAATGTTATATTTTTATTATTAACCTCATTATAATTATCATTAAATATCTCTTCCTGAAGATATTTCTTCCGTTTAGACTGTCTCTTGGATCTCTTTGAAGCTACAGTTCTCGCAACAAGAACCATATGGGTTGGATGTTCGTGATGAAGCAAAAAAGCATAATGACGCAGCATTCCTTCCACATCTTAATAGCATCAAGCAGTTTGTGCATAATTCTTTGCATTCACGATATTCTTTTCCTTGAAGTCAATCAAGATAATCTTTCGACAGTCCCAAAAAGTTGTGTCATCATCTTCTTGGTGTGCCGAAATTTCTCAGTGATGCTTAAGCTTTTCTCAAGCATATACTTTTTTATGTTTTTAATTTTTTTTTTTTTGTTTTACCTGTTAATTTTACCTTCCATAGTCTCTTAGATTATATCGACTAACGTTACTCATGTAACGTCATCTTAAAATCGACCAATGAAACGAAACAAAATTCTGAATTTTTACTAATCACAGCTGGAATGTCGGTCCTGGTGGTGTAGTGGTTACCATACTTGCCTCATAAACCCAAGGTCGCGGGTTCGAACCCGGCCAGAACCAATGGATTTTTTCGGGGCGTAAAATCCTAAGTATGGCTTCCTTCGGAAGGGAAGTAAAGCTGTGGGTCCCGTGCCGCAAAAAAGAACCTCAAGCCTGAAAGAGAGGCCTCTGAGCAAAATTTGTCGGCCGTTTCACGCCCTGAGTTGAATGGGACGCTGATGGCCTGAGATGTTAAAGAGCGTCCTAAAATCAATCAATCAAAAAAAAAAAAAAAAAAAAAAAAGCTGGAATGAAATTATCGAACAAAAAATATCAAATCCGTTTTATCACCGACGTACATTTATCTTGTGGTCAGTGTAGCCAATTCTACACCTCCACACCGCCACGGGTGGCCGAGGTCGTAAGGCGCGGACTCGTGAGCGGGAGGTCTGGGTTCGAATACCGCAAGAACCGTCCTCACTGACTGAGGTTTTTTCCAAGTTTTCCTCAGTCCTCATAAATGGCAAATGCCGGGGAGGTACCCTAAACTTAGGCCTGGAACGTTTCCCTCCTTTAAAAATAAATCCTTTCCCAATATATCATTTCATCTCATGTATCATCAGTGTCCATCGCCTGTGGTGCCTCAGTAGTAAAAACGGGCGTTAAACACTATTCATTGATTCATTGATTCATTCATTCATTCCCTCTCTCTCAATTGGTATTAGAAAATCGAATTGTAGGGACTGTAATAGTCGACTTTTGTCCATTTCAGTCTCACGGTTTCTGAATAATATAAATATTGCCTTACATACAAGTGATTGTTGATATTCTGTGCGCGAATTTAATATTTAATATACTCGTGTGTGTATATATATATATATATATATATATATATCACTTTTACTCTTATTCTATTCCTGAAATAGTCCTAAGCCGTATTTTGCTCTTTCTAATGGCAATGTCGACACCCTTCTGCCGCAAGATTGCTTGAAAAGGTTAAATACAAATATAAAAATATTACAATTTTGTAAGCCATTTTAGAGGATTTAATATTTAAGTTCTTATTTTATTCGTGAAATAGTCCTAATAAATATCACTCTCAGACCCTCTGGTGATATTACTTGTTATTATCTTCAAAGTTATTATAACTGAAAATTTTGTAAATTTCATAAAATGTCTTTGCTTGCTTGCTTTAAGGGCTGTAGTCAAATGCCCTACACTTTCTTCTGGATAGTAAATGATTCAACATTCTGAGTCTTTCTTTTATTACATTTCTTTCCGTTAGCAGTTGTTACATTTTAGATAAAAAGTATGTATACAACATATTTAGACTTGAAACAGCACATATTATTTTCATCGACTGCAGATATGTCAATTCAACCCCAGATATTATCTGCTCTGCATACCCCAAGTTTCAGCTAAAGACTTCATTCTTGTCCTTGATGAGCCCGATATTAAAATAGACGCATCAACTATTGACATATGAAGGTAAAGCATGTTTGTGACTCGTCCTATCATGTGATATCTCTATCGCAGTGTTGTCAGTTATAGTGCATATAGTGAGATTATTTTATTTACGCCGAACCGTAAAAAGGCAGATGGAGTCACAGCGATTAAAATAAGTGTTTTTATTTTCGTATTTATATTTGTACTGAAATCATAAAATGATGCTGTATTTAAAACTGATAATAATAAACACTAACCTGTAATATAAGCGATGCCAGCATATGCGTGGGAAATTCCTGTGTTTTACATAATTTTTTTTTTCGTAAAAACAGGCGATTCGGAACACGTTTCTTGTCACCTTTAATAGTTTCTCTACCTGGAACACGAACGCTAGAATGTTAGATTGTAGGCAAAAATTCTTCCCACAAATGTATTGTACATAAAATTCCCTTCTTAGAAACTGTGTTTATGTAGTGGTATAATAAACGAAGAAAACTTTACATACAATGAAAGTATAAGCTACTACTCGCACGTGTATTGTAGGCCTTGACGACTGGTTTCTCCGTACTCTGCTGAACTCTTAACTCAAATAACCTCGCTGTACTTGTTGCCTGTAATATTTGAAAGGTCAACAGTTCTTTTTAGATCACAAGCATATTTATAATATAATTAAGGGCTTAAAATGTTGAACTTGTTTGTAAGATGCATATTTACTGGAACATGAGCCATAAATTCACATTGTATTCTCACTATTCAGCAGAAAATTAAATGTGGTCAAAGTAGGAAAACTTATATAAGTTATTCTCTTGTTCTGAGCATAGAGCAAGGGTCGACTTCTCAAAAGCTGAATAATTGGTCTTTGAGAGTTGTTCTGATGAGTAGAGTGCCCTTCCGCACACCCCACTTAGTTTGGCAATACCACATTACAGGATTTGACTGACTTTCATATGCCATTTACTTATGCATCTATTGTAGGTTTTCATGCAGATGTTTGGGTTCATCCTATACGAAAGGAGAAAACACCCCATTTTGACAATTTGAATGTTTCATGTTGAATAGTTTTATTACTGAGAATTAGAAAAATGAATAGAAATCATGAATCTAGCTCGCAATTTTTCCTACACAATCTTTTAGCATTGGACTGCATCGTCACCAGCTTTTTGATTCCATGAAAAGAAAGGGGAAAATGTCACAGGCGCATCAATCCACTCAAATTTTCTTCCAGAATACAAATAAATAAGAGAAAAATTGAACAGTAGGTGGAATGAAGAAGATCACAGCATCACAATATTTGTACTGTCTAAGCAGTGCTATCTTACTTTTCCTGCTGTTCAGCATTCTGTGAGAAAATATATCCCAAAAAGCTATAATCTTAATTAAATGAAGAGGGATATTGATGGATGATTGGCGATATTTTTGTTTGAAGCGTCCAGAACTGATCTCAGGTGAAAAAAGATCGCAAAAATGTCTCGCACACTTATCTCAAAAAGTAAAAAGTGAACGGTTTGCAATGTTCCATTCTTTCTTGTTTGTCAGTAACACACGTGTATCTCCCAAATGTAGCTAGTCTTTAGTGATATGAAGATGATACAAAAATAACCCGGAGTTTTTATTTTACAACTTGTGAGTATCAGCAAGGGGACACGCCATTGAGATGTGGAGATTTCAGAAGTATTGGAAAAATCTGATTCGCCTCGCACAGCCGTTTCATTTGTCAGTAGCATCGTGTCCGAGCAAAAAGTGCATTCGTCGATTGCGCAACACACTTGTTTATGGTGCAGGAATGCTTAAAACCAGCCAAACATTTTTACAAAGAGTAAACGCACAGTTTGGGCCTAGGATGTAAGTGTATGAGTGGCACAAAGGTTACACAATAGGACAAGAAATTGCAATAAATGAAAATAACTGGACAAGCGTAACGGGGAAAAAAAAAAAAAAAAATTCTGGCCATTATGGAGTGTAACTGATGTCTGAAGATTTCAAAAGGAATGTGTTAGAGGCTTTTGACTGAACACCGGGATCAGGCAGATATGGTTTGCATCGAAACGCAGCCTGCGATGAAACATGGGTATGCTACTATACCCCTGAGTTGACTGGGTTCTCTTGCCAATCCTCTGCGACTTTCAAGACATTTTGTTAATCGATTTTCTACAAGACCTTCAAACAGTACATGCAGTTTATTACTGTCAGCTTCTGTTTATGGCAAAACACGCTTATAACCAAAAAACACATCAACAGTCAATTCGAGACTGCTTTGATAAGAGAAAAACTTGAGGAAATCCATTGGTAGCATTAGAACATCCTCCTTATAGTCCAGATTTATCACCTCGTATGTTTGGACCGTTAAAAGAAACACTGGTTATGTAGAAAAATGGGTTTCCCATTTTTAATTAGTTTAGTTTAAATAAATTACAAACTAAAGAAACTGCGGTTTATATTTGGTTTACTTTGTAGAAAATTACCAATACTAATTTTCAACAAAGCAGCAATAACCCATGCTGTGATGTGCTCAACAATTCTAGCAGCGTTCTCTCCCAAAGATGCGGTTCATTCTCAGCGCATTGTCGGCTTTCTTTAAAGGCCTTACTCCATTTGTATCTTGAGAGCGTTTATTCTCCATACGCTATGTTTACTCTTCTGCATATTTCCGACCTCTGTAAGTAGTTTAACATTAATGTGTCTTCCACATTTGGATCAACACATTTTCTCACGTCTGTAACTGCTACCCAACGTGGTAGTAGTACAACAACAACGTTTAAGGAAACACATTCCAGGACGTCAGGTGGTGAGTGTTGCTTCCGCGCATGCGTCCCTATATGGACGCGCTAGTTCAAGTATGTCTGCCGAGGAAGCATTCTCACCGTCTCATCTTCAATATTCGAGAAGTATTCCAAGTCACTGTAATGCTGCAAACATGCCCTCAAGGAGAACCGTGCAGCAAAACATGGGAATGTAGGCACATCAGTAGTGATGTAGCGTGAGACATCGGTTTAGGTCGCCATTGCGTCACCACATTAATATTCATGGGGTGTGTAGATAATGATTGGCGGAAGGAGCGAATCGTGCAAAGGCTTCACCACTGCAATCGAAATCTGCATAATTAAAAGTTTATAAAACAATAGTAGTAGTATTAGCAATCTGCTGGGGAGAATGCACCGTTGCAAAATACGCCTTGCAGTGGAACCGTTGAAAACACTGACTAACGTTCTATCAGCTTTTAAAAAATATTTTCCCAATTTTATTTGGTATTTTAAAACCTGCATTTCTGCGTTTCTCTAAGCACTAAAGAATCAGAATTTTAAAGAAAACTTTAAGCAATAGAATATCTTTGAAACCTGAAACGAAGATGTTGGTGGGGGTGGGATTTGGGTTGTATGGTAGCTGTGTTGATTAATTTAAGCCCACTAATCGCAGATTTTGCTACGGCTGCTGAAAACCTCCAACTCTGCTCTAGGACTTTTAACTGATTTCTGGCAGCCATAAGCTACCCAGGGCTGAGTGAATTAGTGAATTTGATATGGAATTCGTCGATAAATAACGCCTCGTGATTTAGTTGCTGAAGTTGTTTATTCTCCATAACATGAATATTTAGGCTAACTCACCTGTCACGTTGAACCACGTCGAATCTTCGCAAACGTGTAAATTTATTGCTTTCACCAAACGGTGCCGAATGCGAAGAGATTGTTATTTCAACAGTATTCTTAATGCATCCCAGTAATATTGTATCGGTATCTCTCGTGGTGATTGACAGTCAAGTCTCATTATTGCCGGAACTGGTACTCGGCACTTAGGCTGCTCTTCCGCTGATCTCCGAGCGATGGCAGCCACACGTATCTGGACCCGGAACATTCTGAGACTGCGCGACTTTTGGGCAAAATCTATCACTTTTATACTCAATATAAAATGACGCTATTGACGAACAGCGGCGCGAAATATTCCCGCCAGTTTTATGTTAACGTTACTCATAGGTCAGTGCTTACCTCGCTGAATTTCATTTCTATTCGCTGGACAATTTTGTTAAAGCCAATGCTCAGCTATTCGTCAATAAGGGGAATTTAAACAGGTTTTATACCTCTATTTTACTCAGACACCTGCCACTATGTGCCAGGCAGTTTTCTGCCCCAAGGCGGGGCCATTTCCAACCGTAGCTGCATACTAGAAATAATTACCTTGCAATGTCTGGCTTTTTGCGAACTCTCTGTGTTCGGAGAAATACGTGAGTTTTTCCTTAACTTGCTATATATTATTACGTGCTATATCTTAAATATTACCAAAAATTACATATTATGAACGCATTTAAACACTATACAATCTTAATTGTACATAGGCTAAAGTTCCTTCACCGAAAGAAAATGCACAACCTGCTTACACATAATTATTGAGTTGCTGATTCTAAAATTACAAACATTAATTATTTGCCAGAGATAGCCAAACTGTAGCTAAGTAATTCATTCTCTGACTGAAGTTCTTCGCAACTCTTTTGACTTTACTGCGATTTAACTTCCGCGAGTCTGTTCATGTGTGGTTAGGGTTAAAAAAAAAGTGTTTTGTAAGTACCAAGGCGCTAATATACCCCTAAGTTACGCGTCATTGGTTTTGTTCCCACTTTTTGCCGATCAGAAACTTAAAATTTAAGTAATAAATAATAATATTTAATATGTTGGCCTACTTCTGAGGAAAAATAATAGTATATACTATGATATTAGTTTATGATGATATACTTTACTGCATAAATAAATGTTTCATGTTTACGACTGCAATAATTTATAACTTTATAAATGAGTTTCATGCACATTTTTTAATAAAGAATTGAAGAGTGCAGATGTCAAAAGTTTTAAGTGCCATTTTAAATCTAATCATTTTATTATGCCCAGGTGCATGTTGTAAGTGTGTGTATACACGGATGAAGTAGTTCAAATACTCGTTAACAGATAGCGCAGTTCTAAATGCCATACTATGCTGTAATCTGGTGTTCTAATGCAATGCCATTATAATATAAAAATTTAAGGGAAATGTTTAAGTACAGAAATATTTATTTAGTAAACGACCACAGCTTTTTGAGTTGCGATAGAGATTTCATTATAGAGAAAAGAAGGTTACGCAAGGCCTTCATTCTCCAAGATTTACATAGGATTGTGGATTAAGCTAAATCTATAACTCCTTTTCATGTAGTTCTAATGAAATCAAGTGATTTCTTTATTTTAAAAATGTTTCTGATTCAATGTTAACACTAAATAAGTGCAACATTTCAAAATGCACAATGTTTAATGTAGCTCGATCTCATCCATCTCAAATAGCTATTAAAATAGCTTGCCATTTGAAGTTTTAAAGAGAGGAAAATCAGTGGTTGATATCTAGTAATCTGCTTCGTCTGAAAGATCAACCTTGTTTATCGTTGAAAGACAGAGAGACTTCTCCTGAAGAGCACAGAGAGCTTTATGAGACATCAATTTTCTCATATCATATCAGTTATCAGGAGAAAATATGAACACTGGTACTCTTGCACATGTTCCATAATACATTTTTATACTTTTGCCCTTAATAACATAATATACGTTCCTGCTAATCATTAATGCTATTTTGTAATTATTTCCCTCTAAAATCTGAAATAAAATGTAACAAAAGTTTCAATAGCACTTGTAACCACTCTTCCCTCATGTGGTACATAGAACATTGTATGGCTATTGTATTTTAGCAACTATTTGTTATACAAAATAATTTGTATAAATATGTTTTGGGGTGTAATAAGATAAATTCTAACAGGTGTGCATCTTTTTTTGCTAATCTGCTACATTTACAAATGGCACTTAGAACATTTGACAATTTTAAAAAACTATATATAAAATAATATTAATATCGATTTTCTAATGAATTAATGAAGTCAAAACCTTCTTTTATTACACCTACTTATGATGCCATTGTATCGATGGAGATTATTTAGTTCATTTATCTGTTATTACTGTTGGTAGCTAAGATGGATTTACAGCAAGAAATGTTAGCCCAAGGTGAAAAGATCTTGTACATGTTATGATATACAAGAAGGGATATGACATATTCATTAATCGCATGAGCAATAATAAATATTAAGAAAATGTCAGAAACTTTAGTGTTGGCATATATTTTAGAACTGGCTAGTATTATCAAATTTTATTTATTTATTAAGTAATTAATTTTGACGTATTATTTTATTAATTATTTAATTGTGGATTCTGCAAAGAAGATGAATGGTTGATTGCTATATGTAATACATTAATTGTTTCCTTAATATTATCGTAAGATGACAGCATTTTAGCTAACGAAATTTAATAATGGAATTATTGCTATGGTAATTTTATTCAATTAGTGTCATAATGTCGCAATTTATCAACGCGTTTAATCAATAGTAAATAATTTATGAAACTAGTATACATAAAATATTATAATTTAAGAGAATTTAGTTCCGAAAATTTAATTGTAATTGTTAAATAAAATATCTGTGGTCTTATTTTCCTCATTTGTATTGCATTAATGCGTTTGAATTGGTAAGTGAATTGTGTTTCTAAATAAGGAATGAAACTACCTTTGGAAGTGAAATAAAGCGTTTTATTTACATTTGTAAAATTGTACGTTACACCATTCAGTTTATTAAAGGAATGTATTTATTGTAAAGACGTGGTAATAATATACAGAACATTGTTTATAGAGAGTTGTATTGGTAAACATAAATAGGAAGTCACTAATTGAAGATTGATAGAGGGTTATATACTGTTAAAATGGATACACGGTCGTAAAGGAATGGTGATACCCGGCCATTACTTTAACCAGGCTCACACTCGGCGACATCGTGACCGCGGACATACAGCACTCGCCTGCCGACACTCCAGTCCCCGCGCGGTCGGCGAACTGACGTGCACACGTCGTATGCAACCAAATAAACCGCATGAACGACCAATGCTATCTTAGTATCGTTATTTTGCAAATTAAAGTTGTCTTTTATTGCGTTTAACTTTTCAAATAAGACGTTGAATTTTTTCTTCTTGTGCTGCCAGACAGACGTTGCACCGTCTTAACAGATTTTCATTCACGCATTTGTTCCCATTTGCAATTCATTATATTCACATTTTAATTTGTGCACTGGAGCAGGATTTATGGGAAAATGAATGGGTGCTGAGGGATGGCGTAGACGTAATGTTGTAGACTAGTCGTGGTCTCCATGTTTTGGCCGGGCTGCTCACCGATGACGTCTGCTCCAATTCTGTTGAATTTTGGTCTCAGGGTTCACTGGAGTGTTTCGTGGATCAGTATAGATCCACGGGAACGAGAAATGTGTTGCCCAAAAGATACCCAAGTTGACTTGTTCAAAATATTTTATTCACATGTAAAAATATTGGGGCTACTTCCTGACTGCTCGTCGCTGACTTCACTACTCACTTAGACTGACTTTAGAATCAATTAGAAGGACTTAGAATGTCTTCGACCGTTTCAAAATGTCTTAGACTGCCCTCGACTGACTTTAGAAATGACTTAGACTGACTGCTTTCGAATGACTAGGCTGCCTGCTTCCGTATATCTCTTGAGTGAATCCTCTCGTGTGTCTCTCGTGTCTCTTTCGTCTCCTGTATCTCTCTGATTTCTGTCCTCCAGTTTTCTACCACATCGCCACGCCTCTTGCTAAATTCAATTCCCTCGTATATTATCCTATTTCCGTGCTATATGTTCATCATTGGCTATCTTTAAAATATGTATTTGTATCTAAGTTCTCCTTATTCGTTGACTTTTATCAGATGCCCATTGGCTAGAATTATTCTGTCCCTCCTGATCTACAATGTCTTCCCACGAACCTGAATTTTCCAAGAACAGCCTGTCATAAATTTCGCCACTTTGCTTACATGCTGATTTCTATTGAAACATCTTTTGCCTTCCTTAGTTTGTAGATTTCCAAATGTTCTCAGAGATAACGCACGTAGTTATGGGCGGTTTTTAATACTTTGTACCACCGGCTTTGCTGTAATAAAACATTTTCGTCTCCTTTCTGACATTTCTATTTTCTCTTAAATTATTGCTCTGTCTGACTTTGGTTCAAATATTGTCCCGTTACAGTCATATGTTTTCTTACTGTGAACTTTATAAGTAATTCCTGGGCAGAAGTTTCGTGACCTAACAAAATATAGTTTACCCTTTCCTCAATCTTGTCTAAGGAGCGGTCAGCGGACGAGGCGTCAGGTATACATTTCTGTCTCTTTCTCACATCTTTTACCACGAAATGTATACAAACCCTTTTGTAAGTTACAATCACCTGTCAAATGACATACATATAAGTGCAAGTTACAAATTATATCAATTCCTGTAATACCTATCTCTAAATGATTTCATTATACGTAATTAATTATTCTTATCAAATCTAATGCCTTTAGAAATATAACTCTGCAGCCTCAAGTTATTAAATTAATAAAGGCAGCGTTATTTCCGGCTTCAGCACTTTATACCACAAAATATTGAAACTTTTTGGTTTGTAATAAATTGCACTATGACCCACGCACTCAGAATTGAACAGCACCACAGACGCTTCTCCACTGCCCTGTACTTGGGTGAATGACTTTTCATAAGGAACTTATTGCTACACGTTAGGGAAATGCACATTGTATGTGGCGGTGGAATTCGACCATGCAACAGCAAGCGCGTATAATCTGATAACACAGTATAAGTAACAGACCAATGATATCTTTGCTAAACTCTTAGACAGATACCCGTGTTTTAATGTGCAATAGTTGTAAGTAAGAGGCAATTGCCAGATGTTTCGTCATAAACTATAAAGTAGCCAGAAATGGGGGGGGGGGGTTGCCCTTATATTTTTATATATTTTTCGGTATTGTTAGGTCTGGAGCATATAATTATTCTTTTCATTTTTGTTTTAATTTTTCCTGCCAATTTCTAAATGTCGGAGATACAATCAAATATGTCGTATTGCAATTCACATTTTTTTAAAAAAAAAAGTCAAACGAAATTTGAGGATTGCCCATGTTTCGCAGGCACGCGACAGTTAATTGATCATATGTGTGCTAACCATTTCTGTGTGTTCATGTGATTTTTTTCCTACAAAATTTACAGCTATTCCAATGAATACCAGAAGGTCTAAACAACAACACACCTCAAACCTTATAGTGTAAAAACCGTTTCGTAAATTTGCGAATAAGAAATTACAAAACAGTGGAATTAAAATTGGTATTATTTGTGGTTATGGAAGCTTTCATTTGTTTGTTACTTCCAATAAAGGTTGATTTTAATGCGAGCTTGATTTCTAAGCTGGTTCTAGAATATTATCTGAAAGTTAGGATATTGTCTCTAAATTAAAAATTACACAAAAAAATTTTCCCCTGGGTTCCAATGATTCGTTGTTTTCAGTACTTGAGCTTTCCTCTTTCAAAAGCGTTTTAATTTTCCCAAGTTTAACACTTAATGGGAATTTTTTAAAAATATTCTAAAGTTCAATGTATTAGGCATTCATAGGCTTCGTAATAGTTTTTTTTACAATAATTTACCACTTTTTTTTATCGAAAAATGGAAATTTACTTCGCTGATAGAATTTCTGTAGAAACTAAATTAACCTGTTACACAAAAAAACTGACTTGATCGTAAAATTGTATTGCGTCGTCCTTTTCTCATATTCCTTTTCCCAATTTCCTTCAGCGAATTAGTTTCTTACCTTGAAGCATTACTAATCAAATTCACTACGGCTCTAATCTCCTTTATGGGTACAGTAATTGGGCTGCCTTTGGCTTGCCATTAGAACTCCATTTTATAACTTGAGCAGCATTGCTAATGCCTATTTATGAACTGTTCCAATAGTATCAGAAGAGAGACCCTTGGCCATTTGGTCAAAGGAGAAGATTTTTGAGTCAAGCTTTAATTGAAGTTGTTTGGCAATGCATGGAAGCCTAAATTATGAGGCCATTGAAAAGTACATTTAGCTAACGTAATTACAAAGGCAATCCTTTTAGAAGATTGTATAAGCTCTCTATTTAACAAACTCTCCCAGCCTCGAGTTGTCTTCATCAAAGCTGGCGCGCTGTACTGTAATTTATAGGAGTTGATATCAAATGCAAGCGCACGCAGACTGCTTGCGTAAACTTGGACTCATTTTCCTCGGACACTTTACACTTCACCGCCACCTTATCGTGGGCGTGATTCTCAATCTTTTGAATAATGATCTACATTATATTTACTTTTTTTTTTTTTTTTTTTTTTCCAAACCTTGTAAAGACGGTCTCCAGTGGCAATCAAATCGAAACAAATAAAACACGTTCATATTTCCGTTGTTGTTAACATTGCAATCCTTTGGGGGGAAAAAAACCACAACAGTGTAGTGTGAACTATTATTTGCTGAAATCATTAAGCCACATGAAATGATTCATTATCTAGAAAGAGAAAAAAATTCAACATAAACTCTTCATGCTCTACAAAAAGCTGAACATTTTCACTAATTGCGGTGAACAATAAGTTAGTTTATTTTTCAATAAGTTTGAAACTTAATGCGCCTAATATTTTAAAGTTACTTCTAAGTCATAATTTCATTTAAACCTTGCAGCGACCTTCCGATGTACTATGTTAAGAATCATTGGCAATGGTTCCCAAACTTTTTAAGTCAAGGAGAACTTTTCAGTACAAAATTCCATCACGGAGCATTAATTTCCACCCAACACTTATTTGACTAGTATGTATATAAATTAACAGTAATTATGATAGCAGAAAAAAAAAAATAAAACACAAAGAAAAAGTCACACTTGAAATCGCTATATTTCGGACTCGTGGAGTCCTTCTATGGCAAGAAGACAAGTGACGATGTCATGGTATAAGATGCAATAAACAATAAAGTCTATGAGAAAACACAGAGAAAGGAAGAAATAAAATTAAAAGAATAATAGATAAATAGTAAAGAAGTCAAAAACAAAACACACAAAAGCAAATTAAACTTAAGAAGCAAAGTAAAAGCAAAAGCAAATTAAACTTAAGAAGCAAATCTAAAAGCAGCACTAGAGGTGCAAACAATATATAATAAAAATAAAAATAAAGCAACACTATCAACAATGTAACAAATTAACATTGATTATGATAGCAGAAAAAGAAAAAACACAAAGAAAAAGTCAAACTTGAGATCGCTATATTTCGAACTCGTGGAGTCCTTCTATCCCAAGAAGACAAATAAGTAGTAGCATGCATCAATACTTACATATTATTAACAATTATATTACTTATTGCGTTCTAACAAGGAAATTAAAACATCTTCGAGCTTCAATAATTCAGCCAATTTTTGTGATCCACAAACAGGTTCCAGCATGCCAATCGACTTCTAATTTCCGCAAACTGTTTGTTATTTTTGAGTCATTTCTAATGTTACTTTTCTGCCTAGAATGAGAGCACACGAGTGCAACTCTTAATTTAATTTCTTTCAATAGGCTTAAGGAGAATTTCGTGTTACGAGTACTGCCTCGTATGTCTCAATATTCTTCAGCCTTGTTCTATACTTTTTCCATACATTTTGTTTGTTCTCATTACTTTGTTGCCATGTCAAACTCATACAAATTCCTCTTGTATCCACTTTCCATCATACGGCTCATTGGTGTTATATTTTGTATTTGGTGTTTATAGCATTGAACTCGAAGTGAACTGGTCTCCCTAAATTAATCTGAGTCAACATTTTACTACCCTTGTATTCATATGAACTCCCCTTTCTCACGAGCCTACAGTTTCGTGTTTCTTTGAATAGCCCGAAAATGCATTTCCAAAAATTGACAATGCTATTTACAAGTTTAGCTCTTCTCCTTCGCCAGAACACACTTAATCACAAAATAGCACAAACTCTCTAACTTATCTTCTGGTGTACCAATGATGTCGCCAGATGGAGGTAGAGTGCCCAGTGGTTGCTGCTGCAGGTCTAGAAGAGAAGGAAGATTTACTTTATCAATTTGGAAACATTTTTGCAAAAAATCCAAAGATTTTTCAGACTATGGCACGCTGCGGCTGTGCAGGAGTAGTAGTAGATCGACTCTGACTAATATTCTAGCATACAGTCAGGTACATATCAAATCGCTATCAATAAGGAGAGGTATGTTACTATCCTTAAGCGTCTTCGTAATTAGTAACGTAAAAAGTCTTATTTGTAGCAAGGGAATTATTCATCATTATAACCGTACTGTCGCTCCAGGTGAACTAAAGCATAAAGTGTAACAAACCTGTCCTTCCTTATCCTCCAAAAGTCTCCAGATATTGCTCCAGCTGATTTTCTGTTTTAAAATGTCAAAAACTGCTCAAGGAGTGGAAGTTCCCTTGACCGAAGAAATGAAACTGCTATTTAGCGTAAAATTTCCAAAAATGAATTGCAGAACTGTTTCGAAAAGTGGTACAGACGATCACAGCAATCTGATATTGCACAAAAGATTCTATTTCTCTCTCTGTAATAAAGGTTTTTACACACGTTTTGGCTTCTTTTTCATCCTGCTTTGTTTTATTAATACCACTATCATTTTTCGAGAGGAGGTGGTATCTTGAACGGTTGATGTGCTCTATGCAAAAAAATTGGGGAATATAAGTGAATGTATAAGTGCTTCTTTATAGGAATTAAGTAGTACCAATAAAACTATACTTCTGTCCCTTGCCACCTTTCTCTACCGCCTCATTTGTTTCATTCTCATCAATTATATAACTAGTGTGGAATGTCTTTTCCGACCACCTATTTGGTCTAGTAGATAGCGTTGCTGACTGCTGTCCGGGTATCTACTTAGGAATTATTCTAAATTAGAGAGCTCTGGAAGGGGATCTACCCAACCTCGTGAGGACAATTGGGAAGCTGCCTGGTGGAGAGGTGGCGTTCTTTGATCATGAAATCCGCGTGAAAGGCGATCGGCAATTTTTTTAGTAGTGTTTAATGCCCGTTTTTACTACTGAGGCTCCACAAGCAGTAAACCTGATGATACATGAGATGAAATGATGTATTGGGAAAGGAGTTTTTTTTAGGAAGGAAGCGTTCTAGGCCTAAGTTTAGGGTACCATTTATGAGGACTGAGGAAAACCAGGAAAAAATCCAGTTAGGGAGGACGGTCCTAGCGGGATTCGAACCGCAGACCCCCCGCTCGCAAGTCCGCGCCTTAACGACCTCGGCCACCCGTGGCGGTGACCGGCGGTATTCCAGTATGCTGATCAGTTGCCCCCTGCAATACTGACCTCTATCAATGAAGTCGTAAGACGGAGGTAGAGAATGCAGAGGTCGCTGCGACAGGCCAAAGCTCTCCCCGGGTTGTAGCACCAAATGAAAAGAAGAATGTATTTTCCCGATTAGCTTTTATCATGCTAGATATGCTTTTTATTAGGTTACAAGAAAATTATTTCATACTAATTTACTATTTTTGAAATGTTTATACAATAATATTTAGAAAGTGAAAAGTATATCATATTATTACTTACCAAAAGTTATAAAAAAAATTCATGACAGCAGGATACAAAAGTACATATTACACCAGATTTTTTTATTTTCATTTAAACCCTTGATTAAGATTTTTTGCCATGTATTAACATTTCACCAAACTTATTTCATTACGCTCTTACACACAACAGAAATATGCTAAATGAAGAAATTACATGAAAGGAATGATGGAACACTGTTGTTACGCTTTTTGCACTGTCTGTTTTCTAGCTATTTGTTCATATCCAGCAACTATTTGTTTGTGCTTTCAGGCGTTTATTTGTTTTTTTTTGTTTTTTTTTGTTTGTTTTTTTTTTCCCCTTCTTCTCAGGGTAGTGACATTTATTTACCTGTTATGAAAGAAGTTCATTATAATGTAATTCATAAGATATACGACCCCGTTAACTTAAAGAGTTACTATTTGCATCGATGACATTTATACCGCCTCAGCTGGGGGTCGGGCGTTGAGGTCTAAGGGCGGGACTCGAATAGGCGACCCCTGGGGTCCCACGCTAGGTGCAGAGAAACGTAAACATTAACATTATATGATGATAGCGCTCAGTTCTCTGTTGTATAAGCTTTGTCATACTTATTGATTGTCTTCTGTCATTTTACGTCACACGGTTCACAGAGTATAGGTAATAGACCAGGGAAATTGACAAGGCAGTGTTCCTTGTCAGTTTATAGAGGCCTTTACGGCAGCTATAGCTATGCACTGTGTACATGATGCATATTATTTTGTTTATTGATTAAAACAAGTGCCAATTTGTGAGCCACTATTGCATGTTGTAACATTTCTTTATGATTTGTGCCATTGATCATGAACAGTTAATATTTTATTGCTAATATAATTTCATATATAAATTTATATTTGTACATCGCAGTGTTTCAAATATTGAAATTATCTTATGAATAGCTTTTCGTTATATATTAAACATATCTGATTATTTTTTTAAACCAAAGTAACTAATTCACTGGTCTATTAAAAAGATTTTCTTGCTTTTTTATTTTTCCACCTGGATATATGTAATATGAATTCCCTGAATTCAAATATGTTTTCACTTTTACTATATCAGGCTAGGTTTTAAAAACAGAACCACATCAAATGACACATAGCTAAGGCAAAACTTTTTGTAGGTTTCGTTTTAACTTAAATATTAATGGATGTATTGAAAAAGAGAGCTATGTGTCAGTAATTATGCATTTCCATACTTTTTTCACTATTAAGGAGATTTTTTTAAAGTTCTAATATGTTTTTCACTATTGTTCCTTTTCAAACACCAACAGTAATCAGCTATTTAACCACCTAGTGGTCTTTAGTGGTTCCCATTGTTTTAATATCTTTATGAAACCGCTCACCTTGTTCTTCACTCATTGCACCAGATTCACAGCGAAGTAATCAAATGGCTGTTGAGAAAATGCACATTAACTCAATGCTGTAACATTTCCTGCACAATTTCTTTATAGTTCTCAGATTTTTTTGTTGCAAAGAAAGCTTTTTGTCACTTTTTTGTATGCCAACCATGTTGACTTCTCGAGCTCGAATATGAACTGAGGAAAATTCTCATCCTGCATAAATTCACTAATCTGGGGTTCCATCGAAAATACTTGCTGCTATTTTAGCTGTGGGAACTTTGTAACAAGAAAGTACAAACAATCACCATCCTTAGTCAGAGCAGCAACAAATTCCTTCATCAGGACTAACTGCGTGATAGAAGGACGTTAGAAGGAGAAACCAAAGGTTCATTATTCACATGCTCTTTTGTAGCCAAATTTTTCTGATCCAATGCTCTGATTTAGCCCTAGTGTGCAATTCACAAAGTAAACAATGTATTACCTTGTTTAAATCTCTTAGATTATTTATTTTGTGTATCTGTTTAGTGAACAAATAATAAAAACTGTTATTTTCTATAATACCGATACATGAAAACTGTATCCCGATGAAACAAAACTAAGGCTGGTTTGAGAGATTCTGTGTGGTGACGAATCAGAAAGTATGAACAGTTTTCGTTCAGTCAAAATGGGGTAAACCAGTGTTATATTTAGCAGCTTTAGTTGGTAAATATTGCATACTTTGGTCCTGTATACTATTATATAAATATAAAATAGAACGATATTTTAATTTTAAATGTACAGTCTTATTGGTAAGTGGATCTGATGAGAGGTTCTGTTGGAGGATGGATGATCTGGAGTGAAGGATACTTTTGGTACTTGAGCTTTGCTCTTTGTGCCTACGCTCCCAGTAAGAGTACCTCTGGGAGGATAGGATGAGATTAGGGAGACACCGGGCTGCTGGGATCTACGGGCGGTGACTGCGCGGTGCCTAACGTGTTTCCAGACGAACAACCCGAAGCTGACGAAGCCCCTTCCGTTGTGTGAGCGCCTATGAGACACTGGGGCAAAACTTTGCCAAGTGCAAGCCACCATCACACCGCGTAATCTGCCTGTCCTGGCACTTTCTGTGTGTTACGTCATAATTCCATCAGTAGATTCCAAAGTCATTTGATATTAGCAAGAATCTTTTGGAGTTTCAAAATGGACGGACAGCAGCCAGCATAGCTGTTTGATCACTAGATGAAGGAAGCGGTCATTTTGTTATTTAGTGGGGACACATCCTCATATAAGAGCAATAGTTATAGACTGTGTTAAAGCGTTTGATAAAGTTGACAGAAGTTAATTGTGGAATATAATGTATCGCAGAGAACTCCTAATTATATTTTGAAGCATTTAAAGACATATTAAAATTAAATTAAAAATGGATAAGTAAAGAAAACGAGCTTTAATATTAGATTTAAGACAGTAATTTGTACTTCACTTAGTATTTTAATTTATACTTAGACAATGCATTTCAAAAATAAAAAGTGCGGCTTAAACGTTACGAATATCAAATGAGTTACACAGAAATAATTTTCTTGCACACTCCTATATGCGGATGGTCTGCTTATGTATTTCAAAACATTATTTTAGCTGCATAAAATAATTTACAAGCACAATGTTGACATTCCAGAAATAAAACTAAGTCCATAGCATTTGAAAAATAATATATTATATTATGTAAACAAGGTCAATACTTGTATTACTCTCAGAAACTATGAAACAATGAAAAGAAATTTAGGGACAAAGTCAGGTAACAATTTATAAGACAATGATACCTCTAAAAGGCCTTACTGTAGCGAAAAATGGACAGAAAATGCCATAAAAGATAAAAATAGATTACAGTCAATGGAAAGTAGATTTTTAAGATCGGTTTTACGAATAAGTAGAAGAATGCAAGAACATTACAGAATAACTAAAGCAACCTTGGCGAAGATTTCTAAAACAGGAGATGGTATGGATGCGCTCTTTTCACCGAAATGTGCGGCGGTATTTATTTATATTTATCTCGGGGGGGGGGATTGCCCGAACCTCCATTCAGTACCGTTATATAGTAATGTTTCTTCCTCGGCTACAAGCTCAGTTTATTAGCTGAACGTTTTTGTGATGCACTATCACAGGGAAACGAGCTGATAAACAAACAATAATATAACACTCGCTGTTCCAATTTTCACAGTTTATTAACACTTTTGCTTTTTTCCTTAACACTTTAAGCATCAAGTGACAAACGAAGACAAGCAAGTAACAAGTAACAAGTCCATTGCAACTACTTTTATTAATTCGTTTGTCCGTCGGTCTAGGCGCTATAAATATTTTCATCACACCTTTCCAAAAGTCACGAGATTTTGCTCCTCGTATACACCTATGTTCCCATTGGTGGGCTTTTTATGCTACTTATTATCGTTTAACTGTCATAAGCTATCTTCTAAGATTTTATTCTGGTCCACCCACAGCAAACTCTTAAGTGCTAGACGCTTGACATAAATGATATATCAAAAGAAATCCGTAATATATGCATAATTATTGCCTGAGTTTTCCTTACACTGTTAACAAAAGAATCACTCGTCCCGTTCCAAATTCCTGAAATCGCAATGCTATGTTTGTTTGCTATCTTTCTTATTCTTGTAACAACATGTGTAAACCATATGTCTATGAACCTTTTGGTGAATATATTATATATTATTTCTAAGCGGGCCGGGGTCTATGCTAGGCTATACTTGCCTCAAATGAAATGCTCATGCAAAGATTCTAACAATTATTAGCAAGTGCTATTTCTAGCACAATTTTTTTATGGACAGTGCCTATTGATTTCAAAAAATAAAACTAAATGAGATTAGAATTTCAGGTTTTTTTCACATGATTCTAGGCCAGATAGTTTGTACGGTATCGTCATAAGTACAGCTCGAACCTTTGAACCCTTTTAAGAGAATCCCATGATTATTACACAAAAAGCAATAAAGTCCCTGTATTGTTAGACAAAAACATTACAAATGTTTGAAATATTCTAAAATTTAGGAAATTATCAATAGTAAGTATGATGCATTCTATCCTGCATGTCTCCCTGGATGTCCCCCAGCGTATACAGTACATGAACACACGGTATTCTCCCTTCACTCTACATCTATTATCATGAAATCAGCTTGCGTATTGACAGAATGTCTCGCTGCTCTCCGTGTAAAGGAAATGAAATATACAAAAACGTACACATTTGGTCGCGGTAGGCAGGAATGTGCGGTACTCATTTTCATTATAGTATCTAAGTAGATAAATGGAGCAGATAATTGTTTAAAAACTGATATGACTAATGCTCAGAATTTTGGACCCATCGCGCATAAACTTCAACATACTGCCCATAGTTTCCCGGCCAGGATCGAGGATTTTTTTCGGGCGTAAAAATCCTAAGTATAGTAGTAAAGCCGTGGATCTCATGCCGTAGATTTACAGCATGTAAAAAAACCTTTAGCATGAAAGAAGAGACCTCTGAGCAAAATGTATCGGCCGTTTCACGCCCTGAATTGAATGGGACGCTGATGACCTGAGATGTTAAAGAGCGTCCGTAAATAAATGAGCTAAATCAACAACCAACTACTTGGCTTAGAATCGTGCTTAAAATCCCCATTAACGTTCTAATTTCTTTTCTTGAAGTTCACTTTGAAAGGTGTAACTTTGTCATGTAATACATTTTATAATAATTATTGTATGGACTACATTAATGAGCCCTTGCTTGAACTTCAATTCGGTGAAAACAGCCCATCAAAAGCCTCTTTCATTTCTGAAACAGTCACGGTGGTAATTTCGGGTGATCTATTCTGTATAACATAAATGACTAATAAAATATTTACGCAAATGTAGATAAACATGTAAACGAAATGAAAGATTTACAAAGGAAAGTAAAAGTTCAGATATGAAAAAACCTATAACCGTGGAAGAGGTTGCGGGGAAACACATTGACTGAATCCAGCTGTCATTCATAATAGGATTCTTTATACTTTGTATTTATTTTTTTTTGTGTTTTTACATTTTTTCATTTTATTTGTTTATTTTCGTTGAAAATATATTTATATTTTATATCATATTGTGAACTTCAATGTAATATCCTGTGCTAAATCAAACATACCTAGTATGTTATAAAAGCACGTTAGTTCCGTTGGACTGTGCGCTTACTACTACTACTACTACTACTATTACTACTACTGCTACTATTTACTACTACTACTACTATTTACTACTACTATTTACTACTACTACTACTATTTACTACTACTACTACTACTACTACTACTACTACTACTACTATTACTACTATTACTACTACTGCTACTATTTACTACTACTACTACTACTACTACTACTATTTACTACTACTACTACTACTACTACTACTACTATTACTACTACTGCTACTATTTACCACCACTACTACTACTACTACTACTGCTACTATTTACTACTACTACTGCTACTATTTACTACTACTACTACTACTACTACTACTACTACTACTAATATTTACTACTACTACTACTACTACTACTACTACTATTTACTACTACTACTACTACTACTACTACTATTTACTACTACTACTACTACTACTACTGCTACTATTTACTACTACAACTACTACTACTACTACTACTATTTACTACTACTACTACTACTACTATTACTACTACTGCTACTATTTACTACTACTACTACTACTACTACTGCTGCTACTAATTACTACTACTACTGCTACTATTTACTACTACTACTACTACTACTACTACTACTACTATTTACTACTACTACTACTACTACTACTGCTACTATTTACTACTACTACTACTACTACTACTGCTACTATTTACTACTACTACTACTACTACTACTACTATTTACTACTACTACTACTACTACTACTATTACTACTACTGCTACTATTTACTACTACTACTACTACTACTACTATTTACTACTACTACTACTACTACTACTACTACTACTACTACTACTACTCGTATTTCACTCAATGAGGAATATTATATTATTTTAATAAACAATTCTAAAATCATGGAAAGGAAATTTATTTTACAAAACTCTACTAAAAATTTACTTTTGAGCTAATTCTCCACTGTTCCACTAATCATTTCAGCCCAGCTAGAATACACCGGGATTGCCGCGACAATGTCTCTGGCTGTACCGCCTTGTAATTCTGAAACACTTATTTTTTCTTAATGTTGACCATAATTCGCCGCTCAGATATCCGAATACACGAATTCTCAAAAGTAAAATGTCAGAGCAAAGACATTCTTCTAGAATTACTTCGCAGCACCACTCTAATAAAATTGCTCCCCAACATCGTATATACTATTATACACCGTAGATGATAAGATAATAGCTATGGATTAGAAGTCGGTATAAATTCATCTCGGATAATTAGGTATCATGTCCAGGGTACATATCGACAACGCCCGAAAATTTGCCGGCGGAATTTGTTGATGTAAACGGATACCAAATTCGAATTCAGCAAGCGTCTGAGAACACTTTTCTCTAAGTGTAGATCTCTATCTGGAACAAGAAACTAATGCTATCGACTATCAAGGAAATGTTATAAAGGGTAACGGTCACATATAGATATTATGAATGTTTGAATTACTACATTTCCTTTCAAGAGTCCCATGCAGATTTATCTAATGGCCCTAATAAAACCAGAAATTGTTGCGAGCACGCGTGAAGGAGTTAAACACACTTCTTCAAGCTTCTGCAACTTGATACCACCTCCTAATTAAGCGACGAACGCTTGTTTACTCTGGTCAGGCTTTCATATAAAGATTGCGGGAAGGTTGGTGTGTGGTCTCTGCGGAATAATTGTATTTATACTCTTATCTCTTTCTGGTGCGTTCATCCTCAACGTGTAGCAGTGCAAGAAGTTGAAGGTGGCGTTCATAATCAGACTCGGACAGTTAATCAATAAATTTTTGTTGATTTAAAACTTTTGCAAGAATTAATTTTTACCCATTCAGAAAATGTAACTTTTATAGTGCATGTTTTTACAAACGTTGGAGGTTTTTCATTGTTGCATAATGTTTAGAGAGAAATATTACAAATATACAGTGTTTCCATAACATTGCCTGAACCCTAACTTAAAGTTGGGAGAGATTACTTAGCAGCAGGAGAAAAACACAATGCCAAGTTACATGGCAACAAACAGTTGAATAACGATGAGCCATAAACTTACCTCGCAACATTATTTCAGCATGTACCGTAAAGGTCATCCTTGGAAGTTCGTTGTGTAACAAGTGGCAGTTATATTTCGATTGTGATTGTCAGCGGTTGTGTGTATATTCTTGTTATAACTGTGATTTAGCCGTGGGTTTCAATTCACTTTCACTGAATGAGCAATGCTTAACGCAACCGCAGGACTGGCCGGCAGCGCTACGGAGGTGGGGAGTATATTTCCCCTCCCCTGCGTGAGGCTTCAGTGTGAGTTGAAATCTTGCGCAAGTAGCACGTATTTGTTAGGCGATGCAATACAGCGTATTGAGTGAAAGTGTATCAAGTGAAATGGGGCAATACAAGTATTCTATTCCCCAAAGAGTATTCATGCAATTCATAGTGCGTACAGAATCAGCGCATGCTGTAAGGAGATTATTTCAAGAGGAATTTCCTGATGTTCGCGTTCCTAATCGAAGTTCAATTCATCGATTAGTAATAATTTTCGTGAAACGGGAAATGTTATTTATACCTGGGGGGATTAAAAGAGAAAGTATACAAAACAAATCCACACACTTAAAATGAATTTAAAACTAACATCGTCAAGAAATTGCTGGTATTTCTCAGAGGGAACTGTAGAGTGTAATGAGCAATTTCCTAAGCAGGTGTCAGAAATGCTTGAATGATGGCAGTTGCAACATCGATTTGTTTAATATACGTGAGTAATTTACTTTATTTTTAAATGTTTATGTTATGTATGTTAAAAATAACTAACCGTACTATATTTACTACGGACTTCCTGTCACCCGCACCGCCGACACAGCAGCCAGGCTCTTGAAACCGGTTGCGGGAAGGATCGTTCGCCCTGTATTTTGTGTGCAGTTTTTTTAATATGCTACCAATGAAATTGTTTAACTTCATATACATGTGCGCAAAAATGAAAACGTGATTACCACAGGTGGGTAAGTTTTCTTATGCGTTGCAAATGAAATATATGTAGTGAGTGTAGATATTCTTGTTAAATTATTCAACATTAGAAAACGGCGAAACACGTCAAAAAAGTATCGCACAAAAATTATGTCTGCAACTTGTTCAACTTGGGCCCACAGCTGCCAACATTTTAGTGTGAAACTTTCACTTCTGCCGACATTCCAATCTACAAATTACAAAATTACGTTAATTCCTGGAAACCTATATTAAAGAAAATATTCTATTTGTACGAGGGTAGTTCCATAAGTTTTCGGCCTCGCCGATAAGGATTATCGCCTTCACAAAATCTTTATCTGGTGTCATATCTTATCTGTTAGGTAAATAATTGCAGTTGTAACTTCCGCTCCGTTGTGTTCAATATGAATATGATTGCATAAAGAAGGCTATGTGTATGAGATTGTCACAAGTGCAAAATAGAGTATTGAGCTGTTATTAAGTTTTTCACAAAAGAAGCACTTGCTCCAAATGAAATTAAACAGCGTTTGGACGGTGTATATGGGGAAGCATCCCCCTCATATTCTGTATTGAAAGAATGGACCAAACTTTTTCGAATGGGTCGAGAAAGTATTGAGAACGAAGAGAGTGTAGGTCGGCCCTTGGAGGTGCTCACTCCTGAAAACATCGCTCTTGTGGAAGTAGAAATTATGGAAGACCGGCGGCTCAAAGTTACAGAAATAGCAGCAAGTTAGGCCTTTCTAAGACAACAGTCCTTGTAATTCAAAGTGAATAAGTTAGTCATATGTTGTCAGGCCTTTTTGAATCTCTGCTGTGGCAACCAAAGAGAAGTTCTGCAACCCATTGTTACAGGAGATGAAACAATGTTCCTCTATTATGATCCCTTGTCCAAAAGAGAACCAATGGAGTGGCGTAAACCTGGCGAAGCGCCGCCTCTAAACGCCAATATCATTCAGTCAACCAAGAAGATCATGGCCACAATCTTTAGGGACTGTGAAGGAATGCTCTTCATTGACTTCAAGGAGAGGAACACCACAGTAAGTGGGGAGTACTATGTTGGCCTACTGCACTGACTACGTGCTTCCATAAAACGGAAAAGGGTAGGAAGGCTGAGTGGTGGTGTGTGCCTTCTTCATGACAATGTGCCTATGCACTCAACTCTTGTTGCAAAGGAAGCTGTGAAGAAATATGGCTTCAAGGAGATCGACCATCCACCCTACAGCCCAGATCTAGCACCCATTGACTATTTCCTCTTCTCAAAACTCAAGAAGGATCTTTGAGAAAGGAAATTTAAGTGTGACGAAGAATTGATGGATGCTGTTTATGCTTATTTTGTAGACAAGACTTCAGACTATTTTTTTAGGAGGGGGAGAAGTGTATTGCAATAAAGGGTAACTACATTGAAAAGTGAAATATAATTTTTGTCTAGAAAATGATTAGTTGGAAAAACTTATGAACCTACCCTCATACATTTCATCTCATCATGATAACTGCGTTTGGGCCATTACAGCACGCACCTGGACTTAGTATTCAAGAATGGACACCATCACAGCTCAATTTGACAACGCTTTTGATGTACTAAATATATGAATTTTAGATATTACATGTTTCCTAGTTAATTGCACTGTTTTAAGATTAAAATGCATAATTACGTATACATTTTATACTTTTTAAATATAACTACCCTAGCACTGTTCATAAGTGACTTCCAATGAGAGGATATTGGGAATTTGTACTGTACTTGCATGCATGTAACATAAGTGATGTTATTTTCGGCAGTATGCCGTCGATCTGTAATCTATCAGAAGCTAAAATTAACAACTAATTAACATTTATTAATGCATTTTACGATTAAGTTATGTAAGTTAGTTAGAAGATAAATAATTAGCAACATAATATAATTACTTATATTGTGCAACAATAAAACTTTCAATTTTGGAAAGCAAGAAAATAAAACCCATAAAAGAACTGGAACAAAATGCACTGAGACAAGACAACTTCTGTGATGTTTTAATAATATACAAATTGTTGTTTCTCCATTTTGAACACTTGCTTACAAATGTAAACAGTAAAATGATTCTGAAATACAGACTAAGCGTCGTAAGGTTATTCCTCAACAGTCACAATGTTGCCAAGGTAACATTAAAAACAATGTGTGGTACCAACTTTTGAATTGACACAAATTATTGAACAACCCTCATACTGCTGTAGCATCCCAGGCGATGGACACTGATGATACATGAGAGAAAATGATAAAATGGAATCAGAATTTTGTCAAGAAATGTTCTACACCTAAGTTTGGACATTGCCAGGGATGAGGACTAGAAAATACAGGGAATAAACCAAAATCAGTGAGAACATCCTAGGGGAGACTGAACTGCAGATTTCCCATGAAATAATGACCTCAGCCATATCTCATGTTCAATGAGATATGAAGAGTATAAAACAAAATTCTTTTATTTTTATTAAATTTTCTCAAACTTAAATCTATTGATGAGCTTCTCTTTTTGAAATGGTTATTTTACAAATTTTGGTATTGGTTTCAACTTTACATATATTTTAATATAAGTAGAGCTTTTGTAGGAACGTTTTATTTGGCAATTATGACCACATTTTCCTCATAATCATCTTAAAGTTATTTCCTAAAATAATTCACTGGATCCGCATTGATGATCTTTGTCATGGCACGGCCTGCATGTACAACATAAAAATCCTATCATTGTGGATTTGTTTTTTTAACTATCTGTGGAAGAATGAATGAATTGTGTTTAACGCCCGTTTTTACTACTGAGGCACCACAGGCGATGGACACTGATGATACATGAAATGATATATTGGGAAAGGATTTGATTTTAAGGAAGGAAACGTTCCAGGCCTAAGTTTAGGGTACCTCCCCGGCATTTTCCATTTATGAGGACTGAGGAAAACCCGGAAAAAACTTAAGTCATGGAAGACGATCCTGAAGGGATTCGAATCCCAGACCTCCCGCTCACGAGTCCGTGCCTTAACGACTTCGGCCACCGTGGCGTTCAGTGGAAGAAGAACTAACTTGTCTTCTGTTGTTTTTTTTACCTGATTCATCTCAAATCAATTTTCTTTTTGAACTTTATGAAGTTTCTCAGCAGTGCTGTGCTGTTGATTGAACCTCCAAAGAAAATGTGTGCGTCCTCTACCACTCCAGTTATTCGAACTTTTACAATTTATATATAATAATACACGTGCATTAGCATTTGTACGCATAAAGGTGTCGTTTCTATCATCTAATTACTTCTAGAAGAAACGGTTCCTTCAAGTGGTTTCAAAGTATTTTAAATGAAAAATGTTTAAGTGTGATATCAACAAAAAGAGGAATATGTAATAAGAAACCTGCTCACGACTTGAGTGTAGCATATTTCAGGATTTTTTTAGATTTAATGCGATAAAAATAGAGGATCTTGCACACGTCATTGTTTTTATGTTTACACTATCAACTACAAAGCATTTGCTTAATGAGAAATGAATATAACTCTAAGGGGTACTTTCATCCTCCACGCAGCATGTTGATGTGAACATTTAATTTCATAAAAACAAAATAAAGTGTGTTTACATTTAAAAAATTAGCATAATTTCAGTTTAAAATAGAGAAAACAATATTTTGAATTGAAATCAGGGTCCGCTGAAACAAGGATTGTGTTATAACCGCTTCTATTCCAACGTGTGTAGGTTGCAGGGTAGTTGTTGGAGCCCTTTCAAGTGTCTTAAACAGCTTAAAAACGGCTGAAAAGAATGGCTGGTATACTACGGAAGGCTTGAGGTTATGGAAGAACCCCCGAGGTCCCTACCTCACGCAAGCGATGTCTTGCGCAACTTGATTTAATAGAGCAAGAGCTATAAAATGCATGCATGCTTGGTCGGAGAGTCGTTCCCATTTCCCTTTCAACCTGCCGCGATTTTAATGGGGGGAGGACGTGTGGACGACCAGGAAACGTCTGATTCCATGTCGATGGCGATGTAACGACCTGGGATTTTCGTGTTCCGGTTGTTAACCAGCAATGGGCAACACCCAATTCGAGCACCTTTGGGTATATGGGCAAACATTAGTATAATGAACGCTTTTGTATGCCCACAAGCTCCGTGCATATTTCTTCTTTAGATTCGCTACGTTGTTTGTTTCTGGCTATCTCCAAAAATGAATTTAATAAGAGTTATGACCCAATGGCATGTCTTGCGCTCGTTTTTTCGTGAGCATGGGGGTCCAGCAGGTGAATACAGTATGCAAGGAATGCGGAATCAGGTACATCAGTGAGTGAGTTTTGTGTGAATCTTAGATCAGTACACAGGGTAAGTAAAGGGATTACTACAAAGCAAAATAAATAAGTCGACTCGACTTTCAGAACAGTAGAACCCACTGATCAAAGAAAACACATTTTAATCACTACTCAGTCACTCTGTGCACGAAACAACATTTCCCGCACACTTCTGTAAGAAAAGTAGAATCAGATGTTCATTTTTTTGGTTTTCATATTTTTAGCATAGTTGGGGATATTGTTTTATACCCTGCTACCAACTGTAACGTAGAAGAAGATAACAATTTGTGACTTTTATTAGTTGCACTGTGCCCATGCTCTGATCAGTGCTTGAAATGTAGAAGATGGCATTTATTATTATTCTGTATCTGGAATAATCGCGATCTGCCACCAATTGAAACGTCGCTGAAATACTTTTTCTTGATATTTATTATTTACTTTTACTTGTTGCCGCTTAGAGAAATAATGAAAAAAACTTAAAGGGCTAGAGAATCCTTGGAAATGTAAGTTTTTCTGGTTTACTGGAAGGAAATGAGGGGTTAGCAACTTAAAAAAATAAGAATTATTTCCACCGCTTTTGTTATAACAAATAGCCATAAAAGACCCCGAGTTAAGTATTGAGGTAAACTTGATACAACATTAAGTAGTGCACTGCAAATAAAGCTATTTATGAAACATTAAAATAAACTATTAGAACGGTTTATAATTACACTTTTAAGGATTTCTTCAAAAAAGTACCAGTTACTACGAAATTGCTTCAAAAGGGGGAACAAAGAAACGTGCCTAAATTTACACCTCATAGCAGGCAAAAATTACATAATACATTTGATTAAGCAACTCTTGTAATACACCAATTTTTTGCAGCATTAAAAAGCCCAATAACCATAAAGCAAATTGGCATAATTTCTCTCGGGAAAATTGGTATTAAAACACTTTATAATTTACATCATAAATACATAGGTTAATCCTGTAAAGCCCTAAAACAAAATTGGGTCACCAAAGTAGGTAAGAAGTTCTCATTGGACTTCGTTTCGGCTTTCTTCTAGAAATTCAATGGAACTTCTTACCTACGTCCTATCACTCCGGCAACTCAGAGGAGACCTTTTCACTGTGCCCGGAAGGAGGTATTAACAGATGAAGATTAGACACCACGCTCATGTGACATTATCAGTGAAATAGATGAACACTGAAATGTCGATCTGCTGCGTTCTTTTGTGCAACAACGGCACATATTTCTTGAAACCATTAGCAAGGCACACCCTTATTATCACAAGTGTTTTACATCGTCTCTTCCCTTAGCAGGACTCAATTTAATGGGGTAATGGTGTACACTGGAGAGTTGCAGTGTTGATGTAGGTGCGGCACGCGAAATAAACGAAGCTAGAGCTGGAATAAAGTCTACCGTGTTTTCAAAGTTGAAATATGCGGTTTTTTCTTCCCCCCCCCCTTAATGCAGAACTTCCTGACCTGAAGATTTTCTTGGAGGATTGTTTCGATTGCTACCAATACAATATTCAGGGCTTATTGAATATGATTATATGTACAGCGATGATTTTCCCGTAACATATGCTCTGCTTTTGTCACATTCCTTTGTTGCTGTAGCGGGCTGTTCTTTGGGGTTATCATCTGCGATTTTTATTTGTTTATTTACGGACGCTCTTGAACGTCTCAAGTCATCAGCGTCCCATTCAAATCAGGGCATAAAACGGCCGACAAATTTTGCTCAGAGGCCTCTTCTTTCAGGCTTGAGGTTCTTTATCGTGCTGTAAATGTACGACACGGGACCCACGGCTTTACTTCCCTTCCGAAGGAAGCCATACTTAAGATTTTTACGCCCGAAGAAATCCATCGATCCCGGCCGGGTTTGAACCCGTAATCTTGGGTATAGGAGGCAAGTATGGTAACCACTACACCACGAGGACCGACATCATCTTCGAAGGAATCCCGTTCTCTTCCAAAAACTACAAAACTACAATCCAAATTAAGGATAACTAAGGACAAAGATCCCCAAATGCAGATGCGATCCTTCAAGGAGTTCTTCCTCCCCTAAACTGACTTTAAAGTCAGCACGAAAATGCTCTCGCTTGAGATACACCATAGCTCTGATTCAGCAACACTTTTATCCAACATACGTAGATGTACTGACACCACACAGCGAGCTTAGATTTGCACCTGTTGTTAACTAAAATTCATTCTAAAGTTAGGAAAACCTGTAATGGCTTGTTGTCTATTTCAAAAAAATTTTCATTAGCCATCGTATAAATAAGAGCAAAGAAATAAAATTAATAATGCAAGAATTAATAGCAAAATCTGTTACGTTTGCAAGATACTTTTACTTTGCTATTGAAAAAAAAAAAAAATCTGTTCGCCAAGGGAAAACATTCATAAAAAAACAATTGAAAGAATAAAGTATAATAAATGAAATACAGAGATACCAGCGCAAATGGAAATAAACTATTCAAAGAATGGATCCTGTGAAATTCCGTAGGCGACCAAATCAAAGTTGGAGAAAACAGCCTCGAAACAGGTCACAAAGGCCTAATTCTTGCATGGTAAGAAGAAGAAATAAGTCAAATAAAACGATAACACGAGTATATGTTATAATTGTTACGTAAACAAACTGTGTTCCTGATTGTCAGCTGTCATTTACAATGCACCATCATTTAACAAGTCAACAGTTTTTTTGTTTCCGTATAACTTATAAAATTTACATTTCGAATTAGAAACTGAGCTGGGCATTTTGAAGTCATGGTAAACTACAAGATCTGCTATGCAGGTTCAATGCTATCTTTTCGTTCTCTTTCCATTCCTTGGGTGACTGACTCGGTAGCCTTCTCTGAAGGTGAACTGTTTGAATCAAAGACCGCAAAGAGGCAAATCGTTTTCTCGGAAGTAGATTTCCAGACAAGTTGACAATGTGAAGTTTTCCAATCACTGCAGTTGTAAAGAATTATTATCTCTACGGCAACACCTGTGTTGCAGACATCGCTGGCAGACAATTAGACGTGACAGCTGGTGACAATGCCGATGCGCGCTTGACGCTCAGGAATGCATCACTCAACTCATTCTATTCGCTTGCCGAATTGACACCGAGAGTTCGGTGTCTATGAGAATGTCGCAAGATCAAGAGATACAATCGATAACACGGTTAGTTCTTATCCTGCAGAGTATTTTGCTCGAATCCCTGTCACATTCAGAAGGTCTTACCTTCTTCCTCTTCTTATTTTCCTACACGTTTGAGCTTTCAACCTGCTCGATTGCATCGCTGAAAAACCTGGCGTACTGTCAGAGTGCTGTGTAACAATAAACTATGCCATGGTTTTGCATATTTATATGTCAATATAAACTAGGCGTTTTTCTTGCAATATACATAATGCTCCGCTGTCAACTTCTTTGAAAAGTTTCATTTTAAGAGTGCCATGCTATCTCTAGACAGATTGGTTTCTATACAGCTAAGGGATTGTCTGCCCTCTCTCCTGCAGAGAACAAGATCCTTGCTAAACCTTGTCTACTAAGAGCTGGTGTCCACTGTCAACAAAGTTATTTTCTTTCGTGTATAAACTGGGATGGAACGTCGAGAAGAGGAAGAACAAAGAAATTGTGACGATACATTGATTGAGATGGATGGAGTAAGGCGTGCACATTGAAGCAAATACCTCTCTATAGTCCCATAATGTCCAAGGTATATTGTCATTAGTACAGCAGTTTCATACTCAATTATCGCTGGTTACAAAACACTCTTAGAGCTGCTTATTGAGCATTTTATTGCTGAATAATCCAAATAACTGAATGAATTCAGTGATAGTTTTGCGAATTATTTATAAAGGAGGAGACATACGACGATAGATGTATTTGTTGACAGCTCAACTAACTTTCGTTAGAGACTAGATAGAAACTCATCATTGAGTTACTGGGGAGTTAATCAGAGCTTTAAATTGGAATACACTTGTTTAAATTTTATGATGCGAAAGAATAAAGGCAAGGGATTACTTTACTTGTTTCGGTTCAGTACTCAGAAGTTACTTCGAATGCAAATTTTAAAACGTTAACATTTAATGGATATTGGGCATAAATAACAAAATAATAATGCAAGAGAATTTTGAAAAATTAATAGCAATTGAATATTTTTAAGTACAGAGGGTGCCAAAATGTATACAACTTCAAGAAAACCCCCACGGATGACCGAGGTCGTTAAGGCGCGTACTCGTGAGCGGGAGATCTGAGGTTCGAATCCCATCAGGACCGTCCTCCCTGACTGGTGTTATTCGGGGTTTTCCTCGGTCCTCATAACTGGCACATACCGGGAGGTACCTAAACTTAGGCTTGGAACGCTTCGTTACTTCAAAAATAAATCCTTTCCCAATATATCATTTCGTTTCATGTATCATCAGTGCCCACCGCCTGTGATGTCTCAGTAGTAAAAACGGGCGTTAAACACCATTAAAAAAAACACTTCAAGAAAAGAAAAACTGTGTTAACATCACAAAACTGGATTCACACAAACAGAAAATGATGAGCACTAATCGTCTTAGACTTTTACCGTTATAACAGTTGCTCAAAATGCCCACCATCAACGTCGATACACTTCTGAGTACGTTGAACTATTGATTGAGCAACGTTTGCGAAAGTGTCCTCAGCGATTGTAGCACATGCCGTTTCAATTTCTTCCCGAAGTGCTGCCAGTGTAGCGGGTTTTCTACGGTAAACAACATCCTTAAGAGTTCCCCATAGGTAGAAGTCCAACGGAGTTAGATCCGGAGAACGCGGTGGAAACTCAATCAGACCTCTTCGTCCTATCCAGTGTGTACCTTAGATTGAGTGCGCGGGTCTTGTTGCTGTGCGAGGTTTCCCAGATCTGCCCTTGTGAACATCGCACACGGTACCATGAGTCTCAAATTTGTCTCCAATGCGTGCAATTGTCACTCGTGTTTGAGTTCTGTTCTGTACACACGTCTCCATGGCCTTTGAACTTCAACAGCATTCTCCGTTTTCCAATACCACTTCCAAATTTCTTTCCGCTGTTCAAACGATAATCTTAGATCCATTTTGTTGTAGCAACGCTATCATAATGTATGTGAGTCACATCTGTTTACAGAACATCATACTACACATTACTGTTGTTTTTCGGTCCACTTTGAAATATATTAAATAGATATCTACTGTGAAAGGGTGCATACATTATTTGGTACCTTCGGGATATAAAAATATATGTCGTGTTATGTGTTTTTCTTGCACTGCTGCACCAACATCTTTACTGCGCAAAAGAAGAAGAAGAAGAAGAAGAAGAAGAAGAAGAAAGCAATCAAGCTTTCATTGCGTTATCAGTGAGGCTGGGTTTTCTGAACAGCAGGGAATGGGTTTATAACCCAAAATTTTTCTTTCATTTTTAAAAAAACTGTTGAATATGTCAAACAAACTTAGTAGGTGAACCTGAAACTCATTTAACATATTTCCAGATATGTCTGAATCTAATTCTTCAATTTTTTATATTTTTTATTTATTTGTTTGTTTATTTATTTATTTTTACAATTGGGAAACTGTCAATGCCATTGTTCACTGATTCTGTCCAACTTGATTTTCTTTTTAAACCCTTGTACTTTCTCGCTGGCCTCAAACACTGTTGTTGCTTTTCCTTGAAGTGAGAGGCTTAAATTATTAACTAACTGAAAAATATCACATAAATATGCCAATTTTATTAGCCAGCGTTCGTCACATAGCCATAAGCGAAGTCATTGTCAGTAGATAGGTTCTGACTTCAGCCCTCATCTCAAAGAACCGAGTCAAACTGCTCGTCTTATTTCTGTATGAAGAAGTAAAGATGTATGTAAACTCCCCATGCAATCACGCAACACTTTGAAGATCCAGGTATGCTCAGGTCGTCATTTAATAAAATTAATCAATTTCACACTTTCGTCAAGGTTTCGTTTTAGGAAAGGTGGCATCTTCACAGCAGGCGGTGGAGGACGCAGTGTTTCCTGCGCACTTCTTCGCATTTTGTTTCATTTTTGAGATAACACCTGATGTCGTTCCAGAGTCATGGCCTTCGCGCCGTCTGTGCACACACATCGCCAAACTATCCCATGGGATGACTTCCATTGTTACCTGCGGTAGGTGAACTATGCACCTCAGTTATTTCTACTCGGCTTTTTTTTTTTTTTTTTTTTTTTTTTTACCAAAACCTGACTCGTCGCTTAAAATTCGCCATTTTAAGGCCTGTTTATTGCTTTAATCTTTCAATTTCTTCAAGGATCATTAGGAATGTTTCGCGGAGCACAGTTTGGGAACCGCTGTTGTAACCAAAGCTTGAGACATTTTGCCATGAATGCTATTTTTTTTTCAAATCTTATAAACAATTTTTTAAAAATAACATGTTATAATAATATGAGATTACAGATCTGTCCGGCATTAATAAGGACAAGCCAATTTGCTGTTGCTAGAGCATTTGGATTGTATGCCATTCTTTTATTTACCATCTTCTGATACAATGTACCAAATAATTAATTTCAGCAGGATAACCTGTTCTAACGCACAAAAAACGGTCTGCCTTAATATCTGCTGCTAACGTTTTTGCTACGTTAATGCTGGTATTAATTTCGGCACGAGTATAAAGCTCATGTCCAATACATTCATATCCCTTATCTCATCTGAATTCGCTAACGAGACATTCAGCCTTGGAAGAGAAATTGCAACCATTATGGTCCGTAGATTAGCGGCACACGTCTGTTCTGTGATTTTCCTGACGGCTCGTTTCATGGCCAAATTTATCTTTCTTGAAAACGAAGAGAAAAGAAAAACATTTTGGATGTTAATAGAGCACTGCCTTGAACAGTACGGACCTCTACCTATGGGAACAATACATGATGATAACAGAGTATGGTGGTCATCTATGCACTAATAACCTGTAGTTGTGAGCAATGGGACAGAATGTTAACAAGTAACTTAGCAAGAAATTTTTGTCAAAATTAGCTGTTTGATTCAGCAGTGTTCTATTAAGAATACATATAAAGGTGGTTAATATAGTAACTTGATTTAAGGAAAATTTAGTAATTAGTTGTTGTATATTAGAATATACATAATATGGTTAGATTTTAGCCTTGTTATTGAATATTACATAGAAGTTCATCATAAATTAATGGGGACTAGGGTTCAAAATTAATAAATTAATAATTGTTTTGGATTATTTTAGAAAATGGAAATATAGAGGGTGCCAAAAAATGTATACACACTTCAAGCAAAGAAAAAACTATGTTAACATAACAAAAGTGAATTCACACAAACAGAAAATGATGAGCACTAATCATCTTAGACCTGTACAGTTACAACAGCTGCTCAAAATGCCCACCATCGGCGTTGATCGTTGAACTACTGTTTGAACAACGTTTGCGAAAGTGTCCTCAGCAATTGCAGCACATGCCGTTTCATTTTCTTCCCGAAGTGCAGCCTGGGTAGCTGGTTTTCTACGGTATACAACATCCTGAAGAGTTCCCCATAGGTTGAAGTCCAACGGAGTTAGATCCGGAGAACGCGGTGGAAACTAAATCGGAGTGCTTCGTGAGTGCTCTCAAATTTGTCTCGAATGCAATTTACTCGCGTTGGCGGTTCTGTTCTGTACAAACGTCTCCATTGTCTTTGAATTTCAACAACATTCTCGGTTTTCCAATACCATTTCAAAATTTCTTTCCACTCTTCAAACGATAATCTTGGCTCCGTTTTGTTGTAGCAACGATAGCATAACGTAATGCGAGTCACATCTGTTTACAGAACATTATACGATATTCTTGGCTTCATTTGTTCATTGTTTATTTAAATGTCAGATAGCAACGCTATCATAATGTATGTGAGTCACATCTGTTTACAGAACATCATACTACACATTGCTGTTGTTTTTCCGTTCAACTTTGAAATATATTAAATAGAATCTACAATACATTTTTGGTACCCTCGGTGTATAATTTTATTGTAATGCTGTTTTGTTTGTTTGGAATAAATTGAAATGAAAAAAAAAAAACATTTGCATCAATTCTTAGACCATTGCTTGTTTTGGTTTATGCATATGATTTCTCATTGTCATTAAATACGTTCATATTACCGCTCTGTTGCTGATGGTACAAATGTTATAGATTCTAGTAATAAGTTTGATAATCTTGTGGAAATTTTTCATTATGTGATTATTTCAACTGTAACTGGTTCAAAGCTAACAAATTGTCATTAAATCTAGATATAATAACCACCATGAAATTCATCGCATGTAACTCACCTCATCGTACGTTATCTGTAACTACTAATAATCAAAAACTAGATTAGCGCAATGATACCTAGTGTTTAAGCTCAAAGACACAAATTGCAAACCATATATAGAGTACATCATACCAAAAGGAAGTTAAGCAGCGTACGCACTTCGCTCATTGTATCACATTAATTTTAAAACCACGCTCAAAACAGCTTATTATACATAATTTCTCTTCTATTATTAATTATTTTAATATTTTGGGAAAGTCATTGACAACAAACACGTTACAGTAGAAATCAATAAGAATAATATGAAGTAGAAATAATAGAAAGTCATATAGAGTTTTATTTCGAAAACTAGAAATAATAATAACATGCAAATGTATCTTGTTACCAAAAAGACGTTTTATAATAAATGGATCAGCAGAGTGAAATCTGTCTTACCGGATATCTAAGTAACAATATGTATTACTCGGCTGACGAATTTACAGATGAACAATGTTCAAATGTGTTTCACCGCCACGGGTAGCCGAGGTAGTTAAGGCATGAACTCGTGAGCGGTAGGTCTGGGGTTCGAATCCCACCAGGACCGTCCTCCTTGACTGAGTTTTTTTTCTGGTTTCCCTCAGTCCTCATAAATGGGAAATGCCGGGGAGGTACCCAGAAAGAAACCTTTCCTTCCTTAAAAAATCCATTCCCAATATATCATTTCATCTCATATATTATCAGTGTCCACCGCCTGTGGTGCCTCAGTAGTAAAGATGGTGTTAAACACTGTAAAAAAAAAAAAAAAAAAGTTTCAGTCTTAAGACTACATGTCTAATATGATAAAATATCACTGTATAGCATATGGTGATATGACATAACTGCTTGTTGTTATTTGTTATATGTATGAGATTATATATACACACTTTAAACCAAGTGTAGATTGCTTTAATGTAACACAGTTATACACAGATTTACTTGTTCTGAAGTACAACAACGTAATGCAATGTAGTCGGAACAGATAATTAATTAAAATGCTTATGTTACTCTAAAGTAACCAGCGTTTGCAGTAAAGTGCATATAGCATATTAGTGTAAAACATCGCATTCAGATTTCACACATCTGTGTAATGTTGTATCTCAAGCGAAATAATTTAATTTAACATAATATGAAATGATAAAAATACCACAATTGACCATTACATGTGTCATAGAATTCAGTGGTTCATTCGGCATTACGAGTGGCCGAGGTCGTTAAGGCGCGCACTCATGAGTGGGAAGTCTGGGTTTTTTTTTTCCAGGTTTTCCTCAGTCATAAATGGCAAATGCCTGGGAGGTAACGTAAAATTAGGCCTGGAACTTTTCCTCCCTTAAAAAAACCTTTCCCAATATATCATTTCATCTCATGTATCATCAGTGTCCACCGCCTGTGGTGCCTCAGTAATAAAAACGGGCGTTATATACCATTAAAAAAAGAAAGTACCTCATTCACGGGAGACAAATGATAATAGGGCACCCATCTAGAACGCATGAACAAAAAAATTAAGGACCAAGCGTTTGAATTGAGCGAACTGGAAGATGTCTGACGTGTGGTATTCTCACTGGAACAAGGATAGAAATTCCTAAGTGTGCCAAGTTATTAGAAATTCAACCTGACTGCAACTTGTTGACGTTATATAAACCAGCATGTAGGGAGGTCAATGAGTCGGCTATGAGTCGTAAGATAATAATCGACTTAGTCAAGCCAAATCTTTTCTTCCGTTCAGGCTTGCGACATCAGCGATAAACCATTGGCACACGATGGTCCGAGTTCGATCAAGTGCGTTAATTTTTGTGACTATGTGAAGGGAAGGAGAAAGGTACAACTTGACGTCCGTGGCAAGAATTAATACCGTCATTGGGATAACTGGAGTAGAAAGTGAACCAAATCAAGCCTATTCAGTTTTAGTCTCTGTACTGTTCAAAGTTCCAGCTTATAGATGGTATTGTGAGTTTCTTCATATTATAACGTCAGATATCAACAGCCTGTAGTTGTAGATGTTTAGCAGGGATGCTTGAAGGCAAACCAAACCTAAAGTAGTCGAGATTTATATAAGTTTAATCTCAAAAAATGTACATCTCATAGGCAATCGTAACCAGATTTTACCTGTGTTTGCATTTTAAAATATCGGTACATTAGAACTAAAAAATGACCGTGACCCCAATTTTTAAATCAGATTCTTCTTTTCCAACTAATGATCTAACGCGGCTAGTGTGAAAGAACTATTCCTATGCACTAGAAACTCATAGCATTATAAGTTGCCTCTTAAGGAACAAATATCTTACAGTAGAGAAACCTTAGGGACATCTTCACTATATATAATCAGATGAGAGAGGTTTACGGTTCAATGCTTGGAGGAGGACACGGTAGCTCAGTTGATAGAGCGTCAACACGGAAGGCTAAAGATCCGTGGTTCGAATTCACTCGTCACCCGAATTTTCAACTCTTGTTCTATTTTTCCAAATAAAATATTGTCAACATTTTAACATAGCGTTAAATGAATTATCTTTAATAGTAAACAAGAACGTCTGCAACAATGGAGCAGAGATAAATGCCCCGCCCCCTCTATACCTTGAGATTTTTCCTTCTCATCCACCTTTCCAAGACAGTATACTAGCAATGTTATAACTTGCATTTTGTCCCAATGTTCTTCAAAAAGACTTCCTCCCTTTCAAAAATAATATGCAGGCAAACTTGATCAACGCACACAAACAGTATTAAATTAAAATTCTTGCGCGAGAAAGCAAAAGCAGTCAAGTAGAATCTATAAATAGTAAGAAAGCAAGACAGAATATCAAATATTTAATTAATATAATAATAGTAGTAGTAGTAGTAGCAGCAGTAGCAGCAGTAGCAGCAGTAGCAGCAGTAGCAGCAGTAGCAGCAGCAGCAGCAGCAGCAGCAGCAGCAGCAGTAGCAGTAGCAGTAGCAGTATCCTTATTGTTATAAAATTTGTATACACATTACAAATATATTTTATGCATGGGTTGCAGGCCGTACATGCCTAAGTATGATACACAATTAGAAAGAAAAACAAATAATAATACAATTAAAACAATATTAATAATAATAATAATAATAATAATAATAATAATAAATAAATTGGAAGAAGATATTTACAAAATTACAAATGTAAACATTACATTATTTATAATTAAACTAGTTCTAACCAGGAAATTAATGGTTTCTAGCTTCGCGCACTTTCGTAAGAGAAATTTCCATATTCAAGGAATTAATATGGTTCGCAAACAGATCACAGCATGCCAATTGACCTCTAATTGCCTTAAAAAGTTTTCAGGAAATAGCAATTTTCTCAGGTGTTCCCAATGAGTACGTTCGGCCAGAATATGTACCCATTCCTCATCCCCTCCACAAATGGACATATTTTCCTATCAAAACTTTCCGTTATTTTTGAGCCTGTAACTTCCCAGTCTAAGCCCAGCCATTCTTGATTTCGCCTTTCTCTCTAGAGAGAGCATATACTCCTCTTTACCCCTTGTTAATTTAATTTAATTTGATAGACTCAAGGAGAATTTCGTGTTACATTCTGCCTCGATTTCCTGCCTGCTGATAACCTCTAGCCTTGTTCTAACTTTTTTTCCCATGCGTTTGTATTATTTGAATTTACATCAAGTTCCAAAAGAGAATTCAAGCACAAGAAGGTGCACCAGGAATAACATATAGTAAAGTCTGCAAAGAATGCTCAAATATGGTGGAAAATTAATATCTATCAAACACATTTCTTTGCTGCTTACATGATCAAAATATAAAATTAAACACTATTTTGATAGCTATATTATATATTAAACAGTGGTGCATTGTACCTAAGAACGTTAAAAGTAAATATTAAGCCAAAGATATGTTAATTTCTTCTTGCCCCGCCCCTCACTTACAAAAAAAAAAAAAAAAAAAAAAATAGCGGAGACCTTTGCTACTGGAATGTACATCTTCGTAAAGTTTTTGTGCCGTCAGAATCTGGCGCTTATCTGCTACGTTGGTCTTCTGTTTCAAGTCACTCAGCCTGTGTCGTTTGAACAATGAAAGAAAGAACACATATCTAATCCTAGAGTAAAGTCTGCTAGGAATATTAAATGACAAATACTGGGCATAATTATACTACACAACGAAATTTTATTTATCATTCTTATGTCGTGTACCGAATCTGCTCTTGCTGTTCAAGAGATTGTTTAAAGAGAATTTTTCAGGTGATCGAGCTCCAAGCCATAAAGCGATTCATATATTAGTAGTATCCACAAACTTATACAACTTAAGGATAACATTCGTCAAGAGACCAATTTATTTCTCAAGGAGAATTAAGAAGAGTAACGGCTATTTGCATAATAGGTGCCAGAAAGCTGTGGAAAATGAAGACGGGCAACTCCAGTGTCTCCTTATTTGACATAGGGAACACACAAATTTTTAAATGCATTAGAGTATATTACCCTGTCACTTAAGTGTTTTACCACTGATTCTTGTTGTCCGCCTGACCGTAAGAGATGGCATATGAGCCGATGCATACTTTGCCGCCGCGTCGCCACCAATAATTGGATGACCTGATATGATATTTTTGGTTTACATATTCAATTTTTAAGCATTTTGTTATTATATATTTTATATTAATTTCTTATAATTGTGTTCGGAACAGGGATTTGGTATAATTTGTGTACACAAGCTCAGCGTAACTGCTTGAAACATTGTGGATACATGGGAGAAAGAAATACTTCCAAATGCACATACCAGCTGTTGTGGAAAATATCTGAACTGCAGATCTGAACTTAGAGCTTTAGAAAGATCGGGAACGTCTCCTAGTGCGTTTGATGTTGATCATTTGAGGGAAACTCTTGATATAAATAAACTAAACTACTCGAGAGGTAACAAGACTCTTGATCACTTGCAGAAAATTGGAGAAATGAAAAATCTTTTAAATAAATGAGGATCAGAAATTTCACCCGTATGATTCATCTCTAACTGGCATTGTGATGTGTGATGAAAAGTAGATGCGGAAATTATCGGCACAGTGACTTGATCGTATTGAGACACCGAAACACTTCTGAAAACCGAAGTTGCATCAGGGACTGTAAAGAAGTATGTCAAGAATTTGACGAAGTGCTTCAGAAGTTGCAATAATCAGAATTAGTAAATAGAAAAGCACCAGTTCTGCTTCATGGCACATGTTTCGTGAAGCACACCCCAGAAGCTAACTGAACTGAGCCAAAAAGCTTTACCTCATGCAGCCGATATCGATAACTAAGCAAAGCTGAGACTGTTTTTACAGATTTCGCTGTCTCCAGAAGTCACACCTTTATCCAGTTGCATAGATGTTGATGACGATTGGATTATTGTACGTTTGTTTTGAATTGGTTAGTGCTTTATTGGAGTTAAAGTCAGAAAACCACAACTCAAGCGGTTTGGAAGATCACGAAGGATGTTAAACCAGTGCGATATTGTCTCAAAGGAAAAAAATCAAAATAAAAGAAGGTGAAGAAGCCTAGAGGGAAATGTGAAACCTGTTGGCAAGCTGTCCAGTCCTGTACCTGTAGCGATGGAATATGAAGTTCACGCTCTGTCTTGCATACTTAATAGCCAGTACGTTTAACCATCGAGATATCTTTCCGCCTTCAGCTTCAGTAAGACACAGACCGCCCGTGTTTCTCGTGCAGCTAGTTGACACAAGATAGATACAAGATAAGGCAAACATGTGAGAGACGCGTATCTATATGGTCTCGACCTCTGTGGCCAACATTTTAAAGCAAAACCTTCCTAGATGTCGCTAAATAACTATTGATGGAAGAAAATAACATTTGACAGGCACTTCGCTGATTATTTTTTCTTCCTTCGGTTCTTTGAACGTGATGGTAAAGTTTAAATATCAACTTTTGTTATTTACGTCCTTGGTTTCACTGCACAGCAAATACATTTAGATTTGTTCATACAAGGGATGTCATAAGTAATGGCAACTATGCTTTTCTCCCGCGAACAGGTAACAATATGAAAAATCTAAGATTAACGATTTAAAGGGTATGGAATGTACTTTAGACTGAAGCCACCAGATGGTGTATGTGAGCAGAGCTGCGTGTCTCAGCATGACCCGAAGTTCAATTGGTGAGGTGGCTTACGTTAGCAGCTCATATTCAGCACATTCTCCATCACTGGCAACGAAACATCATGTGCTTGGAGATTGTTTCAAAAGCTGCTAAACACCGTGGATTACTTCGGAGACCAGTACTGTGACGGAGATACAACTATTTTTAAACTTTGTATAAAACCTGGAAGATTGACAACATATACTGGACATTTGCGAGCGAGCCATGGAATCAAGTTTACATACTCGATTAGGGACAGATTAGCACGTTGAGACTTTCTTGGCAGGAAGAAAATTGGTCAAAGCTGGGTGAGTTTTTATGTAAAGCGCGCCTAATTAGAAGCGCGTGCGTTTAAAAAAATGTATAATTGTGATGTACAGACATACGAAAGAGAGAGAGAGAATGTTTGCGTTTCTATAATATAATTATCTGAAAGTTATACATGAATAATATTTGTGTGCAAATATTTTATATAAATAATATTAGCGTATAGGTCCGCCGGTATTAAATAGTAGCATATATGATCTATGGAATTATACAATGGATATAATGTAAAAGTTAATGTACATATATAGTTTGTAAAATAAACACCGTTATCCATCAATCCATGCATCCATCTGCCTGTCTGTCTGTGTGTCTACCTAGTTTGTCTCTCTACCTATCTATCCATCCATCTAATTGTGTGTAAATTTTTTCTCGTGTCATAATAAACCAATGTTCTCCGATTGCTTCTGTTTTGGTTTTTCTCTACAAAGGATGCCTACATCCAGCCTTCCATTGGTGGCACTACTTTGCAATAAATGCCATATACTTTCAATCGTATATCTTAGATTTTTCGTGTTGTCCCTTCTTCGCGAGGAAAAAGAAAATTTGCAATGACTTATGATTACCCCCGTAGTTAGAACAAATGGTATTTAATTCGTATGTATCCACAGGATGTGGTTACAAGAAAATTCCTAATGTATGGATGTATTTTATACAGGATAAAATATTTAACGATAATCTAATAAACATTATTTTACACAATAATCCTAAAAACCTTTTTGATCAACAAACTTCTTTCACAATATTATCTTATCAGCAATCATCGGCTCAATTGGAGGCTTTTTGGGAAAGCTTATTGGGGGGAAAAATAAAGAATGTGACCTCATTGTTGCATTAAAACATTCGGCCAACTGTGCCATCCCGGATCCAGCTTGCTGCCTCTGCCATAACGTCATCGAGAACTGCAATGGAGTTTTTCCAGATTTGGAAGTAGCTATCTTGAAATGTTTCAGATCGCACCTAATTGTTACCTTGGCTTTATTTGCCTGCCAGCATTTAATTTTTATGAGTTGCAAAATGGCATTGCATTTGGGAATGACCTGGATGGCAATTCCATTTCACGTAATCATTTCTTCGATCTGGAACCAATTTCAAATATGTAGTCGTGCTCGGCGATCGAGGCAGTTTCTTACGTCAGGGTACCGGTTGTTGTTTTGCCAGTCCCCGCCATTAGCACCACCTAATGGCCACTTGCAGCTCCTCTATATGAATAGATTTACCGTAAAGATGGGCAAACAAGGGCGTTTATATGTTCATTGCACCTCCCTAGCTGTAACATAAATCTGTTCTGATTTATCTGTAATAATATATATTTGCATACATGCTCTCGTTCTGATCATTACCGATTCAGAAGTTAATTGCACAGAAAGGCCAATTCTCTGTAATACGATACAAAGGGCATTAAATAACACGTTACTTCACAGGAATGAAAATGGGGCCGGCCTATTATCAACCTGTCTAACTTATGTTTATTCTTACATTATAAATATACAGTTTATGTTTATGATATGGGGAATGTTTTAGAGACAATGAGCAAAAAACACAGTAATGGAGGCTTAGGATGATTAGTTAAAATTGTTCATTCTTTATTAAAAAAAGGAGACTATTCACAATTATATATTTCTTTTTTCCGCCTAATATCCTTAAGGACAGAGCTTAAAACAGACTCTTTGTTAAAGTGTAAGCTAAATGCATCCAAAAGTGTCCACATACTTTAAAATAACATTAAAAAATTGCTCCACAGAGTTCTCTGCAATATAACAGCTATATAGAAAGTATCGATGGCTTCAAATAAAATTGAATGGGGCACCTGTGCTGCGGATCTTACTGTTTTTTATAATACAATAATTCTCTTTGAGGTAATACAATATATATTAGATATCCCATAATAATAAGTTTAAAAATTAAATAAATACAATAAAAAGAAGAAATAACATTAGTAATGTCACACACTTACAGCTCAACACCCTCTTATTATCAATCAAAATCTGAGCTCTCTCAATTTCAAGAGAGAGTACCTACTATCTCTCTCTTTCTCTTCCATGGCTGCCAACAGAGCTCAGTATACCCATCTCCCTCTGTCCGATCCGGTAAAGGGTTGTGGTGGATACGTTTTCCTCCATTATTCCCTACTCTTACATTCAACCAGAGGGAAGACCCAACAAAGAAGGTTAATGGCTATAATGAAGAGAGGGGGTTGAGTAAACGGAAGAGGGGATAAAGAATAAGGGTTCGATTCATGTTTATGTGTTTGTATATACAAGTATTAATAGAAAAAGTAAATTTATCGAAATATTTGTATATTATATGTATGCTTGTAGATTTGTATGTATGTATTTATGTATATATGCATTTATATATACATACATACATACATACATACATACATACATACATACATACATACATACATACATACATACATACATACATACATACATACATACATACATACATACATACATACATACATACATACATACATACATACATACATACATACATACATACATACATACATACATACATACATACATACATACATACATACATACATACATACATACATACATACATACATACATACATACATACATACATACATACATACATACATACATACATACATACATACATACATACATACATACATACATACATACATACATACATACATACATACATACATACATACATACATACATACATACATACATACATACATACATACATACATACATACATACATACATACATACATACATACATACATACATACATACATACATACATACATACATACATACATACATACATACAATTTCCGCCCCACCGCAGCCAGGGAAAATTCTCACTTAATTTTGCCCATGAAAAATTCTCACTTAATTTTGCCATGAAATCATCCTCCATGCCTCTGTCTGTACCACGTGAGCCTTTGGCTAGTGAGTAGTTTGCGCCTGCTCCATTCCCATTCCGATTGTACTTTTCAGCGAAATCATCTTCCTGCATTGCGCAATTGTCTGCTGCCTATCCATATCCCTCAAATGGTTCTTAACCTTCCTACTTGCACGCTTTCATATTGTGCTGTCTCCCTATCCAAATGGAAACCAGTTCCTTTCTTAATTTGGTTATGCTTTCATTTTCTCTCCCAAACTTAGCTGTTCATGATCGCACAATGCCCTAATGAAAGCTTGATTCTCCTGTATAATTCATTGGTAAGATACGGCTTTAAATACCGCCGAGGTAGTTAAGGCGCGGACTCGTGAACGGAAGGTCTGGGGTTCGATTCCCGCCAGGACCGTCCTCCCTGGCTGAGGTTTTTTCCAGGTTTTCCTCAGTCCTCATAACTGGCAAATGCCGGAGAGGTACCCTAAACTTAGGCCTGGAGCGCTTCCTTCCTTAAAAAAATTCTATCCCACATCTCATGTATTATCAGTGTCCACCACCTGTGGTGCCTCAGTAGTAAAAAGGGGCTTTAAACACACATTAAAAAATTGCTTTAAATGCTAGCCTTCGTATATCTGGTTAATTTGATGCCTTATCCGAAGTAATAATTGTATTGAATCGTGAAAGGACATTTCAGCATATGTGGTGATAGTATGACTATTCAACATATCCTATATCTATTCGATAATTCCTCTCTGGAGAGAACGTCTAATGTATCACATATCATTAACATAACCTTTTACTGTAATGTAAAGCACACATTAGACCGGTTGACTCACTTCATTTTTTTTAATAGTGTTTAACGCCCATTTTTACTACAGAGCCACCACAGGCGGTGGACACTAATGATACATGAGATGATAAATTGAGAAAGGATTAGTTTTTAAGAAAGGAAGCGTTCCAGGCCTAAGTTTAGAGTACCTACCCGGCATTTGCCATTTATGAGAACTGAGGAATACTAGGAAAATACCTGTGAGGAAGGACGGTCCTGGCGGGATTCGAACTCCAGACCTCCCGCTCACCAGTGCGCGTCTTAACGACCTCGGCCACCCGTGGCAGTAGACTCGCAGGAAATATTCTGCCAAACACTTTCGTAAATTCGTTAACGCATTCCTAACTGTATCACAAGCAGTTCTCCTCCTATTCGATTTCTTTATTTGTTGAACTTTGACCTTAATTGTCGCCATTTGCTTACTTTGTACTTGTGCTACATAATTTTACAGAACTAATTAAACATTGTTCAAATTTATGTGGAATAACGGAAGATCAAAAAATTCCGTAGGTAACATTTTGTACACAAAATGTATTCTATACGCTTTCTACCATTGTGAACGGCTTGTTCCATACGATTTATCTTCCTAGTGACAATAGCATCACACTGCTCATGTATGCCATGCAGAACTGTTTCAATGTTTTCAGGAAGTTCATATAAACTACGAGAAGGGGCTATGAAGCACATTATTCCCCATAAAAACGCATCACACAACAGGAAATCAGGACTTCGTGAAGGTTATGACAAATCTAAGTGTCTAGAAATCGACCGAAACAGCTTTGGAGTGGGCGCTTATTCCCAGACCAGTATGGAAGGTTGATACACAAATTCGTCTTCTTATTGTTTAAGAAAAACATAAGACTTCATGCTCTAAAGAATATTTACATTTATATTTTGTTGATTTGGTTTATTTACGGACGCCCTTTAACATCTCAGGTCATCAGCGTCCCATTCAAATCAGGGCGTGAAACGGACAAAAAATTTTGTTCAGAGGCCTCTTCTTTTAGGCTTGCGGTTCTTTATCGTGCCGCAAATGTACGACACGGGGTCCAGGCTTTACTTCCCTTCCGAAGGAAGCCGTACTTAGGATTTTTACGCCCGAAAAAATCCATCGACCCTGGCCGGGTTCGAACCCGCGATCTTGCATTTAGAAGGCAAGTATGGTTACCACTACACCACCAGGATCGATATTTATAGTTTCAGTATCAAGTTATAGATCATAGATTGATCCAGAAATAACCATTTTCGATTACCTTGAAGATTTTTGAGCTTTTTTTTTTAATTTTGTTAAAAGTTCACAAAGATTGAAAGATGAATAGAATTGTTAAAAAAAAGTATGAAATATAGAAAGAAAGTATGAAAGTATGAAATAGAAAGTATGAAATAGAAAGTTCTGAAGTCAAAAGCATGTAAGTAAAGTGCATTCTCTCCCTGTACAAATATGCTTGGTCGTATTACCTTGAACACCAAGTCATTCAACACAGGCTTATATCTCATTGTGAATCAATCTCGTCATTCTTTTCCTTTTTTCCGCAAGTCCTTGTTAAATCTGAATATAGGCTACAACAAAAGAAGCTAACCCATAGGGAATTTCGTGACGAAGAGAAAAGAAGACATTAACCTAGCCTGTAATTGTGATACTCAAGTACGCAACTTGAAAGCCAGATTCACCGCGCAGGTTCAGACGCAATTACAGCTTCTTGTTGCAGCAAGTTCCGATGCCATTCCATAGGAAAAGAAACCTTACCAGATGCTCGAATTTTATTTCTCTTGCTTAATGAACTCTGAGATGCCGTCGACATCTTTACGACGGGGTCAAGGAGGTCAATCCCGTAACAACCGAACTGATCAGCTGCCGGATGCGGCATATGGAGTTCCTAGACTTCAAGTTATTTAATACCTTGACCACATTTTAATTTATGTGCAGCGTTTACTTTCAGAATGAATGGTGAAATATGAATGCGGTCGTCAATGTTGCAGAACTTACTGTAATCTCAAGTAAGAAAGTGGCGATAAATTTGAATTCTGTTTTGTAGCCTGTACAGTGTGCAAAAATGTTGCTGTTTTATTTGAAACGCTTTACCGAGAGCCTTTCGAAACTTTTTTTTTAATTTATCATTCAATTGAAAGAAATTTGAGAATTTCTTTTCAATCAGCTGGGTGGCTTAGGTAGTAAAGCACCCTGACCTTGGGTTTTTCGTGGTTTTCCCTGGTTGCTTAAGCGAATTCTGGGGTGAGCATTTACATTTCCACGAATTTCCCGCACTCAATTTCGTTAGTTCTGTTACAGAGTCGAAAGTGCAAGGGCGAGGTTGGCGTGTGCGATGTGATCATGGCTTGCGCTTTATAAAGGTTTTTGACACAGCCTCCAGTACGGAGGCGGCCTTTCTGAGGGGGCTCGAACTCTTTGGACCAGCGTCGGAATTTTCTGTCTGGAAACCTTTTAGGATGCCATTTAGTTACCCTCAACTGATCCCTTCCTCCCGGAGGTACTCTCTTTTGGGGACGAAGGCGCAAACAGCTTGCCATGAGCAAGGCTAAAGTACCGAAGCATTCTCCTCCGCCCAAAACAATTCAATTCACCATTCAAACACAGTAAGGCTTTATCTACTTAATCAATGCTCTAAATTTGAATTTATGTACGCTTGGTTTCAGCTACAGAGGCTTCAAACTCTGCCTTTGTCATGTCTTAAATGCATTAATAATAATTTACTGAAGTAATGGTAAAAAAAGTTGACACTACTACTTCCGTACATTATAAATACTTGTCAAAATACATATGATATATAATGGTATTAAAAATGGGTGCATTTATCAATACTATCTTTCATGAACTATCCCGTGAGCAGAAAAAGAAACGTAAAATTATTTAGAATAACTTTTTTTTTATATTTTAAATACCTAAGAAATGTGCATTTAAAATGCCTTATTTTAATATTTAAAAATTAAAAACTAACCGAAGACAATAGTAATTTAGTTCCCTTAGGATATGATCAAGGTCATTAAGGCATGGACTTTTGAACGGAACGTTTGTGGGGTTCGATTTACCTGAATTTGATTTTTTTTTTTTAAGGTTTTCCTCAGTTCTCATAAATGACAAATGCCGGGGAAATACTCTAAATTTAGTCATGGAACGCTTCCTTTCTTAAAAAGAAGAAAAAGAATCCCAATTTATCATTTCATTTTATGTATCACCAGTGTCCAGGGTAATGCCTCAGCAATAGAAATGGGCGTTAAATACTATTATAATAATTACCTCGGTATCTCACATGCATATCTCCCACCTGTGGTGCCTCAGTAGTAAAAACGGGGGTTAAACACTATTTAAAAAAAAACTCTTATTTCCTTGCAAAGTCTCCTTTCTGTATCGCCATTAACTGCCATATTAACTTTCAACAGCGAAAAGATCAATGAGATTTTACCATTAGAGCGAGTGATATCATAAGGTTTCGCGAATCCGTTTTCTGAGTTGACTTTTCGCCTATCCGACCATCTTTGGATTTCGGCACAGCATTAGAGGACAATCAAGCATTTATAGTTTCCAGTAGGGCTATTAACTCCACGTCCAATTCTGGAATGGCCAGCATATTAAATGAGTTTATGCAGTTTTTGTACTCAGAATTATGTAGCTCATAATTTCTTATGTGCAGTCATCAAGAGTGAACGATAAACATAGGATGTTAATGGTGAATATATAACTAAACATTAGTAAGGAATATAACTAATATAACTATCTATGTATTAATTTCGTCTTATCTGTTGTCTTTTTCAGGTAGGAGCTGGTGTTTTAAACGACCTATAAATAATACTTAGGTAAGAAGGAACATTTTATTATTTTTGCTAATAATTCTTATTTCGAGATGAGCAAAACTTAGCGAATGCTATTTACACTATAAATTCATTCTCCTTAACCCACACAAAAATAAAGCCTCATTTTAGGAATCTCTTGAAACTTCAAATGTTGTCTCATTTTTTGTAGTAATATTTTATTTACTTTTTGTAATTATTTTTTTTTCCTTCAACTTTGCACATATTTGACAGAATGACATTCCATGGCTCTCCATATTTATGGAGTTGGATAAACATTATAGTGTCTTCCATTTGCTTGGAAATGTTCCCGTAAACAAGTGGAAGGGGCTTCAGAAAGTGTTGTGCAATGGGCAAAATGCAGAATAGATACAACACGCTCTCTAACACAAAACATGCACTGAAAAGTGCACGGTGCTCTATGGGTGCATATTATTACTTAAAAAGGCAAACCAAACGGTTGAGGTCAACATTGCGTCCCAACACCAGCGCCCGCTGACCTAGTGCTCAACACCAGATCGCGAGATAACAAAATAGAATCGCAGAGCGTGTCCGCAGGCGAAGCCAGTCTTCACTGCGTGCCGAATCGATTGGTGAACTTGTTCTATATTACCGCCCCTTCAGATATCCTCGCGAGTTGTGAAATTGTTAATTGTGATCGTTCTTTGCAGGCGGAACACTTGCCACACGTTAAAATAATTCATATAATTAGGCGTTTCTGCAATTTGGAGACGCCAGTCGTAAACGACTGTCATCAGAAAACGGGACACGGCACATAAAGCTGAATCAAGCATTCGAAATCGTTCAGTACGCCAATTATTGCATTATCATATCTCGGTATCTTGCTGGCGGCTTTGAAGATTCTGGTTTGTCTGTCACGATTCGGCGAGGGTGGTTTAATGCCAGTCTCTATACCCAACTGGCGACACTAAATGTTTAGAGATAGAGTTTTAGTTGCAATAAAGGCATCCAATAGCAAATATAAGAATATACTTTCACAATGATACAAAGTTTACAACAAAACTGCCAGGAAAGTGCATATTCAACAGATTTTATCAAAAGTATTTTATCTGCACTAATGACAAGGTCTTACAGAATGCATATAATGAAATAGCATGATAGAAATAAGAGAATCAACTTATCGAGAAAAAAAGAAAAGTAAGATACGTTTAATAGATTATTTATTGATTATAAATATTAGGCTTTGGTTATAAACCTTTTCGCTCGTAAGATGTTCAGTGTATCCGCTACTAGCCGCCGTGACATTACCGGCGGCTCTCGAACTCAATGTATGGCATTATATCGTGAAATCACATTCTGATTGACATGATCGTCCATCGTAATGTTTCTGAATTCTCAGCTAACAATTTCCTTTACATTATGAAAGCTCAGTTGTTAATTTTGGGAGTAACTTTGCTAAGAAACCATTTACATCTTAATTTTTTACGTTAATGTTATATATTCAACTGTAGGAATTAACTCAAATCTGTGAACAGTAAGTGAATTGCAGTTCTAGAAGAAATAATTGATCAGGAAAGCTCTGAATAAATTTCAAGCATACGAAAATCTAAACTAATATTTAAAATGTATATAAAATTTTGCTTTGGAAGAGCCAAATGTCTAACCATCCTCGCTAATGAACGTATACTGTCGTGACACCAGTGGGGAACAGGTTCAGAAAATACCTTGAAGGAGGAGAGTACGTGGAGAGATTAAGCGGAGTTGAAGCTCGGGTTCGCCGAAATTTAGAACACTGCATTAGCGGACCACTTTTATAACTAAATCCCTACACTTTCCATATACTACCATCTTTCATAAAGAGTAATTTTTTGGTACAACTACAGAGTTAAAATAATGGATATTTGCGAATTGTATTATATTCTGAAATTGAATTGAAGCAGCTGTGTATATTTTTTTATATTTTCTCTTCGCGTGAATGGGTTCAGTAGTTTTCTTCAAGTAGATGTGTTTTGCTTAATCAGTTTTATCTGAGTAACATTCTGAACAAATTTTATTGATTTACCTAAATAATCTTAAAATCAAGCAGGGTTTTTAGGATAAATGACACTGGTCGCCATGGTTAATTAAAATCATCTGGGTTGTACCTGATATATCATGTCTCTAGCATATACAGTCACCATGGTTAAGGATATAGTTGCAGTTCGATTGTACTTTTAACATTCGATTGGCTATTGCATTGTTTTTGTATCCAAAATAGTGGTAGATAATGACTGGCGCACTACGCACTCTTAATAAAACATAGAAAACATTGTTTGATATTGGTGGGTAATTAATTTATTTAGGTCGCAACAAAAAATCACAGTAAACTATCTACAATGGGCTCGGTTATAACGATTTTGTCCCGTTGCCCCCCCTCCCTCTTTTAATAGTGTTAAACACCCCGATTTAACAGGCAGTGACACTGATGATACATGAAATGAAATGATAAATTGGCAAAGGATTCCGTTTGTCGTATATACCATAATGTTTATTGTAGAGTAGTAGCTATGAGAAACCATAAAATTACATTATATATTTCGTGCAGCCTTGGCACTTGAAAAATGCATTGCAAAATATTAATCTTTTAAAATTGGGCATTTATGGCATTCTTCAGATTTGGTTGCAAATGTAGTCTCGCAAAAAGCTTAAGTATAGATAATAATAAATTACAGTGAGCTTAGAAATAATAGAAAAACAATATAAACAATATTTATGGTGCTAAATTGTTATTCTTGAATCCATCTTCAGCATACTAATGTTTTCTAAACTAAATAAAATATGTGGATATTAAAATAACGTTTAAATGTGACTGGCAAATGACAAATTAAATCTTAAATTTTATAATACACATTAAAATATATAATAATGTTTATTTATGAAGATGGATCATTTGACCTAGACGTCAAGCTTTGCTGGCTGCTGTCCGGAAGGTCTCCCGTTCGATTGCATAGCAATTGTTAGGAATTGTGCCTGATGTAGGTGACGTTCTTTGATCTAGAAATAAGCATGATGGTGACCGGTGGGGTTTCCGTACGCTGATCACGTGACCCTCAGCAATAATGCCATCTACTGATAGTGTCGCAAGACGGAGATAGTAGACGCAGCGATCGCAGTGATAGTCTTGTGAGGAATACATAACATTGGTTCAAGCCAACGAAACTCTTGTGATCTTATAAAAAAAGAATTGTCAGCATAGAGCGTAACAAGATTGTATAAAATATTAATACGTGAATACGCAGACACAGTGACAGAATATTAAGAAAAGCCGCTTTTTATAGTTACTGTGGTAAAAGATCTTTGGAAAGGCCATTATGGTTAATTTTAAATGACTTCCGAAGCCGCAAAAAACAATTTTAACCATAATGTTCAGCAAGATGATGCTTGGGGGAAAAGTGTATGAAATGCATAAGGGGCGAGAGTGCGCGGCAGTTTCTCCACACCCTTGTACCATAGTTATTATAAAACAATAGGCTCTGAAAGTTCTTGGATATACGTGGATTTCTCTGGGTAACCCGAATAGATTATAATATAGTTGTTCCAACTGGACGGTATCTACCCGTACCAGGGTCTACTGGTAAGATTTTCTCAAAAAACAACAAACTTAATATACTGCGTGTTTTTAACTACAAAACAATAATTTCAAATACTGTAGAAATATCTTAAATAAACAAATTCAAATATGGATCTATAAACCACAAAGAAAAATAACGAAATAAATAGCGATAAAGAAGTTGAAATTAAATATTGATGCTGCTGTCAAAGCGAAGTGGGGAAATTTTTTGCCTTGAATTTCTACAAGCCTACTTTGCGAGCGAGGAAATAGTGGTTTTCAGTAGCTGCTCATCAAATTTACAAGATTTTGTGTTATAGAAAGCTCTAAGATTGCGGACTAAAATATGACAATACGACACTGAACAACAATAGTGGATTTATTATGTTATTTTAGTCTATAGGGAACTATCCACTTTACTGCGTATTGTTGATTTGGTTTATTTGCACCATCTCAGGTCATCAGCGTCCCATTAAATTCAGGGCGTGAAATGGCCGACCAATTTTGCTCAGAGGTCTCTTCTTTTTCGTGCCGTAAATGTACGACACGGAACCCAAGGCTTTACTTGCCTTCCGAAGGAAGCCATACTTTGGATTTTTGCCCGAAAAAATCCATCGGTTTTGGCCGGAATTTGGGTTTAGAAGGCAAGTATGGTTACCACTAGACTATTAGAACCAATCTTACTGTGTGACCCAATAGATACAAGTCAGGGGCAGTTTTGAAGAAGATAGAAAGTTTGGTTCTGCAAGTAGGTTTATTCATGTATTTATTTTAATTGTTTGATGAAAATGCTTATACTTAAAATGAAAAAATATACAAAAAGTAATCAAAAAGACTTAAACTCAATAACTATGATTGGTTTTTACTTGAGGCCAGTTTCACATCGACTTCTCCAAGGAGACATATCCAACAACTATTGTTTGGTATAATTTGGAATATGTAAAAGCTTCAATAGTCAGTGACGTACTGGTCCTTTAGAAACTGAATGCCATAACTTTGAAATTTGAACGGGCATATTCCTTATTTCAAATTGCTTGCATTAGACTCCTCTACAATCTCTGAAATTATTACTGTGTATTTTTATTAACCCTTTTGCTGTCGCGTGCCGATCTGGTCGGCCTCCTGCAATCAGCTGAAGGCGGCCAGAGACCTACCTCACTTGTACAGCCATTAAATGCCGCGCCTTTTTAAGGGAAAATGCACTACTTTGAAAATTCGCTTCTATAAAGTCAACAATAACTAATAGCGTCACAAAACTTATGACGAGCATATATTGTACAGATGACGCAGTATTTATGAGCTGCCACCCCCGCATTTAATTAGATTGATTGTAACCAATAATTTTATGTAACTTCGTTATAGCCATGTGTAATGTCATTTTCTGTACAAGTGCTGAATATTGTGTCTAAAATGTTATTTTCTTGCCAAGGCGCAGAAAGCTATCCTTAGTCATAAAACCTGGCCTGGAAATTTTCGTAGCCCTTTTGTAGCAATATTTGTAAGAATTCTGGAGACAGGTGTTAACTGTTAACCTTTCTTAAGCGGGGTAGATACCATAAAAATATTTGGTGACTATAGAGATGAAAAGAAAGGGAAGAAGCCATCCACTACCTGGAAAAGTCACGCAGGGCACATTTTACTGAGTCTTGCAATTTTGTGGCCCGCAGTCTGGCAAGAGTATCCAGCGAGGCAAAGACTTCCTCAGTTCCGATAAATTAGCGGAAATCGATAGTTAGTTTTGCAAGAATTAAGTGGACATTCTTCATTAGTTGAGTGAAATAGTTTACGTACAATGGTTCAAGAACAGTAAATTGTGTTCCATCTTCCTTAACCAAAAAACCATTATTAATCTGCATATACTCCTTCCCCTGTGTCACAGTGCCATAAAAGTATCCAGCATCAGAGTCTCAACCGCCGGGGCATAACTGTAAGACAGCGGTAACCATCGTCGGAGAGGGAGAAAGTATTATTTACCCATGAGTTTATACACCCAAAAACCTAACAATTCGAATTCCTTTTTTCCAAATTCTTACCTCTATTACACAATTTAATTAACCACCAACGCCCAACATATATTTTTAAAACCGCTGCATAGAATTTATATATACTATTAATGGAGTAATAAAAACTTCTAAAAAGCATAAAGACTCATAAAAAACACTCAGAGTGCAATATAAAAAGGTTCACATAAAATTTCACACTAAAAACCGTAAAATTGAACACTAAAATCACACTATATTTCGAGCTTGGCTCTTGGTCACGTGATGAAAATGAACTTATATATTATATATATATATATATATATATATATATATATATATATAAATGAAAAATATTGTAACATTATTAACAATGTAACTAAATTAACAATAATCAGAAAAGCAGAAAAGGTTAAAATGCTAAGAAAAAGTCACAGATTTCGAATCGCTGTATTTCGAACTAGTTCTTCTACGGCTGGAAGACTTCTAGTAGCTCGAAGTATAACGAGTGCAAATTTGTGTCTTTTCTTTATCTGATTATATATATATATATATAGTTTACATTTTATAAAGTTTAAAGTATATATATACTGCAAAGTTATATATATATATATATATATATATATATATATATAACTTTAAACTTTAAACTATTTTCATTGTTTCAACCGATAATAAATATTTTTAAAAGAAAAATATATTTTTCGTGTTTCGGGCCTAATTATGAACTTTAAAATAAAGATATACAGTAAACTTTTGCGACTACACATTTTAAAAATTAAACGTATGTGCAAGTAAGGAAAGGGAAGTTTAAATGCACTCACCGAAGCAAGCAGCACTGAAGACTTATCCTCAGATGAAATATTATATTTTATGCTGCATAAGGTCTAGAAACACTCTTAATATACTCGGATTTAGTAAAATATATGTGCATTAACGTTCAACACTAACAGTAATATTCTGTCTTGTACTGATAACGTAATACAAATAAAAACACACAGAGCTGAAAGTATCACTCTCACGAATATCACATTATCACCACTAGCATCGCATTGTTCAAGATACGCGATTATCTTATCATCTACGCCTGCCGTAAAAGCATCACGGCAACAATTTGCCATTTTCAACACTTAAAACACCGCTATGAGAAAAGAACTGACAGGGTTACTTTCAAACACAAAATACCACCCACGTAATTATCGCTAATGAAGGTCAGAGTTGTCTCTTTTCAAACGCTTGGATTCCCTCAACATACGCTGTCACAAAAATAAATATATCATAGGAGTTTAAACCGGCCGACGAGATCGGCGCTGGAAATCTTGAATTGGATTAAAGAAGCCGACCGGATCGGCTCTGGCGTATAAAAGGACCAAAATGGTTAACATCTTGTAGATAGTAAATATTTAACTAGATAAGTGGACGCTTTGCTGTGTTTGACCACCATTAGGGAAGTAAATATAGAGACTGTGTTATTTTGCACTATTTATATTTAACTGCTTAGTTAATGTGTGAAATAGATGCAAAGGACAGATGTTGAAACAATGCTAACAGTGAACAAATAAATAAAGCACTCTAGGGCTGGGTTATAGGACGCCAATTCGAAATTTTAGTCCCTTAGCTGAATTTTTCTGAGTGGTTTTCTCCTCCACAAAATGTTCTTTAATACTGAAAAGGGCAAATGTCAAACATTTTAAACGTCAACAGACTTCCACTTGTTTCATTCTAATTCATTGCATTCATCTTGAAAACTTGAGCAGTTGACATGAAACGTCTCTTCAAATTCGAAATTAATGAAACTTGCAACTTGTTTGAAACTAAAAGCTTCAGCAATGCCCATTCTCAAAGATAAAGTCATGTAGATACTCTTCCGACTTACCTCGTCTTTATTTACTTCAAATATCTCTAAATAACGCTCTCAAGAAAGTTATAATAACAGAAACACAGAAATAAACTTGTCACTTGCAGTAATCTAAGGCAATAGCTTTTGACTTCTCGATGTCAGGAGAGACATAAACTGTCAACGCAACTACCTAGTAATTGGGTCACAGACTTGAAACTGAGGTTACAGTTTGACAGCTTGAAGACATACTGCAAAGTTCTTGCATGGATGTAAAAGAGTTTCACTTTGCAGACAGAACTGGAGCGAGAGTCTGATTCACGCATATGTGTGCATATACATAAATATTAAGGCAATTATCATGTTTTTGTATTTAGTGGAAAAGTTAACAGGGTAAGGCGTTCTTTTTCACCCAACCAGCATAAAATAAATGAATATAACTATAATGTCAAATTATGGCTATATTATATTGATGAATCCCGCATAGAAATGTAACGAAATTATGATTTCCATAAAAGAAATTGAAACATTCCTTATGGCCTACCCCACTAAAATATGAATATAATATGTATGTTCCATACCTAATCATATTTTGTGCATTGTAATTAGTAATATAAATATTGTGTATATGTGTATCATAAGGTTTAACTTCAATATGTGAATTGTATGTCTGCAAAAGAGAAAGTTCTCTGGTGTAGCTGTTACGGGAGCTAGAAATGCCAAGGAGGCCATAAACCGCTATTCAAAGGGACCATTGTTATGCCACTTCTTAAAAGACCTACCGTTGATGAATGTCAATAAAGCCATGGCCTTTTAAATACGTTAAGAGGAACGAACTTGTCAGCTGTTATACAGTTAACTTTAAACTAACCAATGTGAATAAATATTTTAAACTTTGAAATATCGGGTGGCATGCCTTGGCAGGTGAATTTGAACCAACACGTGCTTATGTGACCCCCCTCCCCCGTGCTATAGCCAGCGTCTATTTAATATGAATCGAATATATAAGGAGGCGTTTGCTCCGTCGGGGCATTCGGTTCATTTCAAATGCATCATTGCGGTAGTTCATATCATCAGTTTTTAGAGTTCATCAGTTGACAAACGCAGTTCAGAAGTGCAGTTCATATCATCAGTTTACAGCCACGGATGGTGGAGGTCGTTAAGGCGCGGACTCGTGAGCGGGAAGTCTGGGGTTCGAATCCCGCCAGGATCGTTCTTCCTGACTGAGGTTTTTTCCACGTTTTCCTCAGTCCTCATAAATGGCAAATGCCGGGAGGTACCCTAAACTAAGGCCTGGAACGTTTCCTTCCTTACAAAATTCTTTCCCAATATACTATTTCATCTCATGTATCATCAGTGTTCACCGCTTGTGGTGCCTCAGTAGTAAATACAGCGTTAAACACCATTAAACAAAACATATTTCAGAGATTCAGATATTCAGATCATCAGATTAAGTTCGCTTCCTTGGAAAGCGCGACAACTAAACGTATACTCAACTTACTCACGTTCTATCGTACGCAAAACACCAGAGGACGCGAAAAATTTTGCGAATAATAAATAACCGCAATTATTTTCACAGTTGATATCTTCCCCCCAGTACTTTTGAGCACGAATCACAAAATAGCGGAACAAAACTCTGAGATATTGTTTTCATAAAACATGAAAGCATTGTTCATTCCATCATAGTGTCTACAATCTTTTATGCCTCGGATTTTAAACACTATTTGGCATTAAACACTATTGAAAAATTAGAAGCAAATTTGGTGCCTGCAGTGTCTTAGATTAGTAAAATCCTATTATGTAAATCTTAAGTAATAGAGAAATAAGAAGCACTTTCTTCAACTTAAGCTGCACTAAACAATTTCGCCATTTTTTCCCCTCTAAATGCTCTTACACTTATTTTAATGCTCTTTTCTTTAGATTTCAACGGTTTCTCATCCTGTTATGTTTAAATATTGGTAAAACAAGCCACAAGAGAGAGAATGCCGAACAGAAAAAAAAAATCATGGAAAATAAATATCCATTCCAACATTCGCCTAAGTGACTAAGGGAAATCACGAAAAAATCTCAAGGTTTGGATGATTGACCTGAAGAAATTTAGAGCCGGGACCTTTCGAATGTTACCACCTGAACCACTTCCGCAGATTCAGTGATGAAGCTGGATGGATGCAAAACAAGAAAAAATAATATGAATTATGGATAATTTTTGTGTTACTTAAGTATTGTAGCATTCTTTCTTGTAATAGCAGAAATAGGTTATTATTAAAAACGCATAAACATGTTAATATATAACCGCATTCAAATCAGGTCGATGGCTTTTCTAAGGCGTAAAAATCCTAAGTATGGCTTCCTTCGGAAGAGAAGTAAAGCCTTTGGTCCCGCATTGTGTATTTACGACATTTAAAAAACCTCAAGTTTGGAATAAGAGACATTTGAGCAATTCTTACCGGCCGTTTTCACGTCCTGATTTGAATGTTACTTGCTTTGTATGGTACGCCAAGAGCGGAAAAAGAATAGTAGATAAGGCGAATAGATTAGGCGAAATATCGCAAGCTGGTTTCTAGTTCAGTGGGTTGGTCTGTAATTTTTTTTTTTTTTTTTTTTTTCCCCATTACACAGTGGGTGCCACAATTTTATACACACTTCAAGCAAAGAAAAAACTGTGTTAACATAACAAAACTGAATTTACCAAAACGGAAAATCATGAGCACTAATCACCTTATACTTTTACAGTTACAACAGTTGCTCAAAATGCCCTCCTTCGGCGTCGATACCCTTTTGAGTACGTTGAACTAATGATTGAGCAACGTTTGCGAAAGTGTCCTCAGCGATTGCAGCACATGCCATTTCAATTTCTTCCCGAAGTGCTGCCAGTGTAGCTGGTTTTCTACGGTATATAACATCCTTATAGGTAAAAGTTCAATGGAGTTAGATTCGGAGAACACGATGGAAACTCAATCGGACCTCTTTGTCCTATCCAGTGCCTAGAATCCAGTGCGAGGGCTTGTTGCTGTGCGAGGTCTCCCAGATCTGCCCTTGTGAACGTCACATACGCTACCATGAGTCTCAAATTTGTCTCGAATGCGTGCAATTGTTACTTGCGTTGGCGAATCTGTTCTGTACACACGTCTCCATTGCCCTAAAACTTCAACAACATTCTCGGTTTTCCATTACCACTTCAAAATTGCTTCCCGCTGTTCAAACGATAATCTTGTCTCCATTTTGTTGTAGCAACGCTAGCAAAACTTAATGGGAGTCACACTGTTTACAGAACATCATACTACACATTACTGTTGTTTTTCGTTCAACTTTGAAACATATTAAATAGATATCTACTGTGAAAGCATGTATACATTTTTGGCACCATCAGTATCATCAATAATGGTCACAAATTGTTGGTTATCAACACCTGACTCAAATCGTTTGCATACTTATGTCCCGTTCTAATCTCTAATATTCATTACATTAATATTTTTTCATGAAATATTTTCTAATTGGATAAAGTATTACATTTTAGTACAGTACGTTTACTTACCTTTTCACACAGCCCCTACACTAGCACAAACAAGGCCAAAATATGTCACTATTAGTTGAACGTGCATTGCTCGCCGAGCCCTCTACCTATTTCTCAACCATTATTTATAAAGTTCCCACTAATTTAAAGCAAAATTATTATTCTATCAAATATATATCCTGTTTGAACATACTGAAAAATTGCACCGAAATTGATCTGGTCCGACCGAAATAGTTCGTCCAAATGAACTGGATAACCCTTCACGAAAGGCAGATACTTAAAAAAATCACATATAGAATCAATAGTAAACTCCTCTTGTTTAAATAGAAGTGCTAGACTATCAGTATACTTCTTCGTATAAACTTCGTGATAGCTTGTACACAGTTGAAATAGATCAATAACAGCCTTGATCTTATCTTTAAGAAATCCACTCTTACCCCCACAAAAAGCTCACAGATCTAGAAATATCGGCTTCCCAACAACAGAAGACTTGAGAGGACGGCTTTACCTTCGCTACCTCGAATGATGGATTCTGTTGTTTTCTTTGGTCACAATGTTCGATGGAAGATTAACCTGAAAAAAGTGGGTTCCAAGTTTGCTTTACAACTGCTTGTTTTTACCGTATAGGGAACGAGCATGAGTTTTAAGCTGCTGCGTGAGGTGAATGCAAGAACTCTGCCCCAGACTGTCATCTACATAGACCGCGTCTACAGGGTAATTTTGATGGATGATTGGAAGATTGCCGATGACAGTGACGTACCCGAGGAACGAAGCCCGGAGAGCGATGAAGAAAAAACGCTTTGCAAAGAAAAGTGATAGCCTGTGAGAACGTGAGGCGCCTGGTTGCTTCTCAAACGTTCCGAATCACTAAGTCTTCTCTTTTCTCCGTCATCCTGTCTTACAGCGGGGGGAGAAACACTGTGGCATATTCTCTGTAATAAATAGTATAGCTGTCATATTCACAATGAGGAGAAGAGTTCTGCAACTGAGTGATATCATTTAGATTTTTTTTTTTTTCCCAGATGTTGATTCATGAACTTCCTGATGATACGTGTGTCATTTTTCGCACACTTCCTTGCTTCCGAATTTATTTTCCTTTTCCCTCATCCTTGTTACCTGGCCACGTCAGGAGGCCTCGCCAATTAGATTTGCTTTTTATTGGCTTTCAAGTCTATCGATGATCTGGAAATAGGGACATAAGCATCCTGACTTGAATGTCCTTGCTCCCTTCCACAGAATATTGGGTCGTCTGCGGAACTTTGTTGAGAACAGTTCGTTTTGGCCTTTACTTCTAAATTGTTAGGTCCGGAGCCTTCTCCGTTGAGTAAGCCTTGTGACCGAGGTATAATGTGGCTTTAAAACATTATATTATGATTTTTGGCATTGCAATTTGGTATATTGACGTAAAGTTTCCAATATAAATTATTTCAAAATACAGGTAACTGGAATTTTAAAAGTCAAATGCTAAAATTAATGGTAAATTTTGGGCAATATTAGCACTTTTTAGAGCTCGAAAGGGAGATTTTATTTAATGATTTCACGCAAGTAATTTTTCAGTCATCATTCAATTGTTGAATATTTATTGTGGCTGTGTTTAAATGTTATTTGCTACTTGTTTAAATATCATATTGCTGAGAGAGGTATTTCACTGAAAAATGTTTATATTACATTACATTTAGGATATTATTGTTAAATATATTACTTTATAATTTTAAATCGCTCTCCCGGCCATATCCTGAGATTTACTTTAATATTCAGACATTAATGGAAGAGTGTCGGATTCTTTATATTGAGTTACAGAATAGCCATACGTAGCAATACAAGTAATTCTCGGTGATTGTTTAACAATACACTGATACTATTAGGAACATATCATTCAATTCCTTCCACTGGACTATATTACATCATCTCAGTAACAGCTGCGTTCACTACTTCTGTCTTGTGATATCACCGGTAGAAGACAGTATTGTAGAAAGACATATCAGCAACACGACACTCTCCGGTCTCTATCACATAAAGGAACCTACCTCTCAATCAGGCAGCTCTTGAGTTGCCCTCACGAGATTGTTAAGGTCTACCTAAATAAGAAAATTTCGAACCTGAGACCTCTCGGCTAGTACTCAGTAACGCTAAACACCATACTAAGAAGGATGTCATCGTTCAATATCTCCTTTCTCTTTTCATCATGACTTCTTCCCCAAAAAATGTTCTGAAGTGATTCAAAGAAAACAGTTGTAATCCATCTACGGCTGCTGTCATTGATATGACAATACAAAATACAAACTCAAATATACCTATATATTAGCTCAAGCATATTTTCATATATGGGCTTCATAAGAAAAGTTATTCCATAGCTGGTAATACACAGAGGGCGCCAACAAATGTGTACACACTTCAAGCAAAGAAAACCTTTCGTTAACATAACAAAACTGTCGATGTAATGGTAGAAGTTGACGAATCGACTGACCTCCACATTCGATTAATTTATAGTTCCTGTTTGTTAATATTCTTGGTGTATTCGTTTCCGGTGCATGGTGAGGAGACATCCTTCCCAATTATTCTATTGCAGCAAACTGTCAGGAATTTAGTGTTGCGAGACAATGGAGCATTAAAGCGCGGTCTATATTTAATTAGGAGGTTGGTATTTTGAGCATTTATCTTATAAAATATTTTATTATTTTTATGAAGAACCGGGTCCTAAAGTTATAACGTGCATTTTTAAACACCCTCTATAGTACGGCAAAGCTGGTTTGTTCTGCACTACACATATATCTTAGCGTAATGTCCCTTTCACATGGTCTTATTATTTTCATAATTTCTTTTATGATATTAATAATTCCAAAGTTCCAAACGAACTTCCTCAGATGGCGTTTCTCATGAAAAGAATATAGCGTCGAAAACATAAGCCCATGTTCCGGTTAAACTGAATAATATTAAAATGAAAAGGATACGAGCAACTCCTACGTTAAGTTTGACACATATTTCTAACCTTTGAGGGCAGAGGCTGAAAATTTCCTTGAATGTTTACAAAGGCCATTACCATAAGAAAGAGGAGTTTTGAAGAGCGGCTCTAATGAAGCGAGGGGCTAGGCCCGTAGGTGGATGCGTCTCAATGGCCTTAAACCCCAATACATTAGCGGCTTGTTTAGGTGTGTCTGCAAACTATCAGTTTACTGCGATCGAAAGAAGCCGCCTGGCATTTGCGAGGTTCATAATGTTGGAATCATTCTTAGAAGACTTAGCTTAGACCATGTCATAATAATAATAATAATAATAATAATAATAATAATAATAATAATAATATACTTAATGGATTTCCATACTATCTGTTGAGTTTCAAGAGCACAATTGAATTTAATATCAAGGGAAATAATCGGTTTGTAATGAGTTATGTTTGTTTTTTATAGTACTGTTTGTTACTTCGGTAAGCAGATTGTTTTCTGAAGACTCTAGCAGATTTCTGTGTGTAAAGTAAAAACTATTTGTGGGACACTTTAGAACATTAAAAAATAAATAGTACTCTTATATCAAAGTTTAATGACAAATTTTATACAAAAATTAAATTATAAAATAAATATATCACTATAGAATTACACTAGGATGTTCTTTATCGCTACTTTGTTTAAGATTATCTTCAAAATTCTTTAACAACTTAGAAAATGAAATATTCGTTGTTAATAGCAGACGTGAGATATAAACACGTTAGAATATGGGGGTGGAATATTAACCTTAATAAAACAAAAAGAATCACAATAGCATAGGGCTCAGAACGTTTAATTTTGAATAAATAAAAAAGAAATGTAAATCCCTGTAATGAATACACATATTTGGGATGGACATAACAAATATGATACAAATTACAGAATTAACCAAGGAATATCACCAATATCCAATTTTATAGGATAAAATATTATAATTTAAACTAAACACACGTATACAGCTCTGACATTAAGAACAAAATAATTTGGAATTTTGCATAAGAAATTATTTTCTACACAAACGTAGCTTTGATGGCGTTCGTGAGAATTTCACGTAAAGATAGAATTAGAAATTGTACAATACAAAAAATAAGAAGAATAAAAAAAGAAAGCTTACCCAATCAAAACAAACAATTAAAATGTTTTGGTCATATTAAAATAATGATGAGATTGCTTAAGAAGATATATGAATGGTTCCTTATAAGCAGAAGACAAAATAGAAGACCAAACTTAATGCAGACAGGGATTAATTAAAACAACGAGAGAAAAGTTACTGGAAGTGCGTCGGGCTGGACATTTGAGACTGTCCCCTCAGGGAGTCGTCCGGATGGGTTGAACTCGGCGAGGCAGTTTGTTCCCGCAAATCACGGATTAATGAGGTTCTGCGGCCTAGTGATGCTCCTGGAGTGGTGAACCACCACAAGAGCTGGGGTTACCCACCTGCACATTTGCGGAAGTTGATGCTGGATTAGGTCTGCATGACATCTCATAAGAAGAGATCTAGGTGCCGCCATATGGAAAAACTCACCAGGGGAGTGTCTCAGGCGTGTACCTTGCTGGGATGGGGAGGGTTTCCTACTGAACTAACAGACTCTAGGGAACTTTGCGCCAACATTTTTAACTGTTTCCAAATGGTTGTGAAGGTTTAGGAAATGATCCGCGCAGCAGACGGCCAAAATTTACCATCATACAGAAAATGCCGCCTAAAGGTGTCACAAGTTACTGAAGCTATAAGCATTTATCATGACCGTCTAACTGAATGTATGAAACCGCCACGGGTGGCTGAGATCGTTAAGGCGTAGACTCGTGAGCGGGAGATCGAGGGTTCGAATACCATTAGGGCCGTCCTACCTGACTGAGATTTTTTCCAGGTTTTCCTTAGTCCTCATAAATGGCAAATGCCACAGGGAGGTACCCTAAACTTAGGCCTGGAAAGCTTCCTGCTTTAAAAAAAATCCTTTCCCAATTTATCATTTCATCTCATGTATCATCAGAATCCACCGCCTGTGGTACCTCCGTAGTAAAAACGGGCGTTAAACACTATTAAAAAAATGTATGAAGTCGACCTGAAAGATTGAAATCAGTTTTCTGGGATGCTAAATGTCTCGACTATCTTTGTGGTGTGGTGGTAACCATACTTGCCTTCTAAACCCAAGGTCGCAGGTTCCAAACTGGCCAGGATCGATCGATTTTTTCCGGCGTAAAAGTCCTTCGGAAGGGAAGTAAAGCCGTAGGTCCCGTGTCGACATTTACTGCACGAAAAAGAACCTCAAGCCTGAAAGAAGAGGTCTCTGAGCAAAATTTGTCGGCCGTTTTACGCCCGGAATTGAATGGGACGCTGATCACCTGAGATGTTAAAGAGCGTCCTTTAAAAAAAAAAAAAAAAAAAAAAAAAAAAAAAAAAAAAAAACTGAACTTCTTACTAAAACAATATCTATTTATGGAACACAGTGTGCCAAGCTTTGGAATAAAATATACCATTAAAGATCGAATTTATGAAAAAATAAAGTGATAATCCATCAAAATAATACTTGCACTTTTACATGTGTCGGGGTGTAACGGTGAAGTTCAACGAACTGGATTATGATTTGCCGCCACATCAACCTTATTGTCCACATTTGACTCCATTGGATTTCTTACCCATTCCGAAAGTTGAAAATAATAACAATTACTAAATAATAGTGTTCTGTGCTGATGATAAAGCGTTTATCTCAAACAATCAGGAACATATACACACAACCTGTCTGTCGGAAAAAGTAAAACTATGGCTTTTCGGGACAAAAATGAAGTTAGATCTAAACTAAATGCCGTGAATGAAGAATATTGTTTAACGCCCGTTTTTTATCTCGGGCACCACAGGCGGTGGACAATAATGATGCATTATATATTATAAATTAGGAAAGGATTTTTTTAAATAAATGAAGAAAAAAACTCATCCTTTTGGGAGTCGAACCCCAAACCTCCCGCTAACTGAAATATGTATCGCGAAATAAAAAGATAAATTAAAAATATAAGCATATGTAATAGGTTTAAAGAAATGGAGACATGCGCTCAGAGTTAAGTTTTTTTAAACTAGAAATCGTATATTGCAAGAATGAACAGCACCCGCTCCCACGCAAATTTTCGGAATCTCACCGTGGTCAGGAGAGATATTCACAAGGTTTTCTAAACTCTGAACTGACTAAGTGTATTTGTTACTGGATAGAAATGTGTAATACATGAAAGAGGCTCCTGCTCTACTGATAATGATAAAACTTTTAAAGGGAATTGCTTCTAGAAACTCCCTGACTAAATATATTGTTATTTTCTTTGCATTTTGTGACGATTATTTCAGTCTATAAACTTTGTGGCAAGCAAATAATTAAATAAATTAATGAGAATTCTCGGGTTGCCAGCCGCGCCAAATTTATAAAACTCGAGTACTGGGGCATCCTGAACTCTGTGGCATTGGTAAGGAACTAATTTACATAAATAAGAATTTAATTTTATAAATTTGACATGACTGGTAACCCGACACGTCGTACTAAATAATTAACACCGTGCAAGAAGCCATATATACATTAAATTAGTTTCTATAAATAAATTTCCAGAGTGAGGTTTCAATCTGCATTTTTCTCCTAGCCCTGCGGGACTACGTTCTGATTCCCTGACTCAGTGGTACTAATGTTTTCTTCACGTTACCGTATTTCTTGGTATAACGTTGGCTATGCTGAGTCGTCAAGCTCGCCCTCTACACAGTATCAGATGCGAGAAAAACAAAATATTCTAGGAAGGAGCATTAACGGTTGCGGGTAAACAGTTTTCCAGTGCTAGAAAGATATGACGAAGTGAACAGAGGATAAAGCAGCTTTAAAAGGTACGAATAGCTCTCTGTGTTCTTTATGAATACGGTAAATATAATATAATCTTTAAATAATAATAAAATGAATGCTTGCTGGCCGCTCTCCTCATGCCAGAGAAACTTCTCTATTTTGTCACTGTCAGAGTATAGCCTCATGGGCTTAACCTCCCAACGTCCTCTATTATACAATTAACACTATTCGCCCCCTGTGGTGAACAATAAATCAGCAGATAAGCCCAACTTATAATTAGTATCTAGTTAAGTGTATGATATAAACTAAACCTAGAAATGCGTAGGGAAGGGAACATTATTGTTTTAAACAGGGCACTTAATAAACGAGGTTTTCTAACTGCCTTTTGGCGTTAGATCCATAGAGCCTGTTATGCTGTCCGCTAGCGTTGCCCTTTTCCACTGTTTTTCTGTGCGCTGTACTACATTTACTTGTCTGTGTTCATAGTTAGACGGACTATCTTAAAGTGGTGGATTGTCCTCATTTTGTGCAATGCATTTCAGATTAGTGACAGATGGTGAAATGGTTGCAGGATGACGTATCGTTTATCGATATTACAGCTTTAGCTTTCGGCGTTATGCCGTATCCATTAATTTAAGATGGTAATTCCACACCTCCTCCTCTTGTACATGTATACGGCTATCAAACACGATGTACGATTTATTGTCAAGTTAACTACTTTTTAATATCCTGTGTTTGTATTCTTTTTACATGCCTGGAATGTTTAAAGTAATTAATTATTTAATTTATATACTTAGCTTGAGGTTAAATGTGTACTGTGCTGGTGGTCTTAGAAAATGAATCTCGTCTCTATTCAGTACCGAAATGTCCTGTGTTAATAACTCAAAACTTTGATTATAAAGCGATAAGTGGCGAGTTTCTTTGCGCTGATTTCATACTGAGCGAATTTTCAGGGTGCAAAACATGTAGAGTAAACAAATTTGTCTGTCGTCTTGAGTAGTGTTTAACGTCCATTTTGACTACTAAGGCACCACAGACGGTGGACACTGGTGATACATGAGAGGAAATGGTAAATTGGGAAAGAATATTTTTTTTAAGTAAGGAAACGTTCCAGGCCTAAGTTAAGGGCACCTCCTTGCATTTACCATTTTTGAGGACTGAGGAAAACCTGAAAAAAACCTCATTCAGAGAGGACGGTCCTCGTGGGAATCGATCTCCAGACCTCCCGCTCGTGAATCCTTGCCTTAACGACCTCGGCCACTCGTGGCGGTAAATTTGTTGTTGACTAAAGCAAGTAGGGCATGCACTGAAGTTTATTTTGCTTTTATATTAATTATTCATATCATAAAATAAATGAATTATTAAATTTTCTTTAAGCACTGCAGTTCCGTTGGTCATCCAGAAATTTTAAATAAGATAAAAGGCTAATATATATATTTGTAAGCTTTGCAAAGCATTTTATATTGGTTTAACTTCTACTGTTGTTTCGCTACGTATGAACAATCATAGACGCTGTGTTAAAACCAAGTCTCCTTTGCCGGTTGCCCAACATGCCTTATCTCACTGTAACGATTTTGATGATGCTTTTAATCCAACACTTATTGATGCGTTACCTACACATAGCTCTGAAAGTTTACTTAGAGAAATGGCAGCTATATTTGCATAAAGGGCATGTACCACCAACTTTGAATATAACATATTAATATATTATCATATTCTCTGTCACGCTCTTGTTGTTTTTCTAATCTGTTTCTATTTACTACGTTACCTTCAATGTATATTCAATATTTATTTTCACTACGTTCACTTGTCTTCTTTCCTAAGAAGGACACGAGATGTTCGAAATATTGCTATACCAAATATATGTCTTTCTTAGTGTTTTGTCCTTTTCTGTTTAACTAGTTATTGCTATTTTAGTTGCAATGTTCATTGTGTTATTTTATTTTTAATATATATATATATATATATATATATATATATATATATATATATATATATATATATTAGTTTTCTGTTTAGCTATTGATTAGTCAATATGTAAATAGCCTTAAAGCTGTCACAATTATCAGTCAGCTGACACAAAAGTCACCTGTGGAGGTGGGAATGGGAAGATTTTTAATTAAGGACATACAAAAATTCCGGATTTCACCATCACTATTGCTTCTTAAGTCGCTCTTCTGCCGATCGAATTCTTATTACTGTGTTCTGAATTTTCCAGAAATTTTTCTTATATCTCACAAAGAAGTGAAAAAGAAGCATGCTTGTACGTTTCTCAGTGTTTATGTTTCACAGGATTTTTAAGCATCTTATAGCAAGACAAGATGAATCCAACTTTAGATGTATAGTTCCCATACGTTTCTTTCAATAATTTCATCATTGAGCAATAACCCCAAAATCTTGTGTGAGGAATCTGCTTTACTGAAAGATTTAATGCTTAAGTATGGAAAATGTTTTCTCTTTGTTCTGAACTGAATAAATTTTCTTTTACCATAATTTAACATTAGTTTGTTAGCTTCAAGTCATATATTTAGTTTTAATTGTCAATGACTATATCTGCAAACTGCTCGGATAGTTTATCATATATAAGCAAACTGATATCATCTGCAAAAAGTTTAACTATGTTGTAAGTCATTAATTAAAATCAGGAGGAGTTATGAGCCTAATATTGACCCCTGTGGAAATGGGGCCTGTTTACAATTCGATAGGTGATGGACAGTAGTTTTATTTGATACTTCTATTTCATAAATTGACAAAATTGTCATATTTTCTTTCATAAAAAATTTAGTGTGACTGATAGAAAGTGACAATTGTTCACTAATACATAACAACCAAGAATAATAACATTATACACCAAATAAAGCTACATAGGGGTATTAATCAATATTTAATAACTAAATAACTATTTATCAATGAATAACTCTACTGGAGCTCAATACTTTGGTTACAAAATATATTTTTTCTTTATTTTAAGATAGCATGTGCATTAAAATGGGCAAAAGCTTTTCATATTTCTGTGAAATTTAATTCTTTCTGTACTCGGCAATATATGTTTTACACAGATATGTGCCTACCAATTGGCATTTAAATATAGCTGCAGAGTAGCCACGTCCACTTATGCATCTATTTACATCCAACATCATTTTGAAAACTCAACAGCAGTTTTTGATTATAGTAAATTTTGTTTTGCTCCCTATGGTGTGCTATGGTACTCCGCTATGCAAAAATGTCCACGTGGAGGCTTCCGGGACGCTGGTTATAATGCCATGTGCCAGTCCATGCGATTGTTTTCTATGTTTTAGTTGATTTTAAGAGTTGTTAAGTATTCTGTTATATTTCAGCAATGTCATGAATAACATTAGTTCAGTGATGGTATAAAACACAAAATATGTGCAATACCAAAAGCTGCTTTGTAAAGGTTAGATTCATATCAACTGCAATAAGTTCTCCCAAATATATTTAGATAATCTATAGTTAAAAGAAGATTAAAACGTGTAGATGATGATGAAATTGCTATTGTAAATATTAAATAATTATCTGAAGTTATCAAAATATGGCGAAGTGCTGTAATTGTAAAGATTATTGCGGAAGTAAATGGTAGGAAAAGTTTAGTTTGAAAATAAAAGTTAGTATGTGCTGTAAAGCTCAAAATTCTAGGAATCATGAAAGGCTGATGACAGGTTATTATGACGAATGTTCATTTTATTTATGCTATGCTTGCTTAGACAAAGGTAGGAACCCAGTAGGAAATTTTTGTTCTGTGCCATTCCCGGCAACACTTGGGAGAGATAAGTTATTTTTTGAGTCACTGAATGTAGTAACTGAAATATCAATAAACGTTATGCAAGAAAATAAGAACAAGAACAGCATACTTTTGATGCTGGAATATATTAAAACAACGTCAGAACTATTCTCCTACTGTTTGTTATCGTTGTTTTCCGAAACTCATTTTTTCAGGATTAGAATCTCAATAATTAACAGAGCCAGAAACCTGAAAATATCCATGTAGTTTAATCACATTATTATAGTTATATAACTAGTGATTATAAAGTTAGTTTTTGCATTTAAGTGCAGATTTTTTTAACTATTATACTAAGCCTTTAAACAAATAAATGTTATTTTAACTTCTGGCGATCTAATGAACAACATTTACTATGGTAGACTATTGTTGGTGTGCTAAATGCAATATAAATCTTTGATGAGGCCAATTTTTTTATATTTTCACTCAAAATTGTCCTAAATATACCTCGCAATTTTTTTACAACATTAAAATATAATAAAATTTAAAATTATCCTCTTATTTTAACGAAACTTTCTGTTTTTATTCACTAAAGCGTTCAAAATATGTGTGTGAAATATCAGCTTCACATCTTTATTAGCAATTGAACAATGTGATTTTATGTTATGCCTTGCACCCTCAAAAAATTGTATGTAATTATTGCATTAACAGTGTATCTTTGAAATTAACAGTTATCTAATACTACAATTTGCAGTAATGACTGATTATGTTGTTCCTACGTGTCTTACAGTAGCTTTCAATACTATACATCTTGCTTTGGAATACTTTTATAATTACCTGTATTTAATATTTACTGCTCTCTTAAACATATTTTAATGATTATTTCTTTTTGTTGGGTGCTTAAAATTCAGAAATAATTATAATATATTCTTTAATTATCCGAATCCATTACTCAACACACTAATCAGATAATTGAATCTGCCAAATATGAAAAAGTTTTTTGAAACTTTAACGGAAGAAATCAACTCTGTTTCCGCACCATCTTCCTGTCGACATTGCAACCTCTTCATTGGATGCGTCTTGATATCCACGAAGGCTATAAATTTTGGGAAAAACGACAAATCTGGAGTAGGCTGTTTAGATTAGGTATATGACATAGTGTAATGAGATTCGGGCCCTAATTGGCTACTGTGATGTCACGTGCAGTGCATACTGAAGAAAGACATTTCCCTTTAACTTTCTTAATAACATTTTAAAGTTAGAGCACTATAATTTAACGCTTATATCAAATTCTCTAGGAAAATTCATGCCCCAAAAATTGCCGGGAGTTTCTTTAACTGCAGTCTGCCATTTGATTTTTTTCTTCTGGGACTTATCTTGATGTCGCTGAAACTGTATTCCGTTATCTGTGATTATTTTGAATAATAGGTATAGTTTATTAAAGAACACATATATTATTTCTGTTATTAATTTGTAAAAATATCGGGCCATCTAAATAAATGATGATGGACGCGCGGCGGGGACTGCATCGGCCGATAAACCATCGTTCACGGCCAGCCGGGCCACAAAAAGTCGGGGCTATTGGGCTTGAAGGACAACATAAGAGTCGGTAGTAAAAACACTGAAGTGACGGTCTAATAGATTCTAATACATTTATAAGCTAAGTACTCACTGGAACAGCCTTCATCTTCGACACATTTCTAACATTTGCTTATGAAATTACCCAATACCGTTGATAATTCTCTTTGAGAAGTTAAATTAATCTATTGACGTTAGAACTTTAGCATCCTGACAGCACAAGCTAAATCAGTACGGATATACCAATCATAAACACTCTTTGAGAATTTAAATTAATCTATTGACGTTAGAACTTTAGCATCCTGACAGCACAAGCTAAATCAGTACGGATATACCAATCATAAACACTCTTTGAGGAATAGAATAATTAGGACTAGTATTTGTCATTTATTATTCTTACGAAACTTTTCAATTTTTTAAACAACGCTAACTGAGCGGCTTGAGACTCGAGGCCAACATAGCAGTTGTCTAAACGCCGCCCTCTCCGATTCGTGTGGCCCGGCTGGCCTTGGTCAATGCAGTTCACCGTCGCCGTCGATCATCAGATAATTGGTTGTCCCTTTCATAACAACCAATTATGGTTTGTGTTTATTAATACATTACTTTCTATTTAACTCCCTTACAAAAAAACTCGTAAAAGGTTTGGAATGAAGTACATTTTGTGTCAAAGTTAACATTCTGAAAGTAAATTTGCATGATGCCACAATTATCTCCATTTCCTTGAGAACAGTTTAGAGGATTAATTAAGGATGTAAAGAATACATACAATCACTTAATGGAAACCACTAAGAAACATTGTGCAATTCAATAACCACTAATGGTTTATCAAAATGTATTTCTTAGTGTCTGACACCTTGGTACGCATTTCATACCTCAAAGTTTTCAATGATATAAGGTAATTTATTAAATTGTAGAAAGTGATTTATTGATGCATCTTTAATCAAAACACCTACATAAGGTCTCCAAATGAAACAAAAATAATGGATGACTTCACAAGTATTTATGACAAACGCCTACGGACGATATAAGACGACTAATGGCAGTAAAATGTATTCGAGAATGATAGTGGTTTAATGGTAGCCTTCGTAAACACTTATTAATGTATGTCTGTTGAAACATGTTAGTCGTTAATACATATGACGTACAAAAATATTATTCTTAGCAGTGCAAATGTAGCCGCTTGATGTTTATAGAGGGCGGAAATCCTAGAGTAGGATTCTAGATATATAATCAGTTTTCATTGCTGTCAATATTAAATTAAAATGTTACGGACTTTTTCCCCCCGTATTGAAATTTGATAAATGTTAAATCTTTTCGAATTTTATATTTTATATTTGTATTAAGTTTGAAGTTTATGTTTAAATGTGACCACGTCTTTGGTCTAGTGGTTAGCGTTGCTGACTGCTGGCCGGGAGGCCTGGGATTCATTCCTGGTAAGGCTCACGCCTTAAGTGTGACACTGCTTAGGCATTTTTCAAAGTTAAGATAGGTCTGAAAAAGGGTCCACCCAGCCATGAGGATAATTGGAGAGCTGCCTGATGGAGAGGTGGCGTTCTTTGATCTCGAGAGTCACATGATAAGCGACCGGCGAAAAGCCGGCATGCCGGATCATATGCCCCTCTTGCAATACTGTCTTCTATCAATGAAGTCGTAAGACGAAGGTAGAGGGCGCAGCGGTTATCGCGGCAGGCCCAGGCCCATCCCCGGCTGTAGCGCCGATGAGGAAGAATTTATATGTAGTATTAAAAAAATTGTTGTGACTTTCTAATGCAGCAGTGTACGAATATAAAGGTATTTTCATATAGAGAGCGTTGCTTTTTTACTAATTTTAGAAGCATTTTTTTTTACCTTTTTTTGAACACTTAACAGTGATACAGTGTTACACCAAAATCACTCAACTGTTGCTAAATAACGTAACAAATAAATTTAAATTTTACTTAAACTAATAATACTGAAACAAAACTTTATGAAAAACTAAAATAATTTGCTGTAATGAAAAAATGTTAAGAGTAAAGAATGTATATCTATAAAATTATAATACAGATGGGGTAAAATGATGTACCTTCTTTTAGTGTAAGGTATTCAGAGCAAAAGTTAAATTATAAAACAGCTCACACTGCCATAGAAATACTTTTATTTTTATAATGTATATACGAGAAGCATATGAAAAGTCCTGCATACTGCGTATGTGCGGATACTAGAGGGGTGTAATTGTTCTGATTTCGCCTCAGCTGTGAAGTAAACTACAGTACTGAATACTGTTTATAAAATTCTTTGTTGACCCTGACGTAGAAATCATAACTTTGAAATGGGGGCGGGGTCCTACCAAGGTCAAATATTGCGGAGTTAACTACTGGTCATGCGGCAGAAAAGAATATTTGTGCCTGAATGAAACTGATAATGATTTATACGAAGTTTACTTCTTGCATTTCTACCATAAGCCCTTCTAGCTGTGAATTGTTACCAAAATTAAAAGCACCACTTCTCATTAGAATTTATAATGAGGGACCTAGGTAATGGGATGCATCAATTTGGAAATCGTTCTCATAGAAATGCAAGGCTTACCAATACTTCGTTCTCCGTGGAAGAACAAAATGAAGGATGCTTAGAGACATGTATTTTTAAAGGAAAAACCTTCTGTGTTCGCAATTTGACAGTTGGCAACAGGGCTGTGCTTTTTTAATTAATGATAAATGCAAAATATAACAAATAATTAAACCAAGTTTTATCGTAAATGTGAGACATTATAACAGCATGTTTGTAATGAATTTTTACCAAAATTGACTGTTTCTGCAATTTTTTGCGATAAAAAGAAACATTGTATTTTTTAAATTACTTGTGATGTATTCATATTCAATATGAATTTTAAATTTATTAGCTTCTAAAGATGAGAATATTTGTTTGGAAAGGTATGGTAGCCTAAAATTCAAGACAATTATTAAATTTATTCTCTTTATTGACTTCAGAATAATTAATAACGCTTGGCAGGGCTTTCATAATATTTTTCATTTGTTTAAGGTGTTTTTAAGTTTATACATATATATATATAAAAGTTTGTATATATAAATAAATTTAAGTTGTTGGGAGAAATATGACACAAAACTCTCAATGATCGTGATTGTTTTATTTCAGTTCAAAATAGCGTTTCTATAAATACAAGATTGATTGTAATAAATTATTCTGGAATCGCGCCATAATGATTTCCTATCCCTGTTATAACAAGATGGTCGAGTTGGTTCAATTCAGTGGAATATCTGTTTGAATAATTTGAAGCAATTATAGTTTATTTTATAACTAAATCACTGTTAGCTCAGGGTCAAAATTTACTTGAGGAACACTTTTGTAATTCACATAACTGTAGAATTTTGTAAATTCGAACTTCTTTTGTTGATTTGAATTGCTACCTGATTACAAATCATATGTTAGAATTTCAGACACGTGACAAATCTCTAGACGTCTAGTGATGTCACCAATTGACTCTTATAACCTGACAAAGAGTGTTAACAAATTGGTTGAAGTTGATTCTAATAGTATAGCTCTAGTCCTACGTGTGCTTTACGCTTTCTCAATTAAGTCGTCAAATGAAAACATCGCTGGTAATTGTTCAAGACAATGTGTCATCCTGTAAGTTCTACTTATTAAATTAACATCAAATTTTGTGATACTTAATCACCTACCCTGTTGTTTATTCCTAGTCTCTAATAATTTTTCTTCCAAAAACTCGAGAAGTTTCCACGTACACGGTTTTATAAAAGAAATAATGTCAATATGGATCACACTGATTAGTAAAATGGTGATTTTATCAAATAAAGCGAGTATCACACGTACATATTATAATTAAAATGTCGTTACAGCATCAAGGTTATTTCAGTTCCAGGCCGCCTGAGCGTGGCCGCAGCAACCGGAATGTTTGGAAATATAGTCGCCTCGAATGGAGTTAGTATTTATATTTTATAGCAAGTTTACATTGATATTGTATTTAAAACTGATAATATTAAGCGCTATTCTGTGTTACAGTAGATATTAAAATGATGTCCCTCAGCGGCAATACATTGCCGGAATCTTCATAGTATATTTCTGTATTTCATCTAACAGAACACGGCGGCCCGAAACATTGTTGTTGTTTTTTAACTTTTCAAAAAGTTGGCCAACAATTTCTGTAACGGGGAAGCATTTTCTTTCGAATCGATTTACCACTTCATTGCAAGAATCCGTTTTCATATATAAACAGTAACATAAAGATCCCAATATTTATGTAATGGGATAAATAACGAAAAATACTTAGGTGTAATGAAGGTACCGAATAACACAAAAGCGTACAACCGCTCGCTCACAAAGACTCGCTTAAAAGAACTACAAGTTGATACCTGAACATGTATTATATGTCCTTGACGGCTGCTTCTCTCAGTATAAAGCCACGCGCTGCGGGTTTGAAACCTTATTCATCTCACCTTATTTCTAACATGAAAGTACTTTAATGAGTTTATCTGTTGCCTTTGTGTTCGGCTAATAGACTGACTTCAAGTAAAATGGTTTGAAGAAATTTCTATGGTTTTTTTTTTTTTTTTTTTTTTTTTTTTTTTTTTTTTAATGGTTGAGCAGTTTTTCTGACTTAGTGTAAAGCGGAAAGCAGCAGCAGAGACCATACATATGAAGGGAATGAAACAATATTACTGATGATTAAAAATCATAGAATTGTCCTTCATGTGCAGATAGGTATTTCCTGAAATAGACCGCGCACAGGAAATCTGATTTTGTTTCTTTTTATCTCGGGGTATTACTCCTTAAGTTTATACTTTTTGTCTCCGGGAGGTATATCGTTTAGTTTCTACAATGTAGCCGAAAATAAACTGTATACCTTTTATACCTTATATTGTATACCTTTTTACTCATTTTAGGAAAGCAAAGGCTGAAACTGCGTATTCAGCATGACTCGTGCAATATATTGTTACTTGTGTAACCTTACTGGCCATTCAGTAACCGTGCTATACTGGTTGATGCTTAAACGTTCCAATTAGTAGTTTACCGCCACGGTTGGCCGAGATCGTTAAGGCGCGGACTTGTGAGCGGGAGGTCTGGGGTTCGAATCCCCCCCCGGACCGTCCTCCCTGACTGAGGTTTTTCCAGGTTTTCCCCAGTCCTTATAAATGGAAAATGCCGTGAAGGTACCCTAAACTTAGGCCTGGAACGTTTCCTTTCTAAAATAAAAAAATCCTTTCCCAATTTATCATTTCATCTCGTGTATCTTCAGTGTCCACCGCCTGTGGTGCCTCAGCAGTAAAAACTATTAAACACTATTCAAAAAGTTTATTAGTTAAAGAGCATTTCTATAGCTTTTTTGTTAAGGGATGAATTTGACTGCATCGCTATTACTTATGGTCCTGGAGGTGTAGTGGTAACCAAACTTGCCTCCTAAACCCAAGATCGCGGGATCGATCCCGACCAGGATCGTTTTTCGGGCTTAAAAATCCTAAGTATGGCTTCCTTCGGAAGGGAAGTAAAGCCGTGGGTCCCGTGTCAAGTGCATGATAAAAAAAACCTCAAGCTTGAAAGAAGAGGCCTCTGAACAAAATTTGTCGGTTGTTTCACGTCCTGAATTGAATACGACGCTGATGGCCTAGGATATTAAAGAGTGTCCCTAAATAAACCAAATAATAATAATAATAATAATAATAATAATAATAATAATAATAATAATAATCGCTATTACTGAAAGGTTCCTTTGTATAATTCATATTCACTATCGTATCTTTCGGAAGAAGCCTGTGTTGTTTCTTTTGGCGAGACGTATTCCTCGCTAAAATAGTCCGAGAATGTACTTTCCACGATGGCTGTATACATAGACATATCCAGACATACTCATTCCATTTCTTGCAAGCTTTTAGAATCGCTGTATTTGTTTGACAGCGATTGATCGCCTCATGGAACGTGGCTATGACGTCATTTCATTACGGATATCGACCATCAACATCGAAACGCCATCTAATCAAGATATTATCAGAAAAGTAAAATATGGTTCGAGGATTGTTTGTTTTTTCTGTTACTTTTATGATGGATGGGCATACACAAAGATGGGTGCGGAGAAATATGCATACTGATTTAGCGCTGTTTCTGCAACTGTTTAGTCTCGCCAGATTTTTTTGGTGTTGTCAAGAAGTTGAATGACCTAAGAGGAATAACCATCTGTTTTGTTACTTATGTATTTAATGCCTGGGACGACAGCTTTGTAGGTACCTGTCCTCGATTCCTTCTTCCATATATAATACATGATATACACTTTCTTTATCAAATAACGTTTGCCAAATGTGTTATTTCTATAAACATTTCCTCACATAACACGCTTCTACCTCACTTACTAACCGTCATGAAGTATTTGATATTTCATAACAAAATGACATTTGATGAATAAAATGGACATCTTTGTGTGCAGTGCAAAAGTGAGGAATATATGCAGACATTATTATAAGAAAAACTACAGATTGCGAGTGTGTAGTGGAAGAGCCAGTCGTTAAGACCACATAATTCACATAACAGCTTGTAGTTTTCTTAAGCGCGGCTTTTCCAGTTTGTGATTGTGCGTTCGTGTGTCTGTTCTTTCATTATGTGTTCATTGTTCTTTCACTATATAAAATAGTTTGAATAGAGAAGGGGTAAAGCGATTCGCAAGAAAATATTCTAGCACTTAAAGGTAAATTAAATATACGAATTACCCCTGCAACGTATTGTCGCTGAGGGGCATCATTTTCGACATTGCTTTAATTCAAGTTAGTGCTTATTATCGCCAGTTTTAAAGACTATCATTTGTATGATTTAAGTAAAAATAAAAATATTAACTTTACGCGTGGCGAGTTATCTCTCTTTTTCCAGTTGCAGCTGGTGCATTTTCCCCTCTTAAGTAACTGAAATAACCTCATTGTGTTTATTTATATTTAACATAATCGTGTCAATATTACCATTTTATTAATTAATTATTCGTTCAATATTGATATAATACTCCTATTTTTCAGCCCCCCCCCCCTTTACCCTCGTGGCCTGTTTAACTTGTTTCCACATATAAGTCGACTTCCAAGATTCAATATTTATATTTACCCCCTTCACTGATTTTCTGCCTTTGGTTACTGGTTCTTGTTATATTAGCTGTGTTGTTCTTTAAAGTTATTTTAATTTTCATTTTAGTACAGGTATACCGCAGAAAAGTGTTTTTATGCATGCACAGAAACGCTGCCAATTGTACCATTCCGCGCAAATTTTTTCGCGATAAAATATTATATTTGGCTGTTAGTATCAAAATTTGACATAACTTTTTTCAGATGGTTTACCGTTACAAAAGGCTCTACTTTCCTAAATGACTCAGTCCATCTAGGGCTGTAATGAACTTAAAATTCACATTAAAATATAAATATAATGAAAAAAGAAAGAAAAGCATGCTTTATGGACTTATTTTCTTTCTGCTTCTTAAAGTGAAATCGCTCTTAGCTTCATAGAAGGGACAAAAATTATAAAAATACAAGAAAACCCTAACACGTTGAAATTGCTTCTAATTGTAAAAATCCGTTGAAATACACTGGATGCAGAAAACCTCAAAAGCGCTTAAATCCAATTTAAAAAATTATCTAAGATATTGTATAGATATTGAGCATCAAATAGGACACAAGAACCCAAAGGTATTTATAAATAACCTTAAAAAGAAAATAAGTATAGTATAGACAAGATGTTAACGTCATGACACTGTTTTACACAGGTTCCTTCTTTTCGCAAAATAAAATCTATCCACTAGCAATGTCTTGGTATTATTATTTAAACGCCAAACTGCAGGAATTCTACACGGTAAAGGAATAGAATTAACAATATGCAGCAAAATATTGAACAGCGCGTGAATCATGCTGGTTATTTGTAAAATCACTTGGATTATTCCAATTCCATTTGATAATTAAGAAAATATAGAAGATAAATGATCTATAAATACCCATATGTTCCACCATTTTACTAACAGTTTATAATTTTGTTTAAAATATATAAGTGAATGTTAATACTGTTCAGTTCTAAGTTATATTTCTAGGCAGAGAAGATTTTATTTCATATGCCCGTGTAAGAAAAGAATGCATTTGGAGGACAAATATAAACTATTTGCTTTTTGTATATCTGCAACGAATTTACAGCTTCATATAATTCAAATAACAAAAGGTAATATTTAAAAAAGTTAAATTTTAATCAAACTGTATTCATAGGAACATTAAATAAAACATAAAGATAATTATTTCATGCTTTTGATATTCTGTGACATATAGTCTCATGTTAATGGACATTGATCAGAAACTACAAAACTATCTATATGAATATAAATGGACGACATATATCTGGGTGGAAATATGTTACCAAACTAGGTAGTGCATCATGTCTGAAGCAAATGGTCTTATTAGCCTTGGTTCGACACCTTACAGTTAATGTCGGACAAGTTTTAACTTTCGGAGTAGGGTGGATATGGATAGAAAAAAAAGCAATACAATCAAGATAATTTGCTAAACAATCAGAGGTATACAACACATGTAAAATAGATTTGAATTTTAATAACAAATTTTAATTTAATAGTAAAGAAGTTATTGTATAGAACTGTGTAAACGTAATCCATTTATACAACAATAAAATTTTCACAAAACAATTGAAATAATAAATATTTAACCTATAAATTCTAAAACTATAAATGTTGAAATATTAAGTCCAAACTGCAAAACCGACATTCGCCTTTAATGTTGTAGCTAATCAAATAAATAGTTCATCTCTTTCTTTGCAACTGTACCCAACAGTTAATAATTTCCTTTCTGCTGCGGTCTTTTGTCATTCTTTTGGAATGTCCCATTACAGCTTTCTTTCCCCAATGGTGTTGTACACTTCGTGTTATTTTATTTGTTCTGTTTCACGGTATAAATTGATTTGGTCGCTCCGGTATCCAAGGAATGCGATTGGTAATTGAGCTAGCGTTTTGCATATGCTTAAGTTGAGAGCTCGTTGGGAAACCTTGAATTCCAGCATGAACAAAAATATTGAGAGCAAGTGGGCGAGGCCTCGGTGGAACGGATTACGACTCGTGACAAATCAATGCACGTCTCGGCTGGCGTTTAGAAATTTCGTTTCGCTGAGGAACTGTGTCGGATCGAACTAATGGTGACGTCTTGTTCTTTTGGATCCGTGCTAGTGGACTGTTAGCTATAATGCTTCAATTAAATGTGCTCTTTCTTATGTTACAAGCATGTGAATGCTTTTCTGTTTTCTAGAAGCTCGCAGGGATAAATTACTTAATTATCTAGTAAATAAAACACTTGTAGTTCTGGCCTGCGTATTGATTTTATACGATGTTAAGTGTTTGAGCTTTGAGAATATTATGGAAACCAGAGGAGCATATCGTGGTATATGGGAAATGAATTAAGCTACTTATGTCCCATCCAGATCTTGCTGGAGCTGATTGATATCTCATATGGCGAGCTAGTTCATATTAGCTATTTTTTCCTGTGAGTCTATAATGTTTCTTATTTTACAAGTTTAGCCAGAAGGTTCAAGCGCTGAGTCTATTAAGTTTTTGTATTATAAGTTTGGTATCACTTTCACTTCGGCTTCGGTTGTTCTTTTCTTTCAGCAGCCCTGTTTCTACGGTGCATAATTTTTTTTTTCAAATATGTTATTTTTTTTTTTCTATAAACGGGTGTTTTCTCACGAATTGCAGTTGATTTAAAAGACAGGAATATTGCTTTTCGGTTATTGTTTTATCACAATCAACTAGTAATATTACTTTATAATCCTATAATTATTCCCTTAGATGAAACAAAACCTTCTGAATGTTTTGATCGCCATTTCGATTCCAGTGTGTTGACGATGAATCTAAGTCTGTTCATTGTTATAAGGGACATGCAAAATCAGTTTCATTTAATTAAAATGCATAAAAAGAAATCACATGAATGTTTTTCGTATGCTCTACACCATACTTACACAACGCGTCTTGAAATGTAATTTTTCATATATTAGCATATAACCGACACCTTTCTTTGAAATACATATACCCTTAACATTTTCACACAACATAATACAATATCATATATTTGTGTAATAAATTCTGCTACTGTTACACATTTTGGATCTTCTTAACGTCATCTCTGATGCGACCATGTTTAAATTTGCAGACCTTTTTTCATCATTGAAAAGGAAGGAGAAGAATCCACAAAAACTTTTATAAATTTGCTATGAATTTCCTTTGGCGTTAAACCAAATTTTACAAGGAACGAATCTGAATTTTGGCCTTTTTATGAAATTGCCTTGACACAACTGCTGGAGGGTAGTTAGCGTGGGTGTATAAGGAGGATGAGTAGTAGTTTCACTGATGGACACAGCTGCTCCGTTTGATGGGGGTTTTGTTGTGAGTGTTAGGATCTCAGGGTTCTCAAGGGTCATTACACTGGATTTTTGTGCCCGTCAGGGTTAGCGAGACAAGAAGGGTTAACTCGCCAGTCACAGAGAAAAAACACATGATAATTTCTATAAATCACCATGTGCACTTGATCAAGTTTTCTAGCTATAGATCGAACTGTCAGCGGAGGAATTCTGACTCTTATAGGTCACTAACAAACTTATTCCCTACATAATTTCTATCTCTCAATTGCTTATTCCTCACAATCAACTTCCCGATTTTTTTAACTGACTGACTTGTAGCCCTCCGACCTCTTACTAAATGACTTCGAATTCTTACTTTCCAGAACGCCCTAACGTCTGATTTTTTTATTCCTAATCCCCTCCTGCGCGAATTTTAATTCTATATTATTCTGAAACCACATTGAATTCCGGGCTTCCTTGTTGGATATACGTCACATTTATTGTTATGGGCTGACTCTGATTCGTGCTATTTTAGACAAAGTTCATAGGTTATTCTTTACCCAGAAAAAGCCTTTGTTATAAATTTCGGCATATGCCTTTTAAGTGGACTTCTATAGTAATTGCACTTTTCTCCCTTAGTCACTTTTAGATCGTCAAATCTTCTCATAGATAACGCACGTTTTTACCCATTTGTTTGCTATCTCTACTTCCGGGAAAAATGCTATTTTTGCGATGAAGTCCTTTAATGTGTCCTGTACTATTTCATATATGTCCTCTTCGATACGTTCTCAGAAATCTGCATTTCTTACGTGTGGTGCACTTCCCTTTGTCTCTCTTGTTGCTTTAGATAAACAATGTAGGTAGCTGTTACCCTGAAAGTGGGAATGGCCTTTTGACAGTATGCCGACAATGTTCGCTCTAAAGTATTCACACAAATGAAAAGTAACAATTCTTAGCCTATCTCTGTCTCTTCCTCTACCTGCTTCCCCCAGGTCAACCGCCGACAATCCGTTCCTTAAACATACAACACTTAAATACTACAATAGCTCTCTGTTGTCTTTACACGTGTTTCACAGTCAGCATGATAATAGAACCTAAAAAATGAATACAACACTTCCACCTTGCTCCGATATGCATAAAATATTCCTATCTGCTCAGATATTTACAAACATAAAATATTAATCTTAATAATAATTACAATATGAACTGAGTTCAGAGTTCCAATTCCACTGCTTTCGAAATTTGTATTAAATAAACTGTTTTAAATGACTTGTTGTTTCAAATGAATGCCCTAAGATGGATATCCCATCCTAAAAACTCAATTATCTTGTCGATTGCATGATCATTTATGTTTGATGCCGAGTACTTTTTAGACGTCCATGATATTCCAACTTTATCCTTCTCCCTACCTCGGCTCCTTACCATACACAAAATCAAAATGACATAAAACGAACCAACAACTTATATCCCCGGGGTGTTTCACGAGTACATGTCTAATATCTTGCAAAACATTGGCCCATTCAAAGGGTTTGCTTCTGATTTTATTCACAACAAATGCATAGTTAGAATCCTTACTGCTAAAGGAATCTTGTCACATTTTATTTTATTCCAATATATATTTTTAATCTTTAGAGAGTTTCATGAAGCTCATAAATAACACCTTAATGGAATGTCGATGTTTCAAGGCTTGGAACAGGACATAAAGAATAGAATAAGTAGCAATGTGTTCGCGTATATTTATTTGAAAGCAACTAAAACTAGCCAAAAAATGTTAATTTTTATGTAGAATAAAAATGAACCAGATAAAAAGAGAATATGCTGATAATTATGGAAAAGTTTGAAAGAGTTAATTTCTTTATCATAGCTTATTTCAAGAACGTTTAATAAATCACACCATTATTTGCGCGTTCTCTAGGATGCTGGAAATGTTATTATGCACCAGTCGATAATGCGGGTAATATTTACATTTTCTAACTCAAATTTTACCGGTATAATTTAAGAAAATGTTCTTCATCATAAGTTGAATGCAGTTCGGTTTATAAATATGTGTATAATGAAAGAAAGAAATTAATTTAAATAACATTTAAAGTGTTGTTTACATTTTACTACTGTTTAAGTAATTTATATGCATGTTTTTCTTCCTTCGAAAGGTATACATGTTTAAATTTTATTTCATTTAGATATTTATTGGATCTCAGAATGTTTAGTAATTGTTAAAATGCAACTAGGCAGAAATATGAGTATGCAAAGATAAAACGTTAATTTATTTCTCATAGACATTGTACCAAAACTCTAAAATTAAATGTGAATTTATATCAAAATCGCAACTATTAACGAATTCTTTAGCAAACATATTTTTAATGATTTTCATAAAAACTTGTGTATTTTAACCGATCGGAAGGTATAATTGTTTAAATTATATTTAATTTACATATTTATTGCTTTCAGAATGTTTCGTAATGATTAAAGAGCAACTGGGCAGGAATATGAGCATACAAAAATAAAAGGTTAATTTATTTCTCATAAACATTGTACCAAATAAATAAAATTAAACATGAATTTACCTCAGAATCTCAACTATTAACGAATAATTATTCTTTAGCAAATATATTTTAATGGTTTTTCATAAAAACTTGTGTATTTTAACCGATCTTTTGTAAACGTTCAAATTTTGTACATGACAATACTTCAAGATAATTGCAAGATTGGGAGTGTAATTCCATTTGTTTCCTGAAAATCAGTTTAAGGAGATTAGAACTGCTGTTAATTTTGGGACAAGCTAGTAGACAGAAAGATGTATGTCACTACCTACGCGTGTTTGTTCCATGCATGCTGAAAGCTATCGAGAATGCCCGCAATCGACTTTCCATCTACATGCTCAACAAATGAAGGTCACGATTGCTTTCAGCCAGAACACCTTCAACATGATTTTAACAATCCTACAGAAGCCAACGCCAGAACAAAAATAAATAAAAATAGAGCCCATCAGGTTAAGATTGTGACGTAAAACAATTACGATAAGAGGGGCTGGAGTTATTTGTTTTAGTCGTGTTCCACGTCATAAGAAGATTTCAATTTTCTCGCCGCCTCATTCCGAGATCTGACGAGACAGTCATTACACGGGAGAAGGAGATTGGTTGTGCTCTCAGCGACAGTTAATGTGTGCTTTGTTTATTAAACCCTCCCCTATCTTACATCAGGGGCAAGTCATGGTGGTTCGATACCTGCACATCTCTTGTTCAATTCCTGTTGAATAACGGTGAAGCAATGCTGAAAGTCAAGATCGAGAAAGGATGCGAAGTAGTCCAAATTTGGAGTGTTCATTTAAGCGGTAAAGAAGTCTTTGGAGAACTCTGAACAATAGTTGTGTTCGCTATTAGGTGAGAAAAAATATTCCGAAAATAGCAAAAGAAGTAAATTATATATGTTGTTTGCAGATTTCGAAAGAGCATTATATAAAAGCAATGTGAAATAAAAAAAAAGGAGTAAGTCAAAGCTTCTAAATGCAGTATATATGCAAAATATAAATATAACACATGTTTATACACTTTGAAAAGAGAAGGATGAATAAATATATAAATCGCTGACAAGATGGGTCGGTCCTGGTGGTCTAGTGGTAACCATACTTGTCTCGTAAACCCAAGGTCGCGGGTTCGCTCCCGCTCGATGAAAATTTTCGGGCGTAAAAATGCTAAGTATGGCATTCTTCGGAAAGGAACTAAAGCTGTGGGTTCCGTGTCGTACATTTACGGCACGAAAAAGAATCTCAAGCCTGAAAAAAAAGATCTATGAGCAAAATTTACCGGCCGTTTCACGTCCTGAATTGAATGGGACGTGGTGACACATACAAAAACAAAACTGACAGATATCAGCTAAGCCGGACACCAAATTAGGATCGTTACGTCAGAGGGGAAGGTTCGAGTTTGTGGTTACAATGCAGAAGCCTGCTGCTGTTTACATTGGAACGCTGGGCAGATTTTTAGGGTCAGCAACAGTATATTTGATGTTAAGGCAACTTCACGTCCATGGTAGCAAATGTTCTATCATAAGTAACAACGGCGTAATTAAACACTATTAATTTGTTTGAAAAATATATTAGAAAAACCTAAAAAAAAAAAAAAAATCACATGTACCAACAATAATGAACAAAGAAGTACCTCGTGCATTTTCAGATACTTTACTTGTAGGCGTCACCCTCAAATGTGGGTCTGAAGAGTTAAAAAGAAGTAATATGTAAATTGTGTAAACAATGGAGATATGAATAAATTAGTATAATTTCAAAAGTATGCCATTAAAAAGGGTAAGATATAAAGGAAGATAAAAATTAACTTGGAAAGGCTCTGATATTAAAGTGGTAAGGAAAATATATTACTTGGGCATAAAAATACTCAATAATGTATGATGCAAGGAACATTAACCGGTGAGTTAATGAAGGTGATAAGACCATGGCTGAATAAGATACAATAAAAGGTTATAAAATCTGAAGTAATGATAGAAAAGCATTGTTATATGTTACTGAAGTTTGGGGAATTGAGACAGGATGGTTAAACATAGATTTAGTGCATAAACGAAGACCTTAAAATTCTTTAATCTATGATTATCCACATCATTCAACTATAGAATTAGCAAATGTGATGAATTGTAAACGTCAATTATTGTGAGATATATGCATTACATGGGCAAGGTTAAAATATCCGGTATATGGGTACCGCACGCTGAAAAGCTGATCTCTGCTTAACTGGTGAACAAAAACGCTAAGAAATTATGCATCAACCTGATATATTATAATTAGAACAACAGTATGCTTTTTTTTAGCTGAAATGCAATTAAGTTCTTAATATGGTGTCATCTAATTATCTGATGACCGACTAGACGCGAAGGACTGCATCGGCCAATAAGTAACCGCTCATGGCCAGCTGAGCTACTCTAGGATCGGACCAGGCGGGTAGGGCAACACAAGAGCCTGTGGTAGAAACACTAGAGCGACAATCTAAAAAACATTTAATGTACTCATAAAGTTATGTGCCCATCCATATCACGCAAAGAGATGCTGGAACTGCCTTACTTCATTTTAGTTTGCCTAAAATGTGTGGAAATGTGGAAACTACTAATTTATGAATTTTATTACAAATTATGTGCAAATTCTCTTGAAATAATCTCCTGACAACAAGAAGATTCGGCACAGAAAAGTAAAATTTAAATAAGCACTTGTGAACTACAATAAATAGGCTTGCTGTTTAGCATTCTTAGCGGCATTTATTCTGGGATTAGAACGGTTTAAGACCCTCCCATGCCCTATGATCCTTACGTGGTATGGGTGCACAAAGTTTTTTTTTTTTTTTTTTTTTTTTTTTTTTTTTTTTTTTTTTTTTGCGTCTAGCTGCCAGAAAGTCCCAACGTAGATCCTGCACCTTTTCTAAGTCAAGTCCTCTGGCTCCCTTCATGGATTTGGCTGCCGTTTTCTGAATCTTATGGTTTTTCTGAAAGGTATCATACCAAGATGCTCCGTGTTCCATTATCGGACGAACAAGAGACCTGCATGATACCACGCTTTCCTTTCTAAGCAATGTAAAACCTTCCATGCGTCCCTCTTTAGTTCTCTTGATCCTCCCAACTCAGGTTTTCGTGTAAATACATTGCTAAGTATTTGTTTCGTTTGAGAGACGATTTCCCCCATCAATACAATAGCCAAGAATAAGTACTCTTTCTTTTTGTTACACAAAACATATATAACCCTTGTTTACCGCTACGAGTGGCCGAGGTAGTTAAGGCGCGGACTCGTGAGGGGGAGGTCTCGGGTTCGAATCCCGCCAGGACCGTCCTCCCTGACTGAGGTTTTTTCCAGGTTTTCCTCAGTCCTCATGAATGGCAAATGCTGGAGAAACTTGGGCCTAGAATGTTTCCATCCTTTAAAAAAAAAAAAAAAGCCTTTCCCAATATATCATTTCATTTCATGTATCACCAGTGTCAACCGCTGTGGTACTTCAGTACGGGCATTAAGTACCATTAAAAAAAACTTGTTTACATTCAACTTAGTCAACTTAACAGTTCGGCAAACCCCATCTCTCACCCATCCACCCACCCCGACTTGTGTACCCAGCTGGCATTGAGCAATGGCTTATTGGCCGATCCCGCCGTGTCGGTCATCAGATAATTGGATAATCCGATAACTATTTTTGAAACCACGTAAAAAAGAAAGCATGTTAATCTGGACAGATACCATAATAGTAGAAGTGCACTGTTTAAGAGCACAGTAGAGAAACTCATAAAATAAATCGTGTTAGGAAGGCTATAATAGCGACGTTTCCAAAAAAAAAAAAAAATACCGAAGAAAAAATTAGATAGTTCAGGAAGGTCATGCTTAAACTCTCAAATTATTTAGATCTGTAGCCCTAATATATATATCAAAATGTTAAAGTAATTATTTCATGATAATGGTGCTAATGTGTTTATATTTTTATGCGTCAATGAGAACAACGAGCAGCAAAGGAGGCCTGCATTCTCTTGTTTGCTGGGAAAAAGCTTTAAGGTAATATATCTTCCACAGGACATGCTATTTGAAACGGGGAGCTGTATACTTCATTTCGTTTCTCCTACTTTTGAACTGATGTTCATTTTATTGCCTACAGACAAGTGGGCACTTTCTAAGCATATCTGGTCTGATTCATTCGTGTTGTTGAACTCTGAAATGGCAGGCAACTCGCGAGCATTTCAATGAAGCATGCTGCAATTAGAGATCTTCCTTTAGTGTCGTGACTGCATCGTACAGCAGAAATACGATATCACTTCTGGGAACATGCACCAAGTATTAGACTTTAGTTGGCTTTTCTCAATGTGCAATTGCAAACCTACGCACGTATCTTATTGATGAGATGTGTTTGTTAACCCATTCTAAGCAGAACTGAATGTGGTGTTCTATAGAACGTTTCGTATTTAGTACGCTGAACTTTGCATCTTAATTATCTTAGCTGGATATGGTTAAGTGCGTAACCATTTAATTTTAGTACATAGCTTAGTTTTATTTAATTTTATGTTTATTCGTGTTTGTGGTTCAAGATGTGGATGCTGCATCAAAGAACCATGGCTTTTTATGTTTCTGTTTGCTGATCTCGTGCCAAGAGCATTTTCAGAGTATAATATAGGGTGACCTGTAAAACTCAACGTTTTCATCAATTTGAACAAAAAACGATATTAAAGTCTTTAAAGCAATGCAACTGTGTCATCATTAAGACTGGTTTTCAACTGGGTATCTAAATTTAAAAATACAAGTAGAGTTTAATGAATGACTTAAGCTATTTTCCAGCCAGTGCCATACTTGCATATTTCAGAAGTGTAAACTCAATTTCCTTTCCATAATTCATTTACATGAAGCCCATGTTTAAAATTGATTATAGAACAGTTATTAAATATTTAACTAAGGAACGTTCACTCAGTGATATTAAACAGTGTTTCATATTCCAGTGTAAAAGAGAAGCCAAAATCATTTCATTTTGGGCGCAGGGAGCGTTGAAGATGATTCACATGAGGGTAGGTGGGTGAATGTGTGGACATAAGAAAACTCTTCCTTGTCGAGGTGGAAGTTCTGAATGGCAAGCGTTCTAAAGACAAAAATATAGCTGCTAGGTTAGAGCTATCCTTCATCAACATACATATGTACAAAGTTAGTGCAAGATGATGGTCCCGATTTCTTCCGCAATTCAAATACAAGTGCGCGTGGAATGTTGTCAGAAGTTTTTGAGCCTTTGCCGCGGTAACGAGAGGACAGTATTGGAGTTCATCATCACAGGGTCCTTTACTGTAACCCCCTTCTATAAGATAATTAGTGTGTTGGCGCAGGAAGTGTGAAGCTAGAAAAGCCCATAGGCCAGCACGAAGATAATGACGACATTTTTGGGACTGCAGAGAAATTGTGATCATATCACGGTGACTGGGAATTGCTGAGGTATTGCATCAGTTGCAAGGAAAAGAGGCCCATCACTAAATAACTCTTCTTGTCGATCTAGAGGGATGTTGCTGATTTTTGGGATCGGGTTGAGTGAGAGGAAGAAAGAATTTCTTGTTGCCTGCCAGTTGACGTCGTTTATTCAACCAACTAGTGAGTACCAAGGCGCTTCTCTTCGAATCGCAGTAATGAGACAGTTGGCAGACACGCGGAGCTATAATACTTGACAAACAGGTTTTCTGAGTGCTAACAAGTAGCGCCGAGTGGAAGTGAAGCTCAAACATTGATGTTCCAGTGTGACTAAATTCTCCAAAAAGGGCGATTTCATGTCCTTAAATGCTCAATAAGACTCGCTTGACCACGTGATGCAGGGACGTTCTATTTTCCGCCTTTGCGGATTTAGACATCCTTATAGGCTATGGTGACATCATGCATCACTTATTATCGGCAGGTCAGATTATCTGAACGTAACAACTTGGCGATTCGTCCACGTTCAATTTCAATTTCTACCGTACGTTAGAGTTCAACGTACTACAGGTGTTAACAGCGTTCGTCTTTGCCAACATACATGCTTCCAATGAGCAAAAAGAAATTTCTCTATTGTCTGCCAGAACGTTCATCTGCTGTCCGAGCTAGAAGTCCTGCTTTTCGTGACATTTTTACACACTTACAGAACCCTTCACTTACAGCTAGCTAAAATAAAATGCTACATATATTCTAATTAATTTCTCACAATTGATGGGGTACGAAGGACAGTATCAAAATCATCAATGACGCCGCGATGTTCTTAACGACCTTCTTGACTAACGAAATTAATTTGCATTTATGGATTCTGTAAATAAACAGAGAATGCATTACCGCTTACCGGTGAATTCTAGATTGTTCCACGAACAATTACTACATCCTTCTCAATGTAGCGACGATTTAGTGTGACAACGTTTGCAATTGTAGGGTCATATTTTCTTCAAAAATGATTGATGAAATCATTACAACCACTTCTGGCCATAATATAGCCATATCTTAAATCTTTGTAGTAGCAATTACTGTTCTACTTCCAGCAAGATAGAGCTACTGTCCACACATATGATGGCAGAGACAGCATGGAATTTGGAACGTTCCCTAACGTTTTTATTCTAATAATGTTCAACGATCTGCATTACCTATATGCACCAAGGAAACATTGTACAAAAAAGCAAAGGGAAGCAGGCTTCAAGAACTTATTTCGTAACTCCTTGTTTCAAACGTAATAGGATATTCCTGAGGGTGCCATCAAGTAATCAAGATGCAACTCTGAGCCTTATCAATCATTTTGAGAGACTATAATATTCGCCACACACCTTATGTTATTTGTCATCTTCGAATTAATGATACATTCTACGATGGAGCGCCTTGAAATAGGGTAAACACATGCGTTATGAGCAATGGATGTTATTTTAAAACAAATGGTGCGAAGCATATTTCAATAATTCTTGAGAAATTAATAGTCGCTGTGTATGTAATAAGCTTTCTGAAAATATGTTTTGTAAAAGCTTTTGTATTGCTTTGGTAAATAAATTAGAAATAGTTTATCCCTTAATGTTTTTATAGGCAACAATTATCTTTTCTTCATATTTGCAAACTTTTATAAATGATTCAAAGTTTACAAGAGTAGTATATGGAACTAACAGTGTTTCCTGAGGTTTCGTCTGTCTTCGTCATGAAACCCTACGTATGGTTAAATATATAATGAAACGATGTTGCTGGCAACATTGTAATTCATATGTTTTGTTACGATGTAAACTTGGGTATTTTTTCACTAACAATGAGACTAAAACGGCAATTAGCAATAATCTCTGAGGCTTGTTTCACTAAATAAAATATACTACCTGGAGTTTAAATAATATTCCGGTCTCAGAACTGGTTAGCTTAAATATCGGTACGCGCCTACGCTGGTAACGAAAACAGTGTCGTGTGGATGATACGATGAATCTCATACTGTTCATTTAAAATATTATTAAATTTGTGTTTAAAATATCATTTGCCAGCCCAAATTACGAAGGGGGTTGTTGAAACCGTTTGCATTTTGTTTCAGACAGTTTTGAGAAATGGAGGCGATATTTACTGGACGTTTTTCAATGTATTTGTATTATTTTAAGGTTCCTCAGAGAAAACTCACGAAGAACGAGATCGGAAGAACAAAACGTTGATAAATTCTTCATGACAGTTCTATTTTAGTTACAGTAGGTATAATATTCCTCAGGAAATTAGTGTACATAATATTTTCTTTTTTAAAATTCACCGAGGAGAATACAAAAATTATGTTCATATAAGAAGGCTGTTCAATAAAAATTCATAATTTCTAATACTAAAATTTAATTTTACTGCATCTTGTTGGCTTAATACATAATGTACATATAGTTTCACTGTTAATTACAGTTCCAGCCTGTTAGAGGTGTGCAAGTTGAGACATGTTCAGCCTACAGTAAAATGAGGTAACATACGACAAACAATATGCTGCTCTAAAATTCTTTCCTCTCATCACAGGAGGCTTATGCTTTGTTCTTCCTTATAACTCAGCTCAAAGATGATTTAAAATGTTTAAAGAAGGGAAGCATTCAAAGGAAGGTGGCCCCGTTGTTTCAGTTTGTGCTCTAACGCATTAACACCGTTGTTGTCATTATAAAAGAAGATTGTATAATATCATGAATAACAATGTCAGAAAATCCTGAAAATTGTGGGTACCCTCAAGCATAGGTGACTGAAATTTTGCACACGAAATGTTTGTGCACGGTTAGTTCCCTGATTCCGAAACAAAAGCTGGTTCGCATGCAATTAAAGATGATGTCACAGGAAGAGGTGGAGTTTCTTTCAAAATTAACTATTGCTGATGAAACTTAGCTACATCATTTCGATCCCTAGATCAAATAGAAAAATTCCTCCTGGAAATCTCGACCAAAAAAAAAAAAAAAAAAAAAAAATCATAAGTGGTTGCTTCTGTTGGGAAAGTTATGGTCATCTCATTTTTCGATATTCGACGAATGGTTTTTCAGCATGTCGTACCTGCATACACAGCTGTAAAAGGGCGATAGAACACAGACGTCCTGAAAGCTGTGCAAAGCCTATCATATTTCCATACAACAAGGTGAGTGCTGCAACATGATAATGCACAGACGCCCGTAGCAAATGTGTAACTAAATGTCTCACAAAAATCAATATTAAGATGTCCGTCAGCCCCCATACAGTACAGATTTAACTCTATATGACGTTTTCATTTTCCAAAAATAGAAGAAGTAGTGGTAATTCTTTATATTAAACTTACCAAGCAAATTAATACAAAATCAGTATTTCAATATACTAATTAAACCATCACTACGGAGGCTGCGGAGTTAATTCTGAAGGACCTGTCAACAATGTTTTCCTGCGTGTCTATTAAGATTGGCAGAAACGTTGGGACAGGTGCATACAACGGGAACTACTTTGAAATATGTCCAAAATTATCGGGTTGAGTAAAGATATGTAATTAAAAAAGGTTATAGTCATTCTTTATTGAACAGCGCCCGCAACTTAGGGCATTTGCGGTTATGTTCAAAGAAAAAGAAGTCCATTTTCCTAACTTTAACTTCAGGCTGTCCATGGAAATTATTTTCGAGTTTTACCAGCATATTACATGAACGTTACAAAGGCAACTATTTGTCTCTGGGCCTGCATGAGCACGAGCGATAAAAGTATTGACTGTACCGTATCGCTAGCGGAAAACAGAATTATTAGTTTAAGGAAAGAATTTGATATATCTCCTTTTAAGAAAGGAAAGAAACGTTGATTTGTCCTTTGTTCTTACAGTGTTTAACTTACTAACTGTGAATAATATTTCACTGTTGAAAGAAAATAAATAATAAACGGAAGGTGACAAAGCAAAAATAGATGAATACCAAAAAGAACTGAAAATGTGTTTAGTTAACATTTCCATATTAACTTATTTATAATGTTTAAACAGTCATGCTTTTACAAACCGTATTAAAATAGTATTCTTAGATCGGCTTTTAATAAAAAAATACCTTGATTCTTGAAACATTTCAAAAGTATTTAAATAATTACTTAAATATACACCGTTAACAACAAGTACTGGAACATTTACCCTTGCATATATGTGTTGATCACTGACATCGGCGCTGTATTGGTGGTGCGGTTAAAGACAAATCACCAGGTTGTTCACCGTGATGAAAGTTGTAGACATCCATCAGCGTACAAGTGTCCATTCAAAGAGATGATTGCTTAACTATTCATTGTTTCGGTACTTGTCTGGAAGTTTGTCAGCTGCAAACTGATTACCGCTAGAAAATTGATTACAAGGGTCTTCATATCAAGCTGCGAGAAGTTTCTACATGTGTACCTATTATTTGCAACTTGTTATATCTGCTAGAGCGTTAGATAGAATGGAGAAACATTTCAAGTGTTGATGTTTGGCATTTTATACACAGTGTGTAAGCTCTGAGAATGTTTTTTAAGTGTTGTGTAATTTTTTGTTTAGTTCTATGGCATTAAATGTTAAATATATCATGTCATTAAGTTCTTTATAAATAAGTGAATCGCGTTGTGTTTTTTATATGATTTACAAATCAAAATTGGATTACACTAATATGTATTTATCCTAATACACGCAATCAGAGAAGTTGTCTAATTTTTTTTAAAATAAGATATTACTTTTTGGAACTTCTATGTATTTCTTAGAAAACAGTGAGGAAAAAAGATTAATAACAAACGTAATTGTGATACTTATGTTTAAAATGAAACCACATCTTCAATATCTTTCTGGTTAATTAATGTATTAATCTCTATTTATTTACGGTGGCAAAAGTTAAGACTGTGGGACCTTCTCTTCTGCCCTACCAGGTGATGATTGATGATTATTGCTTAAAGGGCGCAAAACAGTTAAGGTCATTAGTGCCCAAACACACGAAAAAATGCGCCAAGAGTAAACCATCTACACCAAAATTCAATATAGAAAAAGAGCATTAAGCACATTGGGCAATAACAATAAAAACTCCAAAACAAATAACAAGGGTGATATAGTCAACAACAAACAAAAGACTGGTACTAAAACACAGCTGCAAGCGCTCAAAACAAAACAGTCTTATAACGGTCTAAAATTGTAACAACAAAATCCCCCCCCCCCAAAAAAAACGAATAACAAGGGTAATAACAAAAGCAAAAGACTTGTAACAAAACGCATCAGCAAGAGCCGAAAACACAACAGTCTTAATATAGTCTAAAAATGCCGTCATAAATAAAATGATATAAAATCACACCTTGCTCCAAACGCGGATAAAACGGAGCACTCGCTCAAAGGCAACATATCATCTGCAAGTAACTCAATAGAGGAGGGCAAACCCAGGTACAGTCTAAACGCTGCCAGATGATGGCATTCAAGTAAAATGTAAAGCACTGTAAAGAGTAGGTCACAATTAGGACAAACTGGAGCTGGATCTCCATTAAAAAGGTTACGGTGACTAAAACGGCAATGCCCAATTCGTAAACATGCTAGAATTACTTCTTCGCGACGACTGCGCGAGAAGATGACCAACTAAAAGGGGCTGATTTACATTGTCGTAGTTTGGAGTAAACTCAATTCCCCGCGCCAGCACGAGAGAACACCTCGACGTAAAGAATGTTTAAAATCTCCCGAGTAAAAGTTATCAGGTGATGAACAAGCAGAAATGCAGAGTACAATACACACAGTTATCTAAAATACATTAAAAGTCATATTAATAATGAATATAAATATTGCATGTTTTATTGATAAAGGCAGTATTACAATATCATTTGTTCCATCATAATTTTTATCGACTGCAAAGGGGGAGTAAGCACGAGGAAGAGAAGAAGAAGAAAAGGAAGACTTCTGCACAATCACAATAAAATTATGTACCTTTATACCTATTGCAATTTTCATATAAATATAAAAGTCAAGTTCGATACTATACTCAAAAGTAATTTTTATTTAAAAGTATATTATTGTCTTGTGCTGTTGTTCTTAATATAAAACATTACAAATAAAATATTATTTAATTAAAACTGTGTTTATTTGAAAAGATATTTGTAACCATGGAGTCAACTCCAAGCAAAGGAAAATATTGCCTTTACTGTTCCACTTTATGGACATATTTTTCTAAATCTAATGTTATTGAAATACTAAGCAAAATACAAAGTGACCTTAACTTGATTTTAGCCTAGACAATTTTTATGTGGCCACGGCAAGCTTCAATCATAATATTTTCAGAACAAATTAGAAAATATTCATAATTATTTATTGGTTACAATTTAAAGGGCAAAAGAAAACATCCTCGTGGCTTGCTACAACTGTCTCACACTAAACCTCTTGTCTCCGATTCATTAGTAGTTTTCTACTTACTACTTATTAAACTCTTGGCTCTTACCAGTTTTCTCTTACTCTCCTAAATCTATTCTATGTCTGGTTTGATTCACAAATTTACATACATGTATCTTCTAATTGATAGGCCTGATTGTAATAATGTTGATTCTATAAATAATGAAATAAAATATTCAGAAATTAAATCCTATTACTATTATTATTATTATTATTGTTGTTGTTGTTGTTGTTGTTGTTGTTGTAGCTATTGTTCGTCTAACGCGATTAATTGATGAATAAGATAGTTTTTTTCGTTCGTATAATATTATACTATTTAAGATAAGAATATCATATTTACAAAATTTAATTTTGCCCCGTAAAATATTACATTATAATACTTCAATTAGGAACATGTTTTCTTCCCATTGCATAAGTACTTTACATTTTATTGCAAATATTACTATATATACACAGAATCGTCATTCCGCTATGTAATTGGAAATTGGTTTGCTGCAATGAAATTACTGCGTAATGACCTCGCCATCTGCCGAGGGAAGTCGTGTCGCGTGGTAGGAACTCTTAGGGTATATAAATTGTTAATTATTCATAGTATATGCTCGAAATGTCTTGTCTTCCGCTGTGAGACCTGCCGAATCCTTTCGAGAAGGCCGCAATTTATTCTCACGAATATTTTGTTTCAGCTACTTCACGGGTTGCAAGTGCAGCAATAATTTTATATTGTTAAGGAGGTAATAGCTGAACTGAGTGGCTTTATACGCACTATTGACAGATACATCAACTTGCTGAAGTAATCGTGGTAAAGGTTTTGGAAGAGAATTTTATAATCAATAACTCCATCAAGTTTCTCTTCTGTTAAAATCCAGTTTTTTGACTTCGGCCTCTTGTCAATGAAATCATCTTGGGTGCGGACTTTGTTGATAGTCTAAAAATTGCATTTCTTGATGAAGATTCTAAATTTCTCCTAAATTGTACGGTTTCTTTGGCACATAATCATAAACACACTTTTTGTTGTAGCGTGCATCTCAATCTTCGCATACTTCCCAATACACGATGCACAGTATAAAGTCTTGGTACCACTTGGAGTGATAGACAATACTGAGGAAGCTCAATTGCCTGCATCAGCGGAATTTTAACTCCAGTCTTACCAGGAATCGCACGTCCATTAATAGTCGATCACTGCTGTACGACTTCTTAGAGGAACAAGGTCACGGTACATAAATAACACAATTTTTCGAAATATTAGTGTTATTTTTTTCAGTGTATTGTTTATTTCTGAACGTCTAGTTCATAGTATTCTGGCTTATATATAATTTTTGACGTAACCTCAAAATTATATTACTTTAAAACTTTAGTTTTAGTGCATTTTCGGGTATCCAGTTTTTAATTTATTAATCATTAAATGATTGAAAGAGGTATTACAATATTATTTCTTCAGACTAGCTTTTTTATTTGGGGGCTTATCTTATTTTGAATACTCTCATCTCTCAGTCAAAATCAACATCAGCTATTCTGTATGTACAGTCCAGTTTCATCATCATCATCATCATCACATAGTAGAAATTGTAATGATAAAAAATTTAAGACACTGTAAAATATGCTTACTTTAACGTAACCAAATTTTAATATTTAACTTTGTTAAAGAAATATTGGTTAGCCGGCACTTTTGTTAGTAGCACTAGATTTCGTACTCTTTTGAAACATGTAAAGAATATTCTAAGTTTGATTACGTTCCTACCTTATTATTTCCCCCTTGCTTTATAAAACGTCCCATAACTTTCTGTAAGTAATACAATTTTAAAAACTAAAAATCTCTTAAGTTTTTTTCTACTCAAAGTTCAGGCTCTCTCTTGTGGACAGGTTTCGTTTCTTCATACCCATTAGCTTTTTCGCGCTGAAGAATTCTTTAGATAGCTGATGAGAATCGTATTGGGACTTAATTTTGCTTAGCCGTTGAAGAAACTGTGTTAAACCTGTATTTTATTGCCTTTATCGAGTTATTTGACAACTTCAATTGGCTTTACTTGAAACTATAGCAATTTATATTCTCGCCTTGTGAGCCAAGTGTCATGCTGATAAGCATCCACTCCATTTCGATATGGAGGACAAGGAGGAGCGTACCTCGTAAAAATTTCTGGAGCCAGCTGCGTTGAGGAGGGGCGTGAATTCTAATTAAAACACAGACCTTGCTCCAAATAATATTATCAGCCCTACGATATTGCTACGAGCTTTCGAATCACAGGAGATCGTAACTTACTTTAAAACAGCCCTACCTGCAAATTAAATATATTGTGCAATACTAAGATAGGTTGAACCCTGGCTTTAGAACCATTTTCTCTGCAAGACCTTTAGATACAAAATGGAAGTGTGCAGGTATTCTTTGCTCAGTCATTATTACAGGCATATCACTCAACCCTATACCAGGAAAATGTTCAAACATAATGTCAAGGATTTGACATTCCTTTCTAAAGTCTTAACTTTAAGTCAACTTATTACATCAGTCAAGACCGACTACATACCAGATCCCAATGCGGAAAAAAATGATGGCCATACTGCCTTTATAAGATGACTTTATTTACTATTATAAAATATTTCGATGTTTTTTTAAGAATCTGAAATTTCTTACAAACAATATTTCTGATATGTAAACGAAATATAAAATAATATGAATTATAAACTTCCCCACAGATAGGTACAACTCTTTTTAAAATACACTACTTTCAAATTACTGAACAAATTAATCAAATAGTTGGGACAGCATCGTGTTTATCATCGTCTATTTTAAGTAAAAGGACATAGTCCTCCTTGCTAATAGTTATAAACGGCTGTACCTGTCTTGTCTTAACCTCACTTGTAAAAGAGTGAAAACATAGCATCCTGCTCACACCATTCATTAAAACTCTCTTCATCTCGCTCCAGAATCCTCTTCATAAGTTCTTCCGAATCTTTCATTTCATTGCTTTCACTGTTGTCCCATACGATTGTAAATTAGGTGAAATTTCACAGCGAAATTTCCTCCTTAACCACAAATTTTCATATGAAATGTATAATACACTACAGTTTCAGCATTAACTTCAAAACTTGTACGATGTATACTCTTTATCTACTCCTGCTTTAATTACTGCTATTTAGGAAATGTAAATACTGCATTATGCTGTGTACTGACATAATTAAGACATTCGAGAGCAACCCATGTGGTACTAAACAACACAACGTTCCTGATGTGATTTCACTAAATCATATGAACTTAATAAAAAACAAAAGAAGTAACACGCTACTATTGATTTACTTCCTAAATGGCCGTAATAAATCACGTAACTGTGATGAACAAAAAAAAAATCCATGTGTTTAATAGCAGCAACATGACCGACTCCACTGCGAGTATAACTGTCTCTGCATAACCTCACTTGCAAACGAGTCCTTGTCCGATATTAGGCGCTGGAAACTTGTGGAATTTGATAAACAGAATTCAAGCAAAAACAACGCATCGCATTTTACCGTAGGGCCTGAACATGCGGAAAATATGTGCAAAGTGGGTGCCCCATCAATGAGGTAGAGAAGTGGACACACACGAAACATGTTTCACCAATCAGCGAGATTTCACGATGCCGTGATGAAGCAATTGAAGAAACGCGGGCAAGGACATGAACCATAACTCAAGCGACAGTCCAGTGAATGGCGTCAACCTGGTTTACCATGCAAACGCAAGTTTCCCAAACTCCTTCACCAAAGTCATGGTCACTCACTATGACAGTCAAGGTGTGCTTGTGTCATCCTGTGCGAAACGGTACCATTGTGAATGCCCAATATAGATCTCTTATTGGTGTCCTAGCTCTGTAAGGCAATCCTGCCTTGGAAAATGCTATTTTCGTGGTATCTTTTGTTGGCGACACTTTACCCGATACTCCAGTTTATACAGAGGATATCAAAAAATGTATACACACTTCAAGCAAAGAAAAACTGTGTTAACATAACAAGACTGAATTCACACAAACTGAAAATGATGAGCACTAATCATCTTAGAATTTTACAGTTACTTATGCAAAAGTCTTGAGATAAAAAAAGTTCAACTTTGAGGTTTTAATAATGCGACCCCAGTCTTACGTACACATTGCTTTGTAGATTTCTGCGGTGAGTGCTCAAAACGTTCCAAAACCCAAGCCGAGGACGCGGGGCTTGTTGCTGTGTGAGGTCCCCTAGATCTGCCCTTGTGAACATCGCATACAGTACCACGAGTCTCAAATTTGTCTCTAATGCGTGCAATTGTTACTCACGTTGGCGGTTCTGTTCTGTACACAAGTCTCCATTGCCTTTGAACTTCAACAACATTCTCGATTTTCCAATATCACTTCAAAATTGCTTTCCGCTGTTCAAACGATAATCTTGGTTCCATTTTGTTGTAGCAACGCTAGCATAACGTAATTGAGTCACGTCTGTTTACAGAGCATCATGCTACACATTACTGTTGTTTTTCGATCCAACTTTGAAATATATTAAATATATATAAGTGTGTATACATTTTGGCACCCTTGGTGTTTAGCGTTTTATATGAGTTAGAAGTGGATCAAGGAGAAATAAATGGATCAAGCATCGTATTTTTTCGGTTTAGAACTAAAATGGTAGAATTATAAGAAATTTACACACTCTTGAAAGAAGACTCTACAATTTTTTATAGTGAGAACTAAGTTTGGATAGGATTTGCATACACACCCTCTGGGAAAACTTGAAGAAAAGGTGTTTCCTGAAAAGGTTCTAATGATAAGCGTTTTTGCAGCATTTTTGGACGCTAATTAGCTAAATTTAAGATTCCCTACCCAAAGGCATTAGATTTTAGTTTGCAATTTTATCAAAATGCAAAGGAATTTTACTTGAGGTTGCTGCCAGATTTGACTCTTTGCTAATCAGAACTTCTTGTCGTTGAAACTTCTTTCAGTGTTTTTATATGGCGGCTGCCCGAAGTGCTACAGCTATATTTGTCAAAGAAAATTATGTCATAAATTGTTGTAGACACCAATATAAATAATGCCAGCAATAACGTTAATTAACGCTTTATACTTGAATTCCAGGCTTCATACAGAATGGCGATTTCGACATTTTTCTATGCATAGAATTTTCGACCATGGTAAGTTTTCATGAGCTCGGCAGATGAAAATGAAGATGATAAAAATTCAGTGGCAGTCGGCGTGTTAGCATTTAGCGTGGATAATGCACAATTTAAAGAATCTCCTGCTGTGAATTTGTGGTCGCCACAGGTTGCATATTATACCGAGTGTGTCATATATTTGGAAACTGTTGGAGGCAACATCGACTAGATTATCGAAATGTGCTTCGTGTTCGAAAACTCGCTTTTAGCAGACACTTAATAAATGCTAAGTGGGTAATAACTCCTGGCCTTATATGTATCTGAGGCATGTGGCTTATAATTTTCATTCAAAAAGTTTAAAAATTATAATAGAGGAAAGTTAATTAGTCCACGATTTATTTTATAAATATGTTGATCAGTTGCTCGTTACATGTTGTGGTTCATAGAATAAAACAGATTAAGTGAAGCTATGAAACTTTGATAACACAAATAAAAATTAGAATACAGTTTAATTAGTGCAAAATTTTATTCGGTAAATACGAACAAGAAGAATCCTTTGCTGTAAATGTTACGGTTCTTAGATGCAGTCACCAGCTTTGGCTGAAACTCTTTGTCAGTGATGTGGAAGTTAGCCTCCATTTTGTTGATATCTCAAATAGATTAATCTGTTGCCTAAAAAACTCTTTGAATAAGTTCCGAAAAAATGTCTATTCTCTAGGAACAGAGGATTAAATCAAGGTAGAATGTTGAATCGTAGAGTACTTTCCACCCCCATCGACTGATCAAAGCAGCCACATCTTTCATCCATAGGCTCTAGGGGTGTTCTGCGAAAAATATCGGCTAATGTCGTAACATCCCCTAAGGTTTCATAGCCTTGTTGGTATTATTAAAATGTATCATCTTACCATTTGTGCTGTGGTCGCTGACAAAAGCAAAGCTTTCGCTGACTTTACCGTCATCATCATCAGTGGACTGAAAGTGTCTGAAAAGGCAAAGGGACGCAACCGCTAGAAGTGGGAGAGGGTGAGCAATGCAGACATTGTTTGTTGACTACGCTTTCCAAGTCTTATTTATTTTAAAATCTGTCTTTGTTTATATTGTCTAGATGCTGCTCTATTTCTAACGCCTCTCTCCTAGCCCGTTAAAATATCTGGTTGTTTTTGCAATTACTTCTGCTTTTTTCTTTCAAATTTTATTCCAATGCACTTTTGAATGTTCCATAATCGCAGATTTTTTGGCTAATTAAGGCGCAAATAGCGCGCTTATATTAAAATCCGGCTGGGGGAATATAAGCTACATTGTAACGTCATCTACATCAGACATGCTGATATCTTGTTAACGAAGACGTTCTTTCGTCTCCAGTAATAGTAAGAAATATGAACGATAACTGAAATAATAAATTAAAAGCCAAGTAATAAATTTTCTGCAATTTAATCAGATATGTGTAAGTGAATGCTTTTGTTTTGTATGAAGAGCATATTTGTTAAATTTTAAATAATGTTTGTCCACTATTTTTTCCGAAAGCCTAAAATATTCCCTTATAATTATTCCACCTATGATTCAACAAGTTGATATTAGGACCATTCCTGGCGATTTCTAAACGGAAGAACCAAAGCGTTTATCTTCTTTTAATTGCTTCTTTTTCTGAGCAGTTTCTTATTAACTTTCAGGCATTTAGGAACTCATTTTCCAAGTACTTTTCCCACTTCCGAATCAGAATGTACAATATGAAAGAAAGGTTCATAGAGAGTGCTTCAAGTCTGTAAGATACATTTAAGCCAAATAAAACCAAGCGATATTTCTTAGTGTAGCTCGGAAACAAGTTCTTTGATCTCATTCTTCTCTTAAAATTTACCATTAAGTTTGTGATTAAGTACAACAGTGGTCTCTCGATGTTTCGATCATACTTACATAAAGTTCCTTACTGCATATAGAATCAGAAAAGTTTTATCACCAAACATGAAATAGCAAAGGTATTGTCAAACTACACTGTACTCTTTCCTATGGTAACGGTTTTTTTATTTACGAAGTTATTTTGGCCTGCATCTGCAGCTGAGCGCATCGCGTGCATGCTAAGATCAAACCAGCCGCACATCTAATGGCCGCATTTGGACAGTCAATTTCTTTACTGTTACGACAGAAAGTTTAATTCTGTCTGTTGTGGTATTCGGTTAAAAGATCAATATAACTGAAATCTTTGTTATTAGTTACAACACGAGTACTTTAGGCAAGTAAATTTGCCCACATTCTTGATGTAAGGTTCAGCGAAGTCGGTTGCTATTCTGGAGACTCCGGATTGATCTTCTTATAAAAGTTCTTAAGTTAGAGAGATCTGAAGCGGGGTCTATCCAGCCTCGTGAAGACAACTGTGGAGCTGCCTGATAAAGAGAAGTGTCATTTGATGTAGATATCTGCGTGATAGGGGTCGACGGTTAGAGGTGTGTTTTAATACTGTCCTCGGAGGTAGAGACCGCCACGAGTGGCGGAGGTCTGGAGCTCGAATCCCACCAGGACTGTCCTCCCTGACGGAGGTTTTTTTCAGGTTTTCCTCAGACCTCATAAAGTGCAAATGTCAGGGAGGTGCACTAAACTTAGGCTTGGAACATTTCCTTTCTTAAAAATAAATCCTTTCCCAGTATATCGTTTCATCTCGTGTATCACCAGTGTCAATCGCCTGTGGTGCCTCAGTAGTACAAAAGGGGGGTTAAACACCATTCATTCATTCGGAGGTAGAGAACGCAGCGGTTGCTGCGGTCGACGAAAGCCCTTGCGCCCAGAGGGAGGAACAGAAATAAATTTTACTGTAATGGACTGTACTGAAATCTTATTACTGGAGCAGAAAGGATAAAATTTACAGAAATAAACCTCATACTGCAGAGAAATTTAAAAGAAAGTACCAGGGCAGAAAATAGAAGAATTGGGAAGCAGAGCTATTCCAATTTTCGTTAAAAGATTTCAGAAACTTGCGACTGCAGACAAGAGCTCTTGTAATACAGGTGAGTGCGTTATGAAATAAAACTAATATTGCGTGGATACTATTAGTGATCCGAGGGGAATTTGACCCTAGTTCACCTGCGTACGCAGATTATAATGGCTAACTATATGCCAACTTATGCATTTTTATGTCTCAAAAATAGTAATTTCAGTTTGCAACTATCTACTATGAAATGTTAGATATGCGTGTGTACATTTCAATCTGATGTGTATGATTACGTGGCGATTGCATCCTATATGGGTAAACAATAACATTATAATAACAAATCGGAAGGTGTTGCAAGCTCGTTGGTTATTTATCAACCCTCTATCATCATGTGATTTGTATTATTAAGGTCGCTTTGGCCTCGCTTTACGGCATAATGGTCCATTCAGACTGTAGCTAGGAAATATATAGCTGAGCTACTTCTCATTCCACAAGAGTTATGCGTGATGGGCTACTTAAGCGTTGAAAACCTGATGGGAGCACTAGCCTTGCGTTCGTTATGCATCTTCTGACAAATTAGTTGTGGTCGTAAATGTTCTTGCCTTACTCCACGTAGCTAATTTATTACGCATACCTAACACCCGCACTGTAGAACTGGGCAAAATTCTACCTGTGTCGTCTGCTTAGCTCTTGAAAATGATATAAATTATATGGTTTTAATTACAGACAGTCCTGGCCTTTCCTGCAAGACGTCAGCACGATACGATAAGCGGTTGCTACAAGTAGGGAGGGGTGCAGCAAATTGTGGGGTTCTTAAAGAGTTTGATATTTCTAAATGTGAATTTAAAAATAAGAACAATTAATTACTCGTTAAGGATACGGGGAAATCAAGCTCTTCTTCGAGCAGTCCGTCTAAGGGAGCAAATAAGGGAAGGGTGGGATACGGGATGGATATCAAAAATAAGGAAAGGCTTAGACAAAATTGTATTTGCTATATTTGGTTAAGGGGAGAGAACATTTCACGAAATAGTTGGAAAATAGTTAACAGACTTTTGCGAGATATGGATAGACAAAGTATTTTGTCTAAATGCGCAGAAAAAGTATCGCTTAACCTGCAGGCTCAAATACATCTGGTGTGGGGGAGGCTGGATTATCTATATATCTGTTGTAGAGAAGAAAGAAGTGATCTCGTGTGACTCAGATTAGGAGCCTGGAAAGGAAACAAAACAGTTAATGCTCTCGGGGAAAGAATTAGCCCATTGTGCGGAGAAAGCGATACCTGGAGGCGTATTTTGGCAGAATGGAGGGATGCGCAGATTTCAAGAAATAAGCATTTATCACCGCAATTTATGAATACCAATAGAAATTTGAACATATGCCGGGAAGTGTTGGTGCATGCGACATGCACAATTTGGGAATATTTCTAGAGAAGACCGAACAAAGGAGGTTAATGATCATAATGAAGAGTGGGGAATTGGAGAGACGGTGTGAGTAATTGCAAGGGGGGGCTCAAGAGTAAGAGTTTTATACATGTTTATGTATTTGTATTTAAATTATTAATACAAAACTTAAACATATCGAAGTATTTGTATATTTGTATGTATGCATGTAGATTTGTATGCAGATATGTGTAACTATTATGTATGTATATGACCCTTTTGATTGCTATAAGGACAACATTAGCATTTACGGCCGTAAGGCTCATGTGAAAGTTGTATTTGAGTGTATTTGATACGATAAGAGATGGCACACATCTGTTCTTTATCATTTTTTTCTGAGAATGGCTAAGTAATATAAAACTGAAATTTAATGCTCGTTTAAATCAAGATATATTTTTCTACTCGCGTTCTGGTGAATAAATTGTCGCCGCATTTATTTTATGGAACAAATTGCATGCATTGAATAAAACCAGGAATTAATGTGAGCAATTTTGAAATGTAAGTAATTTCATTTTTATCTTGCGTATGATTCAGTCTTTGTGCACTGGACTCAAAGAAAATTTGCAAATTAGCGCTGCCTTGAAAGAAATGAGTTAAAAGTAAGATTACATGAAATCCGTTTTTTAGTTTTCTCATTTAAAGGATATTTATAAAAATTCACCAATTTCGAAGAACATAGAGCCGAAAACTAATGCTAAACATTAAAAAACAGTTGATGTTGATTGTGCCATATTTAATACAACAATTGAACAGGAACATAAATAGTTGATTCATATTTGATTAAGTTCCCCGTGGAGAAAAATAAACAAAAATATCCCCTAATTTCTCTCTACTCTCGCTCTCTGACAAAAACGTGTATTATTTTATGTTCCATCAAGAGTAACTTTCATAACAAATAATTTCGTTAAATTATAGAATTCTCAGTCTTGTTTATTGAGTTCACTGTGCCGACTGTGTTATAGCTCTATCGTGTACAAGACAAGTATAAGGTATAATCTTATTTTTTCTGTGCTCGTTTCTTGTAGCACAAATCTGAAATGCAAATTATTTTTCTCGGTATTGTGTAATTTTTGCCCTATTTCTATTTTCGTTGCCTTTATGAGGAATTCGTTCATATATGTCAAAAGCAGTTTTTCTTCTACTTTTATAAATGAATATTGTACAAATATTTTTTCTTTTTATTTTTTTTCTTTCTTTCTTCCTCTTTCTTTTTTGACAGACGTGAGCTTTAAAAAAAGACACTTTTAATAAAGTACTCATTTTTTTGAAATTTTCCATGAAAAACTAGACCTATAGATTTCATATTTCAAAAAAGTTATTTTCTATATGTTGTAATTTTACAATTATTTTAAATTAGAAAAAAATAAGGTAATTTTTTCTAGTTTTTCGATGATTTCACATGAAATCGTCCATGTCAGAAGAATGCAGAAATAATTCACTCGGTTAATTCAATTGTAATATAAACAATACGCTTCTATAGCTCTATAATCATGAATTCATCATTAGAATATAATGTTATAAGTTACCAATTCTTGACTAATTTTCTGGATAATGGCCATGTTTGCAGTTTCCTGTTCAAATTGTTTATCTCCTTTGCAATAAAATTATCCAAGAGTTGATTTAAGCTTGTATACTAGATTTACTGTATATCATTGTGAGCCCCTGTCCTTCATGCTTCAAGTTAATTTTTTTATAATTATAAGTTCAAAATAAACACACACACATATGTATATATATATATACGTGGACAGCTTTATTCCTAAATTCTTAAGCAGAAAAAAGGTGTGGAACTATAGGTTAAAATGTAGGGAAAATAGAATCTATAGTATGAGAAATGCAGAAATTAAGCTGCCAATGAAAAAATCAACACAGTTTGGTCATGTTTGGTTGGTCGGGGATTTTCATTTCTTTTGTGGTATCACCATGGGGGCAGGGGGTTTAGCCAAAAAGTGGAACCAAAAATTGAAGAAATGCAAAACAGGTGATCTAATATTTTAAAAAGTCTGTAAAAAACAAACGAAATATATAAAGCGAGAGAGAGAGAAAATTTCGACATAATCACAATAAAAGCGTAAAACAACATTATAAACTAAATATAAAATGATTAAAATAAGAATTCATAATGATTTAAACAATTATCATTATTATTATGAAAGAAAAATTAATTATTTGTTTTCATCTCGGAAATATTTGCCTCGTAGATCCCAGGTCGGTTCATTCCCGAATAGGATCCATGGATTTTTTCGGACGTAAAAATCCTAAATATGACTTCCTTTGGAAGGGAAGTAAAGCCGTAGGCTCCTGTCGCAAAGAACCTCAAGCTTGAAAGAAAAGTCCTCTGATCAAAATGTTTGACCATTTCACGTTCTGAATTGAATGGGACGCTAATGACCTGAGATCTTAGAAACCGTCCTTAAATTTTAGGCTCAACAAACAAATCCTGGGGGAAAAAAATACTTTGAAGAATATAGTTACTTTGTTTGGATGAAATGTTCGTAGGACTCTTAAAATAACAAGTGTTAAAACTATCCGGCTCTGCTCTCAGTTGAATGGGTGAAGGGGCCATTCATGTATATTTCCTACTCGAGATAAACAATATTCCTGATTTCTTAAAATGTTAGCTCAGGAATAAAAATGTTTTACACTTACACCTTATTGAAATTAATTTACTATATATTCCGTTTATTAATTATATGCTGTTAATAACTATCCATATTATTAAAAACTGAGAAAAATTAAAATGTAAATGTGTAGGAAATTAAGATAAAGATTTAACATTAGTTAATGTAATTTTGTTTATTATTTATACATTCCCAATTCGTATGTTTGTCAGGCATCATTGAGATATACGATTTTAAATTTATAGATATAGAACATTTATCCAAAATACAAATTCTCATATATTAATATTACAGATTTAATATATTTCCTTGTGGAAATTTGTGTTAAAGCGATAAATGTTTAAACAAAACATATTTTTAGGAATCAAAAAATGTAACTTGTGGTGTGTACCGAAATAATCATAAAGCACAAAATAATAAGAAAAAAAAAATGAAAGTGCATTATTATAAGTTTGATTGTAAATTGCTGGTTTTTAAATTGTTTGATTATAGTGTATACGGTTATTGAAGTATTTTTTATTAAAGGAAAGTAAGCTTGGAGTCCTCAGAGACGAGTTAACTTCTAAGAACGGCCAAATGTTATGGGCACGTAATTCTCAAGAAAGTTGTCGAAAACTGTTCCATATATGCAAGCCTTGGACGTTATTCAAACACCTGCTAACTTTACTAAATGGAGCGTTATCTAAAGTATTGGTCTATTTCAAACAGTTAGAGTAAACCTATCATTTATTTGTCTACAACTCTATCTACCTTACTTCCATTTTAAGGCATCGAGAACACTCCGAGTTTCCAAACCTGTTCAACTCTTGTAGCAAAAGAAGCGAGCCTTCGCGTTGAGTAAGATAGCCAGTGTTTGTTTGCTTCTGTTTTCGAATCGGAAAAAAGCGACGTGATTTACGTGAACAGGCCCTTTCATTACTGGAGAAATGCGACGAAGTGTTCCTATATAGATAGTAAGAATTATGATTGGAGGTTATCAACTGAGCACATATTTTAAGAGCTCTGTCTAGTTGCGCGTACTTTTTGTGTACCTTGGATCAAGTTCTTTGCTACGCTTTGGTATTTAAACCTTCTCTACTTAGATTGCTGTACTTGCGTATTATTTATGCATTATCTCTGCGTATAGCTTCCATTTAAGTATTTATTATTATTTAAAGTTAAAAAGAAGTTAGTTATTATAAATTATTTTTCTTTGAATACGTTGTATCAATTGATTAAAATGAATACTTAAACTATATTGAAATGAGAGTATATTCTCGCTTAAAACTGGTGATTCTTCTCCCCGCTGGTCGGTCCTAAACCCAAGATCGCGGATTCAAACCCGGCCAGAATCCTTCGGAAGGGAAGTAAAGCCGTGGGTTTTTATATATATATATATATACACATATATATATACACATATACATATGTATATATAAACCATAGGTAAACCATTGTTGAATATTCAAAAAAGAGATGACTATTACTTTCATTTTGCTGTCTGTGTGTATGTATGTGATGATGATGATTTCCACACAGAGCTTTGCTGTTTGCTCTCGTGCTCGAAATGATAAGCCAAGTTTCACCAGCATCTTGTAACCCACCGTGAACATACACATCTCATATGCAACTTTTCAGTTACCAAAGTGTGGGTAGCATGCAGTAAAATTTTCAGCATTTGTTAAAAGGTTCTTTATTTGACAATCCTCTCTCACAATAATAGCAGCGGTGTTTAATGTTTTCTTCCCTTAGAACACAAAATGGAACTCCGGTTTGGTCCACCTTCCTTTGAAATCGATTGCTTCCCCTTCATTAAACGTTTTAAACCATCTCCGAACTGTGCAATAGAGACTATCAACTGTCCACAGGCCTCCTGTAACATTGCATAGGCCTCAGGTGAAGGTTTGTTGAGACGAAAGAAGAATTTCACAGCAGCATTTGTTCTTCGCGTGTGACCTCCATTTGTTGTGGGCGGAACTGAACATATCTCAACTTGCACACCTCTAACAGTGCCACGTTACATTATGCATTATTTAGCTCACAAAAGATAAAATTTAACTCGATGAATTATGTCTTTTAAAAATTAAGATCTTGTTTATTGAACTGCCCTCGGATATTTATTAAATCAATGCGTTCCTCCGAAGAGAAATGCTGGTATTCGAGTACGCAATCAGCTGTTTCAATAGCTTCATATTCTGTATGACGGCTAAATCACTCAGTATGTACTACATTTGCCTTTGCACTGTATTGGTTCTGTGTCGCAGTTACCTTCTAGACGAATTTCTTAGAAACAAATGCTGTAGCATCACTCTTGCAAACACTAGGTTATCGATTCGTTCACAACTCACGCTTTTATGAGGAGGAGGAGGATTAAACATCCTAAAGGAAAACACAGTGTCCATGCATGTACTGGGATTCAAAACCGCGATGTTTGAGGTACTACATCTCTCTTAAGCACTGCACATAAATCTTGGAAATGAATGTGTTGTAGGATACGTTTTGAGAATCTCTTGATTGAAATTTATGCAGAAAGTTGGTGTCGCCCTTGGGACACAGAAATAACTTAGAAATCACGAAGGAATCAATCACGCAACCCCCAGGAAATTATTCGTAATTACAGTCGAGAGGTAATAGCTGTGGTCTGAATATCTCTTATGTTACCTAACCAGCTGAAAGGAATAGCATGTTTTGCTGTGTTTCGGAAACTTGTAACAGTCTAAAGTTGAATGAACGGTAGCAGTTCATATTTGCAATGCTTTTATTTTTTCAAGAAAAACGTTATTCCAAGTTTCCTTGTGATTTCTGATGTATATTTTTATGAACAACTACATTGCTTTTCTTCAGTGACACTGCCACGGGTGGCCGTGGTTGTTAAGGCACGGACTCGTGAGCGGGAGGTCTGGGTTCGAATACCGCCAGGACCGTCCTCCCTGACAGAGGTTTTTTCCAAGTTTTCCTCACTCCTCATAAATGGCAAATGCCGGGGAGGTACCCTAAACTTCGGCCTGGAACGATTCCTTCTTTAAAAAAATAAATCCTTTCCAAATATACCATTTCATCTCATGTATCATCAGTGTCCATCGCCTGTGAACCAAAACGGGCGCTAAACACTATTCATTCATTCTTTAGTGACAGAGTCGGTCCTGGTGGTGTAGTGGTAACCATACTTGCCTTCTGAACCCAAGAACGCGGGTTCAAACCCGGCCAGATTCGGTGGATTTTTTCGGGCGTAGAAATCCTAAGTGTGGCTTCCTTCGGAAGGGAAGTGAAGACGTGGATCCCGTGTCGTTTATTTACGGCATGTAAAAGAATTTCAAGCCTGAAAGAAGAGGCCTCTGAGCAAAATTTGTTGGCCGTTTTACGCCCTGAATTGAATGGGACGCTGATGACCTGAGATGTTAAAAGAGAGTCCATAAATAAACCAAATCAATAAATTCAGTGACAGACAGAATTTAAGTTAAAACTTAATTTGTAAGTATGAGATTGTGTTATATTATTTGTCTCGATTTTCTTTCAAATGTAACTTGGCCCTGACAATACAAAATTACAAAATTGAACATTTCAGAACCTGCTCATAGAAAAAGGAACTTTAATTGAGCTATTCTTAACCAAAATATAACCTCTAAAGAAAATTATTATTTTAAAAAAGTGGAAACAGAATTTATTACATAAATAATAACCTTAATGAAAGCAAATTGAAAAGACAAAAGGATGGAAATGCTGTTTCATTGTCCATACCTTCTAGTAACGGCGATATACTGTTACTTTAGACACAGCTGAATAGTGTTAACGTTGATCTCTGATTTCTTTATGGAGACCAAATGAATATGATGGGATTCCAAAACTGTTTAGTTGTTGTGACATATCCCTTGTTTATCCATAATTAAACTATTGTTTCTTTTCTTGCATGCTGTTATTTTCGATGACTTCTTTTTCTTCAATTTCATTATATGTAACAAATGAATAGTTCTCTTAATGTACAGTTTAGTTCAATAACATGTAGTATGTCTTTAGTGTAGTATTTGTTTATTTGGGATTACAATAGCGTTTGTATTGAGTCAGAGAGTAACATCTCTTCGATTTTTAGAACTGGTTTAGGTAGGCTGCTTTGTGACGTACATTTTACCCCACCGAATTTGCTCCTTTTATGACATTCCGACAGGTAAAATGCTTCACTACAAGACCAAATACTCGTGTAACTGCATTCAGTAGGAAATTGATGTCTTAATTTGCTATGTGTTGACGACTATTTTCTTTAACATGCCTTGTATTGGTGCTAATGGTAACCACTTTCAAAACTTGCTATATTATCATGATTTTCATACAACAAGGTGTGTCTATGCTAAATATCACTTTATAGCATCAATTAGTTTGAAAGTTATAAAGGAAATTCAGGGGCCGAGAGTGAGTGAAACAGTGGTTTTAAGTGACCCGCCGGTATCTATTTCTTGTGGATACTTACGAAAATTGCATCTAGGCCAGTATTCAGAATCTTTTTAGATTTGTTTCTTTCTTACTACCGATTCTTAGTAATTTCTATATAAATCAACATGGGTTACATGGGTTTAATTTGTATCGGCTTTATCAGCTGTGGGGAAATTTATTACTTGTTATTTTTATATAATTTCTTCAGTTTTTATTCGTGTTTTCAAATTTAATAATTTCCTGAATAATTTTGCATATAATGATTTTTCCTCGATTACTTTTGGAAATGCGTTTTAAACTGTTATGCCTAAGACGTGCTGCATCAATTCAACCCCCTTTGCTTTATTGTGCTATAGCAGTTATTAACTGGCAGCAACGTAGCAAACGAGAAAGAAATGAATTGTGAGTATTTTATAAGGATGAGTCGGTTATAGTCTCACTTATGTTAGTACGTTTCATTCCATTAATGAATTTATCAACTGTATACACAGATTTTCTTTCTACTTGTTGAACATAAATTACAAATTTATGATTTTGCAAGAGGATAGTATATAAGAATATAATTTTGAATTCTTTTCTTTTGAAAAATTCAGATCTCTATTGAATGGCGTTAGTAATCTGCTTGATATGACAGCCCTTCGTAGGGATCGATTTTCGTGTTTTTATCATCCAAACAAGAATTGGGTCCATTATTTAATAATAAACCTGCGCTGACGTAACAGTTCATCGCTAAACAACTTTCATTTCAATACTTCCCAGTTTAATAACTACCTATTTAACTAATAATATTTTTATAAATGATCATGTCAATTTAGATATTGAAATCTAAATCTCACCTCAGCCATCCTATTTTGAATTCTAAATGATACCCTGCCCTACCTTATGATTTTTTAAAGAGGATTCAGTTGTTATCACATCTTTTGTTGTCTATCGTTACTAGCAACCTGGATTGCTACTGTTGCTTGAATTCGAACAGAATAAAAAGCAAATCCTTTAGTTGTAATTTTTTCCAAATTTATTTTTAATGATTCTCTTAACATCTTTGTTCGATACCGTCCTATCATTTTAGAGCATGAAACGGCCGGTACATTTTGTTCAGAGTAATCTTCTTTCAGGCTTGAGATGCTTTCCTTTACTTCTCTTCCTAAGGAAGTCATATCTCGGACTTTGCGTTCTAAACATCCATTCGATCCTGGCTGGGTTTGAACCTGTGACCTTAAATAGGATGAAAGTTGTTACAATTTTATTTAATTTAACGTTCAAAGCATGCTCCGTTTTGCTAGGCTAGAGGTTATTTCGGAACTGCTGACTAATCCACTTATAGTTCGTTCTTTCTTGTAGGGTATGCAAGCACACCCTTAGACAATTAAAAAAAAAAAAAAAAAAAAAGAAGCCTGATTTGCAATACACCGAAAGCATTCTCTGAACTGGAATCGCAATGTTGCCTTCCGTTCATGTTTAAATTAAGTTATAAACAGAAAATGCGTTTGCTCTGATGGCAGGAACGAGAAAAAATAGTTTTAATTTTTATTTGTTACATTTTGCAAGTACAATTACTGTTTAATAAGCGGCAATAATTTAAAATATAAGCCACATTTATAAATTTTATTATGTTAAACGAATATATAAATTGTCTTTATTTAATTATTAAGTTCCTATTTATTTTGAAACAAAGATATCTTCAGCTTTTTTTTTTTTGAATAAGCATAAAAGCCTTAAAGTCTGCTGATATTTTGTATTAGGGGGCACCCCTTTGAAACTATTTATTACCAAATTAATTAAATGATCATTGGATTTATATAGTGTATTCTGTACAAATTTAATGGACAACAACAACAACAACAACAACAACAACAACAACAACAACCCAGTTTGCCTGGCAATAATAGAAACGAAAGATGTTATTACAATTGATCCTATTTAAAATTTAAATAAGGTTGGACAATTCAAAGTAGAAGTAGAGGGGGTGGCACCTAAAATTTAATCAATCTTGGTTATAAGTTTTCCTGTAAATATTTTTATTATATGTATTTAAATAGATAATCAGCACGCCAGAGCCTTTCAGCGAATGTACAGTCTCATTGAAATCTTCTTCGCGAATCAGAATGGAACATAATCGATAGATTTAAAGCATGGTGCTCAAAAGTTAAACTCAAGTGGTGTTTTCCCTGCATTCATTTTTTTCCCCTATACTCTCATCTTCGATTCAACTCGAAATCTAGGAAGCCAATGCTCATGTATTTTCCTGTTCAAACCCTAACCTTGAACTCACAACAGGGAAATGTTATTAATTACAACAAATGTACAATAAATTACTACAATGAAAATACTTAATAACATGATTTAAAGGAAATAATAAATAAAAAAGAGTAAAAATTTAATTTTACCTTTAAATTAGTGTTAAAATAAATAACTGTTATAATGTTCATTTGTTTTTTAATTACAGATATCTTCGTAGACATTCTTAAAACAAAAACTAATAAATATGTATTGTGTCACCTCTGCTTTGATTTGATTATCTCACTGCGTCCCAAAAGAAGTGCTCGTTACAATACCAAATGTGACATAATTGATATAAAAATAATAGTAAATGGTAATCGCTATAATAGTGTTCAGTTGTATTTTATTTAATTTAGATCTCCACGCTGATCTGCTTAGAATAAAGGTTAATAAAATTAGTGTATGTTTTCAGAAAAATGAAACAGGTAAGCCAAACCATTGCAGTGATTATAGTAAAAGTACAAAATGATGACATGGTTCTCGCATTGTAATTATTTTACCGAACCCTCTCGAAAGAATTTCGTTCTCCAACCAGATGCAATAAGCATAGAAACTTCGGAGCTGTTCATGTTGTGTACGTGTGATGTGTTTGTTTGTTTTCCCTGGATGCATAACTATGCGTCGTCAATCATGTTTAAAGATACATACGTCAATGCAGCGCAAATGCGATTATGAAACCAAATTTCTTCATTTATAAATATTCTGTCATTAAAATCGAATTCCTGCACTTTTCCCCATAAGCACTGATTAAATGATAATTACAACCAAAAATCTTCGCTGATGGAAGCAAAAATCTTCATTGATTCAATGATAGCCCATCTAAAAATCTATAACAAGTGTCTTCGAATTCTAACCCGGCAAGTAATTATTTGTAGTTGTGATCAATAGTAGACTTCCCGTTTCTTATTTAGCAAAAATACGTACAGTACAGAGATATGACATTTGTTTTTTCCAAAGAACTTCCAAAATCAGCGTGGCTTGTGAAGATCTGCTAAAATTGCATTAATTTAATTGAGCTTTCAAACCCATGCTTATTGTCATTAGGTAATTTCATGACAACAAACTCTCGTTAACCTCAATTAAATTACCGAAAAATTATCAGCATTCGTGGTATTACGGAAGAAAGTTATTCAGATTGGCAAGTTTTGAAATGGAAAAACGGTATAGCTATAGAGAAATGGTCTCGAGCATGTTTGAACTGGTTGTTGAGGCTGCAATTTGCTTATCCTTAATGTAACAAATATTCATAATTGATTTTGTAGTTTATTAAACTGATCATGTATAGTGTTTAAGCAAAACCATTTCACTTAAAACTTATTAATATTTCATTCCAAAGGCAACTTCAATCTAATCTAATATTTTATATTAAATTCTGTGAACATTACAAGAATAAGAGCGTATTGAAGATATTAGACATACTAGCTAAAACACATTAAGTCACCTGATGGCCAATTGAACAGCTGGATTGGTTTGACCAGCCACCTGAAGCAGGCGATATAAAAGAGGGGAGATGCTGACGATTTCTTTGCCCTGACTGTACCAAGCGTCAATTGAGGCCCCCCTACCTAGAAGTGGGCGGAAAACGGCCGGTGTCCTCGCTCCAAAAACAGTTTCCTGCTCAAGGTGCAATAATTGCGGCCGCCTGCGTGCGTAGGCGGGCAATTCCTTTTTCCTTTATGACCCTATAAAATGTTTGGACTAATTTGCTCTTTATTTCCATGCCAGTAACTTAACTACCAGGGTGGTATGTTACAACCGAATTGTTTCTCTTCCTTTGCGTATATTTTTGTTGTTTGTTTGTTTTTTCCCCCTTCTGATTTCTAATAGCATTTCCTTTCAGAGTACGTCAGAAATGTTTCAGCACATTTAACACATTTTATTGTCGATTTTAATTTGTTGTTTTTGTGCCTTAATTTTATAATGTTCTCATTTAATGTTTTTCCTGTTTCCAGTTCTTCGCTCCCTTAATTTAATTTCTAATTCTTTCTCTGCATTTTCTAAGGTACTCTTATTTAACTTTTTCTTATTTTCTATCTTTAATGCATCACCTTTTCACTATGTTGTTTACTTTTCTCTTTTTAATCATTATTTTTTTTTTTGATTTGTTTTCTTTCCCTCTCTATTGGTAGTATTAAAACCATTCTAAATAACTATCATTAGTGCATGCTTCTCTTCTTCGGGAGACACTCGAGAGATCTGGAAGTTTCCCACCAACTGCTGCCGCTACGGAAAACACCGTGTGCCCATTTTTTTCCCTCTTCCTCTTCTCAAGCCGGCAGAGTTGTGTTAGATAATATCTTGCTCGGGGTATGTCTAAAACAATGTTGCGTGTCTTTAAGAAAACTACTTTATAGTCATTCTGGTGTTTTTCTCAACGCCATTCTGTTGTTAGCATGCACGCACTACAAACAAACAATGGAATGAGATCTGGCCTCTTGACATGGCATTTTAAACCTTCAGTAACATGCCGCAAAACACTTAAAATATCTCGTTCCTAGCATGGAGGAACAAGTGTGAAGCGCATTAAGTCTAGCCGGGCGGCTATCACGATGAAATGAGTGTATTAACTTAATTTTTTCTACCATTTTTTTTTTTGTAAAAATACATACAATTAACAATAACTGCAGAAAAACCTTTTACAGTAATTAATTCAGCAAATATTTTGACTACGTGGTTTAGGAATAAACGTTTATGGGCGCAAAATTTCACGGTTCAAACTCAACCTAGTTAGATTTTTCTGAACATAAAAATCCCGAGTACAAGTCCTCAGGGACAGATTTGATGCCCTAGGTCTCGAGTCGCAGATTTATGGCACGTTAAAAACTCCATACAATAAAAAAAGAAATACGGGCATAGTTGCCAACCATTTCACGTTTAAGTAAGTTTTGGGTATTTTGGATATTAGAGACAATACTGCCCTTTGTAGGAAAATAAGCCAGATAGAAATGTTTCTTTGTTGATGGAAACCCCTCGTGGAGCCATCCATGTTCCGAAAAGGAACGACAAGTACTAAAAGTTTATCAACAACCAGCAAGTTATAGAGTAATGAGATTTAAGGGCAGTAGCTGCCACTGGTTTTTTTACGTTGCTTAGAATTTGAACTAGCATTATTATTAATAATTAGTGTGGTAAGAACTAGTGTATTGATGACTATGTCCTGGGATTTTTATGTGGTATTTTAATATCTTCATTCGTGTTTTATTTCATTTTATCGTGCAGTTCCTCTGGGACGTTTTACCAAAAATGGTAAAACATTTAAATTGTAGAAAAGAATTAAGACCGAGACATATGCCACTCTGTTAGAAAGCACATTATTTAACTGTTTTTTGAGCTCCTGTGTACCTCTATATATATATATTCCCTTAACAGTCCATTTCCTGCTCCAGAAGTCGCATTACTGTGATGCCGTTACATCGAAACATAACTTTCTCACAGGATGTCAGAATATTATTTCCCACAAAGGAATCTCCTCTCTACTGCAGGCATTTCATAATAAAATATGGCTTGTATAAATATTTTATAATATAATTGGTTATGTTTCGATGAGCTTCACTAATATAAAAGTCTCTTCTGGTGGTCTAGTGGTAGCCACACTTGCCTCGTAGACCAAGACCGCGGGCTCAATCCTGGCCAGGATCGATGGATTTTGGGACGTAAAAATCCTATTTATGGCTTTCTTCGGAAGCCATGGGTCCCGTGTCGTGGATTTACGAATTGTTTATTTAAGGACGCTTTTTAACACCTCAAGTCATCAGCGTCCCATTCTATTTAGGGCGTGAAACTGCCTACAAATTTTGCTCATAGGCCTCTTCTTTCAGGCTTGAGGTTCTTTATCGTGCCGTAAATGTACGACACGGGACCCACGGCTTTACTTACCTTCCGAAGGAAGCCATACTTAGGATTTTTACGCCCGAAAAAATCCATCGATCCTGGCCGGGTTCGAACCCGCGACCAGGACCGACGTGGATTTACGGCACGTAAAAGAACCTCAAGTCTGAAAGAAGAGGCCTGTGAGCAAAATTTATCGGATTTCACGCCCTGAACTGAATTGAACGCTGTGACCTGAAATGTTAAAAGTCATATAAATTACATTAAATAATATACACCTGCCAACTATTTCGAATTGTACATGTGTTTGCTTACAATATTATGGCATTACAGTTTGAAAGGAAATGTAAAAAAGTAAATAAATAAAATAAATTTATTAATACAGAATTTGTTCCTAAAGTCCTCAACCGTGCTTCCTTCTACGTGCAACAACTGGCAACTATGCACTTCCGTTTAGTGTTTTAACTGGCGTTTCAAATAGCTTAGTAGCGCATAGACGGTGGCATTACTGTTTGTACGAAATTAGGTTGTTTGTGTGCTGTATAATTGTCACCTATATTAGATGGTATATAAGTGGCTGTAAAACTAGCTTATTTTAATGGTTAGTATGAGCTCTCGTGATGCACTTAATACCAAAATACCAAAATATAAAGACAGTTACACAAAGAAAAAGCAGCGCTTAGGTACCTCACCTGTTAGTGAACATCGCGTGTTTACTCGTGCGGTTTCTCTGTAGCAATGGTGGTTGAAATGAGTGTGGAGGACACATTGATTCTAGAAGCATAAAAATTAAGCCCAAATGAAAGCATAAAATAAGCCACATCTTCATTCTTATCATGAATCCAATGTTATGAATGCCGAATTTGTTTACTGAAGACTGACACCTAACATGCAATATAATATTCTTTAAATGTGACGTTGCCGGTGGAGCGGGTTTACTAATAAATAGCGGACCTAAAGGCAAATGCCTATTTTTTCCGTAATAAATACAATTATGAAATCGAATATTTATGATTTATGGCATTGAATACTAAAAATGTGTGGCTTTTTAGTGCATACACATGCCCATTTTGACATTAGTGCTTTTTTTTATTGGTTTCGTGCTTAAAATATGCATATTTATATATAAAACTGCAAGAGCAATCATGTCATACAGTTTCATAATTTAAACTTGAGAGATTTCGTCTGATTGAAAGTGAGAATTTATCAACTTGGTCTAATGGTTAGCGTTGCTGACAGCTGGCCGGGAAGCCCGGGTTCTATTCGCAGTACCTGTTTAAGAAGTTTTCTAAGTTAGGGAGGTCTGGAACGGGGTCCACCCAGCCAATGAGATAATTAGGAAGCTACCTAATGGAGAACTGGCGTTCTTCGGTCTAGGGAGCCGCGTGATAGACGACCGCGGGCTGCTGGCATGCTGATCACATGCCCCCCTGCAATACTGCTCTCTATCAAGGAAGTCGCAAGACGGAGATAGAGAAAGCAGAGGTCGCTGCGGCAGGCCATGGCTCACCACAGGTTGTAGCGCCAAGAAGAACAAGAAAAAAGTGAGAACTCATAAATGAATATAGTTTTCGTATTTGGGTCAGTGATAAACATTTTGACAAGAAACAAAACTGGATTTGACCGAGCTGTTGATTTTATGCATATGCTCCAGTGACATTTGTAGATGCGGAAAGAACCTTTACTGTAAAACTTATATTTACAGCAAAAGATGTCTTTTTGGTGAAAGATTTGGAAAAGATACTTTAATTTCTTGTAAAGCAAGCTACAGGAAATAAGCGACTAGTTTTAAACAGTTTGATAGTTTATTTTTTCCTACTTATTTAAGCCATATCGTGTCCTAATTTATCAACATGTGAGGTACATCCTCGTGAGCGGGAGGTCCGTACTTCGATTCCCTCCAGGGAATGTTTCCCCATTTATCAATTCACTCATGTACATCAGTGTCCGCCGCCTGTATTACCTCATCAGTAAAAACGGCATTAAAAACTATTAAAGTAAGTCCTCATTTATTTCGAAAAGCTATCTTTTACTTTACTTGAAAAAGTAATGTATGTCTGCTATACAGTGGAACTGTGGTTTTTCTTATGATGAATATAAACAGGAATATTTTCTAATTGTCCTTTTCAAGTACCAAGTTCAAGCAATTTTTGGGATTGTGTATTCGTTGTATTATTTTAAGTATTGTTCTTTTAAAATCCACTGTATATATGTTTTATTTGAAAATGGTGCATAAATAAAGGGTTAATTTAATCTTTAATTATCTAAGTTCATAAATAAGCTGTTTTAAAGATAAAACCATGAAATGTTTTAATGTCTATTTCCAGTTTTAGGGTGCATATTTATTACTTTTTAGACCTTATTTTAGGGGTAAAATCATTAATGCCTAAGAGTCCACTATGTAATAATAATAATATATTCCGCTCGGAAGGTTAGCAGGTTTACTAACATGTCAAATAAGTGCCCTTAAGTTTATGCTCTAAAAATTTTCCGTATAATTTCTTTAAAACCTTTTGACAAAAACAACAAGAAGGTAGTAGGTTATAGGATTCTAGATACACATTACAAATATACTGTATGCATGGGTTGTAGACCGTACATGCTTAAGTATGATACACAATTAGAAAGAGGAACAAATAATAATACAAATAAAACAATATTAATAATAAATAAATAAACGTGTTTTAAAATCTGGGATGAACGATATTTAAAGACATATGTATGGAAACATATTATACATTATTTATAATTGCACTAGTTCTTACGTTCTAACTAGCAAATAAATTGCTTTTAGCTTCGCGCACTTTGCCTAGGAAAAACAAGAAGGTACAATTCGGTGTGGCGGGGGGGGGGAGGGATTGAGAAACTATGAAGAGATCTAATTCACAATTCGTAAAGTCCATTCCCTTAATCCAAAGGTGGAAGCGGATGATTTACCTGAAATCGAGTTAGAGTTTTTTTTTTAAATAATATGCAAGAAAACGTTATTGAAATTTATTGAGAGTGCTAAGAAACATACAACAAACTACAAGGGGTCTCCATCTCTCTGACTCAGGCCATTTCAGGTGTGCCTTCTCGCGATTGCAGAAATTTTAATGCAGTGATGATTTTATACTAATCCTTTGTCTAAATTTTAAATAATTAAATAAAATACAAAATTTCCATCTAGATTACATCAGACCCAGGTCCCCGGTTCATCAGCAGTAGCCAACAGGAATTCCAGGGGACTAAAGTGAAATATTTCACTCACTCCACCTATACTATTATTTTATCAGCCAGCTAAGTCTCTACAAACTACTAATGCTTTTATTTCTCAAATACCAACTATAATTCTACATTTATTTACTTTCTAGAGCAATTTCCAATATTCAAAGATCAATAATTAATAAATTTAATATAATTTCACTCCCAACTGTTCGCAGACCAATGACATTTTTCCTAAGCATATAGCCATTCTTTATCATCTAAAAATTATCTAAATTAAACATCTATCAACTGACCACTTCCATTACATTTTTACCTTTCATAAAAACTCCGCTAATTTGGGTATCTGCTCATGGTCTTCAACCATTTTTCTCAATACGTTTCCTTTATTCCTCATTAACCATCTCTTACTAATTAAACTTTCGCTCCAAATATTTGTGGCTTAGCACGCAAGAGAACAGTTGAACGTCGGGTCTCCATGCTTTTGCAACGGGTTCAAGGTAGACAACGTGACTTCTTAGTGAGGTGGGCACAGAATCTGGTGCGTAAGGGAGACGTGACGTCCATTTATTTTGCTGTTAGCACTACGTGACCATAAATTCTCACACAGAATACTTATGTGATACCACGCCAGGAGTTATTATGGTGTCTCCATGTAATTAATTACTAAAAGCGTTATCTCGGCAATCGTGAGGGGGCCGCCGAAAAGGGGTCTGGTACCAGTATGTAGCCCCATAAAGTGCAAGTCGGATCATGGCTGTAAGTTTTAAACGTTCGGCAAACCACACATTAAGATGTTAATCTCTCCCCCCCCCCCTTTCAACCGCTAGCGCTCGCCAACCTTTCTCCTCATCCCGACTTGCGCAATCTCTGGACCAAGCTGATTGTTATCTTGACTATGTCTTCAACAAGTAAGTAAAAACGAACGCAGGGAATTTGGCACAGACCAACCGTTTAGCAAAGAAGATAAGCATCCTTCATTAAAGCAACCCATTTCTCCCTTTATTGTGCAGGAATATGTCATGTAATACATCAATGGTGGAGAACAAATAACAAGAATTAACGTATAGCTGAATATCAACGGAAATGACAAATGCACAGCAGAAGTCATGACAAAATTCAACTTTTGATAGCATTAGAGAAGCACGTCTGACTACGTAAATTCAACGTCTATACCAATTTGCGTAACAGAAAGGTCAGTGCCACTTTGCGTTTATTTTTCTGTAGCTAATTCAAGTCGTCTTGATTTGCCGAATTTGATAGAGTTGTTGTTGATTTGGTTTATTTACGGACGCTCTTTAACAGCTCAGGTCATCAGCGTCCCATTCAATTCAAGGCGTGAAACGGCCGACAAATTTTGCTCAGAGGTCTCTTCTTTCAGGCTTGAGGTTCTTTTTCGTGCCGTAAATGTACGACACGGGATCCACGGCTTTACTTTCCTTCCGAAGGTGTACAATAGAGGGTAGAAGACAAATGTGAAATGGGGAATACCAAGGTTTTTAGTCTTTAGTGGCCGCACTCTGATGGAGTTCAAATGAGATGGTCTTGGCCATTAAAAACCTCCCTTTTTCTCGTTTTTTTTAAAGTTTTTTACGCCCGTTTTAATTACTGAGGCACCACAGGCGGTACCGACACGGGTGGCCGAGGTCGTTAAGGCGAGCGGGAGGTCTGGGGTTCAAATCCCGCCAGGGCCGTAATCCCTGACTGGGGATTTTTCCAGGTTTTCCTCACAGCCCATAACTGGCAAATGCCGGGGAGGTACCCTAAACTTAGGCCTGGAACGTTTCCTTCCTTAAAAATATATTCTTTCCCAATATATCATTTCATTCATGTCCACCGCCTGTAGTGCCTCAGTAGTAGAAACGAGCATTAAACACTACTTAAAAAAACACAGGCGATGGGCACTGATGATACATCAGATGACATGATATATTGGGAAAGTTTTTTTTTAAGAAAGGAAACGCTCCAGGCCTAAGTCTAGGGTACCTCCCCGGCATTTGCCATTTATGAGGACTGAGGAAAACCTGGAAAAATATCTGTCAGGAAGGACGGTCCTGGCGGGATTCGAACCCCAGACCTCCCGCTCATGAGTCCGCGCCTTAATGACCTCGGCCACTCGTGGCGGTCTCTTTTGCTAGTGAAAACTAATGTGAAATGATTCTTATATATTTTTTATTTTATTTATTAATTTTTTTCTTTGAAGATGCAAGAAAGTTTAAGAGTAAGTAGGTATTAGGGTGTAACATATTGTGTATTAATTTTATGAATATAAATCGTACATCATGCTGCAATGGTCATATCAGGTATAATTGCCATATATTATCTGTTATACAAGTTTCCGCATGTTTTGAGGCTAAAATTTTTTAATGTTTCAGTGTCACAAATACGAAATACTAGTAATCGTACTCCAGTGATTACATGTGATGCAGAAAGCAACAAAGCAAGTGAAAGAAATAAAGATGGGCTTCCGTAAGCATTGTAAATATTTAAAGTGCCAAATCGATACTGTTTCGGTTGGCAAATTAAAAAAAAATGTCAGCAAATGGGGCTATTCAACTAAAAATGGGGCCAAAAACAATGGCACCTACTGAAATGGAAGAAAAATTACTTCAAAATATTCTTACAATGCAGAACAACTTCTTTAGGGCAACAAAAAGGGACTTGTATACGAGGGTATTACAGTCAGCAAAAAGAAACAATCTCGCGTCGTTTTGATTGAGAGAACAGGAAGGATACAGCTGGGGCTTTTAACAAGACGCTAGATGGGATAGCTTTCAGAAAACTCAAAGCCACTTCTTTCCGATTTAACGAGATCAAGCCCTTGTGTTAAATGTACGAATTGTGGACAAATGCTGATTGTGATTACTGAGAGTGAAGAAATATATGTGTAAATTTGTGAGTTTATTTTTATTGGTAGATTCACTTGAAAAAAAAAATTTTCGCTTCATCCTTTTAATAAATAATTTTAACTGAATTAAACTTTCAACAGTATTCCATATTTGTATTCCATTTTTCAAAACAGTGAAAATACTGTATCTTTAAAAAATATGTATGTTCTACATTTTTATAATTCATAGCTCATATAATCGCTAAAATCCTGATGTAGCTACACATCATGAAGTATTTCCTAAGCACCTTGATATCAACCAAAACAAAATGGTGTGTCTCTTCCTCTATACATTTATGAATGCCGATTACTTTCCATCTTTATATGCGCATTTACTTTTATTACAGTTGCAACTTTTCACTATATATATTCACACTTCAGTTTTATTCCCCGTCATTGGGCTGAGGCCAGTGTGGTGGTTTTCATTTACGCACTACAGAAACATGCGCCTCGTTCACCGTTGGGATTAAACATGGTCAGCGCTGCAGCAACGCCCACGTGTGAGATGCTTTACACCGCCTAAGAAAACAAACAGGCGCAAAACAATACAGGCGTAATTACAGAGGTATCTTACTGCCCACAAACTTGCACGACTTCAAGCAACATCTGAAAGGAATGCCATTCTCTTACGCTGCTGCCAATGTTGTCCAGCGCAATCCTGTTTGTACCAAGGGTTAACTCCCAGTTTAATGGCACAGTTACCAGCACTAAATCTTTGGGGTGGGGCCTGAACCCGCGTACGGCAGGAGTCGGTCCTTCTTCACAAATCTTTCTCCCCAACAACACCTGCTCGGCACAACACGTGAAGATTTGGACAGACTTCTTTTCCAGGATGCATTACGACTGAGTCATGCTCGAAGTATTTGGTTTCAGTTGTCAGCGAGTCTTCCATCCTTGAGCAAGATGATATTCCCACCACAAAGTGACTGAACAGTGGAGTGAGACAGAAGTGATACCCGGCATTATTAGCCCAAGCATAAGAATATTTTACCTTTATTCTTCAGAAAAAGTATTCTGATCAACGTTCCATATGTATGTACAGTAAGTATATCAGAGTGTCAGACACAGAATATTGTTTAACGCTCGTTTTTACTAATGAGGCACCAGAGGCGGTGAACACTGATGATACGTGAGATGAAATGATATATTGACAAATGTGGTTTCTAAGGAAGGAGTCGTTCCAGGCCTAAGTTTAGGGTACCTCCCCGGCATATGCCAATTACGAGGACTGAGAAAAACCTGGAAGAAACCTCATCGGGGAGGACGGTCCTGGCGGGATTCGAACTCCAGACCTCCCGTGCCCCAACGACCTCAGCCACCCGTGGCTGTTCATGAAGAGTGTCAAGAGACATTCAAACTCCTTAATATATCAGGATAAATATCCTGTCACTTAAACATTTTTTTGCAAAGATCCTATAAAGGAATATAGCAAAGTAGTAACCTATGTGTAATGTACTACACAACACTTAAATATCCTGTCACTTAAACATTTTTTGCAAAGATTCTATAAAGGAATATAGCAAAGTAGTAACCTATGTGTAATGTACTACACAACACTTAAATTGCAACACCGTGAAGGAATGACTAAAATTCTACTTACAAAGAAGCTTTCTTAATGATAAAATTATTCTGTACGTTTTATTGCTACATCAATACATTGCATGACCATCTTTAGCAACTATATAAATATGATATGGCAAAAAATAAATTAATTGCTGAATATTTTTCTGTAGGATGGCGTTCCTTACTAATAGTGTTTATTGTGCCAGCTATTGAAATTAAGGGCTGACTGATGAGAGATGTTAAATGTTCTTATCGATCATATTCAATATATGATCAATTGCTCCTGAAGTTGGAAACTTAGCAGGTCTGTGAGATTTTCATCTCTTGAAGGATTTGCAACAATATGCAAGATAATCTTGTTGAGACATCTCATTTCCAGGTTGGTCATGAGATAGGCAATCACTGGGAAAGGTACCTGGTCACGTATCCCTTAAGGGCAGACCATGGTGCTTAGTGTTTTGCCCTGTGTGCTTATTGAAAGTGAAGGCAGAGCTCGTTCGGATGCAATTGTCTCTGTCCGGAAGGTTTGTAACAACTTTGTGCAATCCTTCCGCTCAGTGTAGATGTTTTTGACACCAAGCCAGTCTTTGGTATTGATAGTAAGGTCTTAATGGAATATTCAATGTTCGGTTTGAGACTATCCCTTTACGTGAAAGATTATTCTGTAGTTGCAGTACGTTCGAAGAGCTGTTCAATCTCTATAAGCCGATTGTGTGACCCTCTCAGATTGAAAAGTTTTATGCACCATTCAATTTCATATTTTTGGCATTTTCTATACGCCATTTGAAGTTTGCAGTACAAGCAATCCAATTGAGTTGACCTTTATCGTTATTTATTCCAAGCTAATATAATAATGAAACGAATCAACGAGTCTATCTTCGTAGCGTTACTATTATTTTGCCTAATATAACCCTATGCATAAATGAAGGAGAATTACTTGCTTTTAATAGCCTGATAATTGAGTTCAAAAGTGCTACAAATCATGTCATCCTAAAACCTGCTCCTAGTATAATTATACATCACACATAAATTTTATTTTCTTCCTTCAGGGACATATCTTTCAATGCCTACTTCACTGTCAGAATAATAACTTAAAGCAACAGTGCATTCAGTCCCCGTTTAAAAATTAGACATATAGTTTCCTAAATACCATCTGGTTTCTTATCTCTGGTTTCAAATATGTCTATGGCGGTTTTCTTATCACGTATTTTTTTTTTTTTTTTGAGGGAAGGGTATTGTGTTGTTTTTCTTCTTAAATATTCTTAAAACACTTTAAGTTTAGTGAGGCGATTGGCAAGGGATTTAACTGTAACGAAAATTGAGGATAGTCGTTGATGCATTTGTGATAAAATTTGTTTCTCGTAACTTTCGTTTTGTTGATCTAGTGTAAAGTGTTCAGTTGGCCACATATGTTGAGTTATAAAAGTAACTCGAATATTTAGGTAGTTAATTTGGCAAATAATCATATAACCTCTCATTTACATTTCCTCATTTTAAGGGAACGACTTTTTCTCTCCAAAAATTAGAATACAAAATGTGTCCAACTGCTTTCCTAATAATAAATTTTCTCATTATCAAACATATCATATACTTCCTTTACTTAGCCGGTTCTGGTGGTGTAGTGGCAACCACACTTGCGGGTTCAAACCCGGCCAGGTTCGATGGATTTTTTCAGGCGTAAAAATCCTAAGTATGGGTTCCTTCGGATGGGAAATAAAGTAGTAAGTCCCGTGTTGTGCATTTACGGCACGAAAAAGAGCCTCAAGCCTGAAAGAAGAGGCCTCTGAGCAAAATTTATCGGCCGTTTCACGCCCTGAACTGAATGTGACGCTGATGACCTGAGATATCAAAGAGCGTTCGTAAATAAAACAAATCAACAAAGCTCTTTCATCGTGAGTTTTGAACATTTACTATTTTACACTTATGTTTGCTGGCATGTGCTTCAAACATTTATAGATGAAAAGAAGAAACTTTCAGACCTCTATTCCTAGTAGTGCTGATTGTATTCTGATGTAAAATCTCTGGAGATGATGCACTCTCCGCTTGTATAAGAAAACATTTTCAAATGCTTCATCAAGGCCCGTTTGGTGTTTATGAATGACAAATGGACTTGCAAGATCATCAACTACATTTCAGGCTCTTATAGGCAATCATAGTCTATAAATTCTTTCAGGCGTGATACTCGCTGCCTTCAAGAATCAGATAGTGTGTTATCTGCCATTTATTGCTTCATCCAGAGCATGAAAATAATTCTTCGAGATCAGATTCTACTTCAATTTACACTACAAAAAAAAAAAAAAAAAGCTGCCAACACGATTTCCAGACATCACTTTCACACCACTGTGTTGAAGTTATTGGACTTTACTATGTTTCTGATAGCTATATCTAACGCAGTGTTCGTCGTGCATCACGACCATACCCGGATCGTTTTCTCCAGAAGCATGCGAGATGGTAATAATTGCAGCTCTATTACTAGAATCTTCGAGGTGATAATCATGACCGTAGGGTAGCCAACTTAATTGGGTTTTGAAAACTAAGAGAAGCTCTTATTATGGTATGATTATGTGTTGTTGTAAAGTAAAAAAAAGAAAAGTTTATTTATGGGTAATGTTTCTGAACTCCTGTTTCTCTCGAGGACATGGAGCTTGCGTCTGATCAGTTTGGACTCCATGAAACAAATAGGCAACATGCTGCGTAGGTCGCAGAAGTCGAGAGTTCAAGAAATTTTGTAAGTGCATATAAATGTGCGTATGCAAATGAGGATGAGATAAGAGAAGTAATTATGATCCCCGCAGAAAATGCCATTCATATGAAGGTAACTTGATACAACATACCTCTTTGGTGTTCATTTCCACCTTTCAGATTTCTCTGTGACAGTCGCTGTAGAAAAGCATGATGAATCTTCGTCGCCAGCTTCTGAGACATACTCAGGATGTGGTTTATGCAAAGATAAATAGGCAGGATTTAAACTGTTCTGGAAGAGAAAACTGCTGTAAACAAACATACTAGCTCTCTGTGGCTTAATATCTGGCGAACGAAAATAAAGTTGTTTAGTAATATAGAAAGACTAACCACGTCTGATTTTTGACTTACCAGATGCTCTGAGCTATCAGTACGTCATTTCTGATGCAGGGAACTCGGTTGTTATTTTAGTGCGACAGTCCTGAGAAACGACTCGAAACAAGCCCACTTGAGAACCAAGCTCCTTTACCCATAGCTGCTAAGTGCGTAATATTTTAACCCGCAATTCCCATACGAGAGTAGATCCATAAGTTCCCGACCTCGCCGATAAGACTTATCGCCTTCACAAAAGCCTTTACTTAATTAAGTAAATAATTGCAGCTGTAACTTCCCTCCGCTTTTCTCAGATACAGTTGCATAAAGAAGGCTATTTGTATAAGATTGTAACATGTTCAAAATGGAGCATCAAGCTGTCATTAAGTTCTTCACAAAAGGACTTACTCCAAATGAAATTAAACAGCGATTGGATTGTGTATGTGGGGAAACATCCCCGTCATATTCTACTGTAAAAGAATGGGTCGAGAAAACATTGAAGACGAAGAGCGTGCAGGTCGGCCCTTGGAGATGCTCACTCCTGAAAACATCGCTCTTGTGAAAGGGGAAATTATGGAATACACCGGCGGCTCAAAGTTAAGAAATAACAGCAAGGTTGGGTCTTTCTAAAACAACAGTCCTTAGAAATATTCATGAACATTTAAACATGAATAAGGTTAGTGCAAGATGGGTGTCTAGACTTCTTTCCTCATTCCAAAAGTAGCAACGAGTCATCTGTTGTCAGGCATTTTTGGAGCTTGCCGTGGCAACCAGAGAAGAGTTCTGCAAACCATTTCTGGGGCTTTTGGCTCATTACTGCATTGAATCGTTATCTGCTATAAAAGATGGGCACGTCACTATGCTGAGCCGAAGTAAGCGAGCATGGAATGGAAGACTCCGCTACTGTCAAAGCAAAAACTCGCCTCTTAGTTATGGAGGTTTTCTTGATATTTTTCTGGGGCTTCCAGAAGGCATTTTGTTCATCAGGTTTCTTCATGAACGTTGAACAGTCAGTGTGGCTAATTACTGCCAGCTTTGGCTGAGTCTTTATCAGGAAAAAGACATCAACCGATTCAACAAGTTCTCCATGACAACGCCCGTCCTCATTCATTTGCTTTGACAATGGAAAATCTGCAGGAAATCTACAGAATAACATTTAAACATCCTTCCCACAGTCCAGACTTGTCTCCTGGCGATTACCATAGATTTGAAGCATTGGAGGTCGGCTATTTGACAGCAAGGAATGTAAAGAAGCATTCGTGTGCAACTAGTTAGAAGTCGAACCCTTTTCTTTCTTTGGTAATGAGGTTAATATGCTTCCTATCCATGTTAAAGAATGCGTTCACAAATATGGAAATTATATAAAAACTGTATGTCTTCTATTTAATTGCCTTTGGTTTCAATTAATAAAAAATGTTTCTATTTTATTCGTCTCTATGAAGCTAAAGAGAGCTCTTAGAAATGGTGTGACAAACAAAACTTGGCTGCATCATAAAAGATTGGAAATTTACGGTAAGGACCTTGGCATCGTGAAAACTTTTGAACTTTTGAACATTTCCAGAGAAAAAATGTTCAAAATCCATAATAAATACTTTTCTTACAGTTTTAATCCGAATAGTATTGAAATCATTAATTTTAACACCTTCTGAAACTGGTTAATGTCAACATCGCATTTTCTTCTGATATTCCTTAATCTTCCTATTGAATGTTACGAACATTACTTGAGTCACTTAGACAGTCTGTATTGCAAGTTCATCATTTAAATCTGCTGGGGCTCATTTAAAAGGACTACAAAAGAGAGAAGGGATGACTTATTGCGACTGAACAACTAGCGTGCCTTACCTTGAAGTATTTCTCTTGTTGCAGATTACTACGTACAAGTCTTTGTGTGGGTGGGTCTGTCATGAAATATAGTTATTGCTTGCGAATACCGTATTTTGCATCCGTCATCACGAGCCGAGGTTCTAAATCTACAACATTTAGCCTTGTTCCATAATATTAACAAGAACAACGAGTCTTAACTTCGTTTTAAGTTTGATCCGGTCATAAATATATTTATAGAACATTTCTTGTCGACCAGTTTCATCTTTAGAGATGTTCCACATGAGAAACTGTGGGGTATTTTCTGCATCGAGCTATGTTAAACTTATGAAAGTACGGACACTTTAAGGCTTAATCGTTAACTTTTTATGTTGTGAATAGCAACTGGGATTCTACAGGGTAAACAGACCCACAACATAGAACCGCCCTCTCTTCCAATCAGCTGCGAGCGGGATGCGATAGACGCAGACACTTTTGTTGATTATTCTAAAGTGAAATTGCATTAAATGTTGCATAATGACGAGATATTCCCCTCTTCGTCGTATATTCATCTTCAAGGCATACATCCGGTACAGAGAGGCATTTAGGTGTAAATTTGTTGGTTGGCGGTATCCAACACGAAAAACAATATTAAAGTAATATAGATGGTGAAACAGTTCTGTGACTTACCGGAAAAAATCGAAGACAGTTCAATCCATGGCAGAATTGCGCCGTCTCAAAATTTTGGCCCAAGTTTATGATCTCCTTGTTTCCCAGATCTTACGACTTGTGATTTTTATATTTCCGGAACATTGGAAAATAGAAAGTATATTAAACTAACCCTCACACACTGGAAGAACTTTAAAAAATGCCCGTTAAGCAGGAGTTGTGTAAACTAAGCGAATTTCTCGCCTAGTAAAGTAACTTTAAAAAAAGGATATAAATTCAAAATTATGGGCTTATTAATTAATGAAATAAGCACAATTTCTGTATGGTATTATGGAAACAAAATTAGAATTCTTGTAACCTTTAAGTATAGCAAAAGAGAAACCACATCTTACCATTATTATTATTATTATTATTATTATTATTACATTATTATTATTATTACATTATTATTATTATTATTATTATTATTATTATTGAGATTTAGCCATAAAAATTAATGGTTCTACTATTAATTAAATGAAATGTATGACCATGATACAAAAGATATACTGTGTGAGTATTTTTAAAAAGTTTTTAAAAGTAACCATGTTTATGAACTAAACTATTGAGATTGTTTATATTCACTAAAACAGAGACAAATAACAGAATCGACTCACATTGTGTGTTTAAAAAGATGATTTTCATATGTTTTAGTAAAACAAACGTGTTACTATTTAAAAAAAAAATTACATTGTACTAAGCAAATATATAATATCAACAATAAACAATCGAAAGTTTCAATGATTTTCATGGTTTTTAAATTTAATTGAAATGTTGTAGGAAAATAATGTAAGAAAACGTTTTCTGAAGGTTATTACAAAGCGCTCTTACATACAAATATAATTCCCAAATACATATTTGATTAATATTTCACATTTTCTATCTTCACGACAATGCTTTTGTTAAATATAAAATATATACTTCATTACAAATACAGTTTATATGCCGATATATTAATTTGTCCTTTTATTTTAAAAAAGTATACAGAAAATTTAACGCAAGAACATTTTTTTAAATTTCGATTTTCAAATACCATATATATTTCGTATATCCTAATCCTAATGGTCCAATTTCCCTAATTTTCAGAATCTATTTTTTCATTTTATTTAAATGGTATTCGTATATTTTTGTTGTTAAGAAACAAGTATTGGTGCCGCTAGAGCGATTTTTAAATTTTAGGTATAAAGTAAATCTTCACTCCTAATGGCCCGAATTCCCTGATTTTTCAGAAACTACTTTCTTATTTTATTTAAATGGTATTTACGAAATTTCGTTGCGAAACAGAAAATGTTTGTGCCGCTAGAGTAATTTTAAATTTTGTGTTTAAGTTAAAATCCCCGTGCTAATAATACAATTTTATTGATTTTCAAAAACTATTGTTCTTATTTGGTTAAATGATATATGCCGAGTTTTGTTATGAGAAAACAAATATTAATGCCGTTAGAACAGTTTTTAAATTTCGGTTTTTGGTAAACCTTTCTTCCTAATAGTCCGATTTCACTGATTTTTAGAAACTATTTTTCTTATTTTATTTCAATGACATATATAGAATTTCCTTTAAACAAAATTAAATACGACCGCTAGATTGATTGCCCTGATTTTTGGAAACTATTTTTATCACTTTGCTTGAAACAAATGCAGAGTTTTGTTGAGGGTTCCATCCCCCCCCCCTTTCAGTTAACCCCCATTCCCGATGATTCAATTTTTCTGGTTAACGAATTAAACAAATCGTTTGTTAATTGATGATTATATGCTGAATTTCGTTGAGAAAAAACTAAAATTGCGACAGCTAGAGTGTTAACGAACAGATAAATATAGGTAATGTACAGTTTTTTTTCCCCCATTGTCATTTTCGATACCTAGTAGGTAGGATCGATAGATATTTTAAGAAATGTTTCAAAAAACGTTTCTTGGGTACAACCGCAAGAGCTTTTACGTTCCTTCGGAATTCGCTAACAACACATTGTAAAAGAATTTGGTTTGTTATTCATGATGAACTGATTTGTGTCAGTGATAATATACAATAATATGTGGAGAGGGAGAGAAAGTGTGTGCGTGTATGTGTATGCTTCTCTCTCTCTCTCAGGGAAGGTAGACAGTATTTCAAGCATATTACTGTAAGAACAGTGAGATTCAAATTCTGTTATTTAATACGTTGTGCTTACGTTTTAAAATGGCGTCTATGCAAGAAAATACCAGCGCCGAACGACTGGGTCTTTTAAACATGATTGTAATTTCAGCTTCATAACTTTCAGCGCCATTACTGCTGACTGGTAAATATGGCGTAACAACTTGTTACAGATAAGATACAAGACGACATGGTGATGTTACTTGTATAGTCTCCTCCGTGTCACATTTAACTCCTACTGATTCAAATGCAGTTGCATTGCACTGAAGTCTCGGTGACACATCTCCATTGATTTAACCATGAAAATAAGAATACAACGCTTGATTGGCGCCCACACGTGCTTATTTTTCTTTCTATTTGTAAATGCGATATCTGTGGGAGTTTTCGCTTCTGAATAACCCAGGACAACCCGCATTCACACAGCTGTGTTATTTTTCCCATCACGGGACTTGAATTCTTTCCTTCCCCGGATGTCCTCAGGCAATACATGGCGAAGATAGACATAAACATGAAAATGAATAGATGTTAGTATATTTCAAACTGTGAAAAAGGTCTTCAGCCAATGGACTAGGCATAAATAACTTTCACAAATGGATTCATTTTCTATCTAAGCCTTTTTGATTGGGTTCACAGTAATTATGTAGTAGTAGAAGTATTATTTATTATTCCAGTTAAACCAGGTATACATATATTGCACATCACAGCCGCATGGGTCGCAATAGTACGAACAACTCTTGTAAAAAAAAAAACCCTTAATTTTTTAAATTAATCCATCAAAAGAAAAAATTAATAAAAACATAAGCACACACGCAGACACATGAAACAGACATACAATAATTCTGATGTATAAATTTAATACATATTTCTTGTCCATAAAACTGTATATATTTCATGTAAGAAAGTGCCCAGGCTTAGCCAGTGTTGTGTGTTTATAATTAAGTCTCAACGTGCCAGCCTTCCTACTGGAAGTCAAAATTAAATCCGGGAGAAATGTTATTCTAGCATCTTGTGTTTGTGTACACTTAGCGTCAATATGCACCCAGTCTTCGGTTTCGAGCATAGTGGACATATCCTCCTCCTCAACAACCTTACGTGCGTTCCAGCCTCCCCCTTTAAGCCATGCTATTCCCGATCTCTGTTTCATGCCTAGCTCCATGGTATAGTCTCTTTACCCCATCTAGTTTTAATTTCGTTCTGCAGGTCCAGAGATGACATCTGCATGCATCATTCTCCATTACTGCCGGTTTATGTCAAACAGACGTCTTTTGACTTTTATCACTGCACTTGTTTTCAATACTGTTTTGCCATATATCGTTTAAACCGATTTTTTACAATGCTGTAAAACCTCTGCCCACCATTTTGGATAATGCATGTTGTTTAATTGGTGTCGGTAACATATTGCCCTCAGGGTTGTTTGTTGTCATTTAATGTCATTTAATCATTATATCCTAAGTATGGCTTCCTTCGGAAGGGAAGTAAAGCCGTGAGTCCCGTGTCGTACATTTACGGCACGAAAAAGAGCCTCAAGCCTGAAAGAAGAGGCATCTGAGCAAAATTTATCGGCCGTTTCACGCTGGACTGAATGGAACGCTGATGACCTGAGCTGTTAAAGAGCGTCCATAGATATAAAAAAAGAGCCATTATCTATTTATATATCAATAGCATGCATAATTATTAAATATAGGGTCTAGTGTTGCTCAAGGTTTCTTTCTTCAACTGTGAGTCATTTCATTAAAAAATAAGTAGATATTGCTACAAAAGTATATCATTTTTCAATGCTACAGCTTTTGGAACTTCACAGTGCATGACATATCAAACTAATTTTCATTACTTGGATTGTAATAGCGGCCGTGTGATGTTGTTTCGAGGAATGCCCTCACAATTTTACAGTATAATACTTCACCTTATCATTGAGTTACGTTGTTCGGAAGTTGTAGTATTTAGGGTTCATGAAGATGGTGAACATGGCTAGTGGTTTAGTTTTTTCATCATCGTCGTCATCATGGGCTCCTTTACTTCTTCGTAAAGGGAATTGACGAATTATAAAATGATTTAAATTATAGCCGAAAATAAGAAAAAAAGTAAAAGGAAGATAAGCAAATGTTCATTAATCTATAGTAGTGTTACAAAGGATAAAAGGGTTTATGCTGGTGTGCATATAATAATATGCACACACACAAAAAAGTAAAACCTGACGAACGGAACTATATTCTATACTGCATACATGAATGTATAATAACAATGAAACAATAAAACTTAAAGAAAAGAAATAACAAACACAATAAGTACTTATCTCCAAAATTCCCAAAGAAAGAAGTAATATATGTGGGTAGGTCCATAAGTTTCCGGCCTACCATTTTCTACGTATGATATTAACAAAATCTTTCACTTTTCAATGTAGTTACGCTTTATTGCAATACATTTCTCACATATTTGAATTAACATTTCAATCCCCCCCCCCAAATGGTCAGAAGCCTTGTCTGCAAAATGGGCATAAACAGCATCCATCACTTCTTCGTTACACTTAAATTTCCCTCCCCTCCGCGAGACCAGTGTGAGTTGAAATCTTGCGCAAGTAGCGCGTCTTAGTTAGGCGACGCAATGTGAAAGTGAAACTCGCCGGCCGGCCGCACGCCGCGACACCGGTTGCGTGAAGGATTGTTCATCCTGTAGTATCTTATATCTGTGTTACGTAACAGTCATTAAACGTTTTATAAAAATGTTAATGTCCAACAGAGAAGATAATTTATCAGAAACTCTGTTCTGATTGAGAAGAATGCTTACTTAATTAGTAATTTTATTGTTTATTTTTAATTAGCGTTTAACGCCCGTTTTTAGTACTGAGGCATTGCATTCAGTTGCAATGCTCACATTTTTAGATGTAGGACTGCATCAGAGAATCCGGTTGGAAGTGAATTGAGTAATAAAAAGAAACACAAATATGTTCCTTAGTTGTGGCCACACTTCGGTACTAACGGCAATTTGCATGAAAACCTCTGCTTAGAAAACGCTGCACCTCATCTAATAGATCTTGCGAGATGTATTCCAGGAAGCAATTCACTAGTAAAGTTACTGAAACATCATTTCAGAGGCTCTGTAACGTTTGTTTCTTCGCCTCGGTGGACCTCGCAGAATTTGCATACGCTTGCCGAAGTGGGGGATATAAGAACAGCAGTCACTTGAGAACTTGCACGCGTGGTCTCTTTGCGTAGGACAAACATTGGGCATGAGCACCTTGTTTACCGCGGAACAAGACAGATTTATACTGTGTTTGTTCTACTAGAGGCGCGCGAGAACATGTCCTCTTTTCTGCTTTTCGCTCTTGTTCCAACGCTTGCTGTCTGTTTCTGTCGGCGTTACTCGTTTTTCTTGTCATTTTATTTCAACGTTTCCTTGCTTCTCTTTTAGTTGCTATCACAGTTCTGGACATCAACGAAATGAAATATGCCAGTTAAAGTTTCAGATATCACAGCTAGAAACAAAATCTTAACTGTAAAGAGCTTGTTGAAGGATATTACAGTCCTTGCTTTCTGCAGCATTGCACTCAAGTTTATCTAAAAATTCAGATCTGCAAGTAGTAGATTATAAGCCTCTGCAGTATCATGACACAAGAGATTAAAGTTAGATTTTATCTGCGAGTGGGAAGTGCATATCTGTTTGTTCTCTGTGCCATTTAATGTTTTCCCATACTAATGTTTAAACCTACAGTAATAACAATTATTATGTTTCATTTTAAAGAAATTTGTGCCTTTGTCATTTTTTAAAACTTCCCAACTTTTCCCGGTGGCCGTGTAGTTGGCAAGATAATTGTTTCAAGTTGGTACATCTGACATAAGCATTCATTTCCAATCAAGTCTTTATTTCAAACAGTTAACTTTTTACAGCATATGCAATGAAAAATGGTTTAATGTCACCAAAAAGGAAACTATACCACATGTATAAAAGCTTATAGAGACTATTCTCCATCATTTGCATTGATTAAAACTGAACTGCTGAGTTTCAACATGGCCATACGAGACATGAAGATTTACCAGAAGAAGTCCAAAAAGTGCAACAACGAATTTACTAATCGGATTTCCTGAGCGTGAAATGGCAGAGACTCTAGACATTTCAAAGGAAGGTATGGAATGTATAGGTTATATTTTCGATGAAGAATTGCATAAGAAAAAGATTTGTGCGAAATGAATGCCGAACTTGTTAACAACACGTCAAGGCATATAGGAAAGAGGAGGAGGGAGTAGGTGAGACAGCTTAAATCAGAATAGGCAGACAACCGGGAAGGTGAGTAGGGGAACAAGGGTCACTTGTTTTTTTTTTTTTTTTTTTTTTTTTTTTTTTAATATTTGTATATTTATGTGAGGCAGTGTAGTTTATTTACTCTTGATTTTTCTCTTTTCTGTTTATTTTATTTAGTTATCTAAAATGTTTCTATTCATATTTATTTATAGCATTGTGTGTATTGTTTACTCTTAAGAGTTAAATATTGGTTTGTGCAATTTCATGTATTTTCTAATGCATTGGGAAAGCAGGTACGATCCAAGTACCCGTGAGACATGAGCTGGATTTGGAACAAATATGTTTTTAAATTAGTATACTACTACTATATTTCATGTCTATACGTGCATGACACTTGGATTCACCATTACATATCAGAATCCAAACAGCAGTCAAAACAGTGGACAGAGGCCGGTTGTTCCGGACCAATATGACAAGTCGGTTCCATTGGGAAGGAAAAGGCGTCAAATTTTTGGGATGTTAAAGAAATATTACTAATTAATTATCTTCAGAAGAACAAAATCTAACTGAACAGTACTAGATAAAAAAGTCCTTAAGGAAAAACAAAACAGTTTGCAGTACATCAAGAAAATGCAGATGCTTCCAAAAGTGTTTTAAATACTTCATAGATTTAAAATATGATTTGTTGTAGCATACATTGCACTCCACAGTTTTAACTCTCTTGACTTTCTTGTATTTCCAAAGCTGAAATTCTTCCTCGCTGCTCAGCGTTTTTCATCAAATGGAAAGGCGATAACAGCTGTAGAGGAGTATTATGCACATCTTCCGAAAAACTACATCCTTTCTTCATTGCTAGGCCGAAAATTATTCAGGCCCCCATCCTATCGATCGGAGACATGAACAATGGCATCACCGCATGAAAATGTTAGCAGGGTATTTAATATTAAACTGTCACAGAAATTATTGTGGATGTCATAAGTAAATAAACAATAAAATGGAAATAAGTGTTAAAATAAATCCAGGAATATATTACAGTATAAGCCAAGAGGCCAAGAATCAAAAAGATCAAGAAGACATTGGGGCCTATCGATTTCAATTTGGAGAGGTAACCGGTCAGAAGGCCAAACCGTGCTGTTACAGAACATGAAAAAGAAAATTCGTTTAATTTTGTTTGATAATTAGACAAATTTATATAGAGCATATTACTGATGTAAATGGCTCTGAAAGGCAGTTAAGCCTGTTTCACACAAAATTAACAGAAATCGCCACTTAAACTGTGCCAAAAAAAATTATTTTAGGCTTAATTTGTAATGTTCGTTAACTGAGAAAGTTATATTAGTAAATTATGTGAAAGGAAAAGAGTTGGCAGATATTTTTTCAGTATTTCTATTGCAATTGCTGTTTTCGTATACCTAGAACTGGCTATAATTAACAAACTAACGTATTGTTTCATTATTATGAGTGTTTTCTGCCTATACTGTTAGACATACAAGGTGTTTCTTTACTTTCTCACACTGGCTTATTATACAAGAAATTGTTGCGGCAGGATTGCTCATCTTGCTTGTCTCTAAGCTCCTGTTCTTGAATATCTGCCACTTGTGTCTGTGAAGGAGTCGTTAAAACCTTCAATTGTAGATTTGCTCAGGCAGCCCCACAACAGTTTCGAATTCTTAAGCACTTAACATCATGTTAGGTACACTCAAACACTATGTCAAAAATCTGTAATTCAACCTCAACTCTTTTCATCGCGCTACAGAAAATTCCATTTGTTGTGTAATAAGCGTGGCTACTGTAAATACCGAGGGTGCCAAAAATGTATAAGCTTTTTCACAGTAAATATCTATTTAATATATTTCAAAGATGGACCGAAAACAACAGTAATGTGCAGTATGATGTTCTGTAAACAGATGTGACTGACATACATATGATAGCGTTGCTACGTGACAGGTAAATCAACAATGAACAAATGCAGCCAAGATCATCGTATGATGTTCTGTAAACAGATGTGACTCACATACATTACGATAGCGTTGCTACGTTACAGGTAAATCAACAATGAACAAATGCAGCCAAGATCATCGTATGATGTTCTGTAAACAGATGTGACTCACATACATATGATAGCGTTGCTACGTTACAGGTAAATCAACAATGAACAAATGCAGCCAAGATCATCGTATGATGTTCTGTAAATAGATGTGACTCACATACATTATGATAGCGTTGCTACGTGGCAGGTAAATCAACAATGAACAAATGCAGCCAAGATCATCGTATGATGTTCTGTAAACAGATGTGACTCTCATACATATGATAGCGTTGCTACGTGACAGGTAAATCAACAATGAACAAATGCAGCCAAGATCATCGTATGATGTTCTGTAAACAGATGTGACTCTCATACATATGATAGCGTTGCTACGTGACAGGTAAATCAACAATGAACAAATGCAGGCAAGATCATCGTATGATGTTCTGTAAACAGATGTGACTCTCATACATATGATAGCGTTGCTACGTGGCAGGTAAATCAACAATGAACAAATGAAGCCACGATTATCGTATTATGTTCTGTAAACAGATGTGACTCTCATACATATGATAGCGTTGCTACGTGACAGGTAAATCAACAATGAACAAATGCAGCCAAGATCATCGTATGATGTTCTGTAAACAGATGTGACTCTCATACATATGATAGCGTTGCTACGTGACAGGTAAATCAACAATGAACAAATGCAGGCAAGATCATCGTATGATGTTCTGTAAACAGATGTGACTCTCATACATATGATAGCGTTGCTACGTGGCAGGTAAATCAACAATGAACAAATGAAGCCACGATTATCGTATTATGTTCTGTAAACAGATGTAAACAGACTCGCATTACGTTATGCTAGCGTTGCTACATCAAAATGGAGCCAAGATTATCGCTTGAACAGCGGAAAGGAATTTTGAAATGGTACTGAAAGGACGAAGAGGTGCGATTGAATTTCCACCGCGTTCTCCGGATCTAATTCCGTTGGACTTCTACTTATGGGGAACTCTTAAGGATGTTGTATACCGTAGAAAACCCGCTACGCCGACAGCACTTCGGGAAGAAATTGAAACGGCATGTGCTGCAATCGCTGAGAGCACTTTCGCAAGCTTACTCAATCAGTAGTTCAACGTACTCAGAAGTGTATCGACGTCGATGGAGGGCATTTTGAGAAACTGTTGTAAATGTAAAAGTCTAAGATGATTTGTACTCATCATTTTCTGTTTGTGTGTATTCAGTTTTGTTATGTTAACACAGTTTTTTTCTTTGCTTGAAGTGCGTATACATTTTGGCACCCTCTCTATGTATTATTTACAATTTAAATATTATATTTTTACGAATATGGACATTTTCAGTGATTTCAAATATATTATACTCTCTATATTTGTCCATTATTTCCGAATGATATCTTTTTACATATTTGAGAAAAACTAGCAAATCTGTACATAATTCAAATTTTATTTGACATTTTTGTGCATATAGTGGTTTCATAATTAATGTTGCCAGATATTTTCAAAATTACCTGTCTAACATCGGTGTCTCAAAACTGGATTCTGCTTTTTCCATGAAACGTTGAAAGCAGTAAAAGAACCACAACTACATGAGGAAGGGTTAGAGGCATTAGAATACATAAGCAGTTAACCTTGAAGTTCGAAAATATTGTTGAGTGTTTTAGACTTAAACAATGCTGCATCAATTGCATTCGTAAACTTCATTTTTGGATATAAAACAGTAAAAAGTGTATATTACAAATGCAAACAAACTCTTCAGGCATTAAACTGCATTAAATGTTCTTGAAAAATAACATAGACGACTTTTGGAAAGCCTAAATATCCTAATATAAGTGTCACACGCCTCAATTATTGCACTGAAAATATCGCAAAAATAGTGAAAAAGAAGTGAAACACAATGCTAGGTAGGAATCCAGCCTATAGTGAGCTGTGGTATATTAAATGAATCAAATCTGGAACTACATCTGAATTTAACCGAAAAATCAGCATTATTAAGCTTAGATTTATGTTCATATGCTAAGTGAAGTTTTAATAAATATAAAGAGTTTAAAGAAAGTTTTAGATTTGAAACTTAGAAGGGTGTTTTTTAACCAGCTGCTCGTAAATAGGCCACTGACATTGAAATATTAAATTATTTTTAATAGCATACAAATTCGGTAAAATACACTCTTTGCATTATTTGGCATAATTATTTATAAAACTTTTAGCCCATATTTTCCTCCATTTCCTGATAATTTTAGTCTATAAGTAACCATTTTATCACACATAAATTCTAGCTCTAGTACTAAGGCAGTGTATAGAATTGTGTGGAAAACGACGAAAATATTAACAATTAAAGCTATCTTTTACTTTTCAAATATTTTGTATTTTAAATTGTAGTAATTTCATTAATTAACAAATTGTATGATTTTGAGAACGAACCGTATATCCAAGACTACATTACCATGTTCAGGAGTTCGATTCTCGACCCCAACATCATATCGATTTATCAGGGTCGCTGTAACTAGGTTGTGTACGAGTAGGGGAGACCGTTGGCCAATCAAAGTAGGTATGGCATCATGAGGTTGACCAATCCTTCATTTTTTAAACGGGGCAACTCCTACATAAAATTTCCACACCTGCATACGGCGGACGTCAATGCTCACCTTGTGATTTTCGCCAATAAGAATGAAGGGCCACGTCATCGTGCGTGAACGCTGTTCGACTCTTGGGTTGGGCCTCTCGCCGTGCTACTATGAGGTGAATGCTTTCAATGCCACATCTTACACAGTAGCTGAGATCAATCGAGATATACATATCAGATAATTCCCGATGTCATCCAGCTACACACGCAGTTTGAATTCGGTTCGGACCAGTTATTTCTCTTGAGTTTATCTGGCTCTAAATGGAAAAGTCCACCTGCACTGGTGCTCTAGTGGACCTCAAACTCAAAAATAATTAAAATACATTCCCCGAATAACGTACCTACAAGTTTTCCTATTATAAAGAAATTCGAAAGCAGGTATTGCGTCACATGTTTCAGTTTGTTTCCTGATTTCTTCGAAAGTAAATTTCAGAAATGAATATGAACATTGACAAAGAATTTTTTTTGATTGATTTATTTAAGGACGCTCTTTAACAGCTCAGGTCATTAGCGTCTCATTCAACTCAGGGCGTGAAACGGCCGACAAGTTTTGCTCAGAGGCCTTTCTTTCAGGCTTGAGGTTCTTTATCGTGCCGTAAATGTACGTCACGGGACCCACGGCTTTACTTCCCTTCCGAAGGAAGCCATACTTAGGATTTTTTCGCTCCGAAAAAATCCATCGGTCCTGGCCGGGTTCGAACCCGCGATCTTGGATTTAGTATGGTAACCACTACACCACCAGGACCGATACATTGACAGAGAGAAATCTTTGAACAAAGTCAAATAGAAAAATGAAAATTAGTTGAAAAAGATGAAAAAAAAGGTAAGCAAAAGTAAGCTGTAAGTAACAATGCATGCAAAATTAATTTCTTAATGCCGGATCTTTCATGTTTAGGTGGACCGTTTCACGGCAGCAAGCGATTCGGCAGTCAACCGGTATCTCCCGGCGAAGTGGATGTAATTATACGCGCATCTGTTTCAAGTTTTCGCAATTACAACTACATTGAAAATACTAATGTACCTTATAACAGGAAATGTTGAAATTATTGTCCTGCCATATCCACACATTTTTAATTCTTTTTATAAGAGTGTCATTCATATTTATCGGTTCATCTTCGATAGTGAGTTATACTTGAAAACATACAGTGTCATTGTCACGAATTTCAGGTGGCGATTCTGATATTTGGGTCAATTTCTGTAATTGAATGTTACGGAACGTTAATGTTAGAGTAAATGATCCACGCTTACTGGTAACTCTTGATATTGGAACATGTATATGTCATACTTCTGTGCAAAATAACAGGTACCCGATTTATATATATATATATATATATCTGAGTATTTCCAGCAAGACTCTGCCACCGTGCATACAGCTAATGAATCATTAAATTTCGTTTCGGAAATTTTAAAGATAGGGTAATTATGGGAGTGTATGACCCACTCTGCCCTCTGATCTTAATATTACATGATTTTTATTTATTAGGTAAGTTTAAAAATAAAATATATTGTACAAATACCCACACCTTTGAACGGACTGATAATACATATCAGGCAAGAAGTTGATTCAATTTTGGAAGATGAAATGATGCGTGTAAATGACAATTTTTAAATACTAAAAAGGCATGGGTATAGCAGGATATTTGCAACATTTCCTGTCTCACGTATGTGTTATTTTAATTGTGATTGTGATTACAATTATGATATTTTGAATCAGTGAGGCGGGTCTTACATCCGATTCGCTGGGAGTTGCCACTCAAACTGCCGACGTGAAACTGCAATATAACCATGACATACCGCACTCGCATCTAAAGGGTGAATAAAAAACAAGTTCCAGTGTCCAGGAATTAGGAAACTGTGAAATAACAGCTTTCTTATTAGCAGAAAAAATAAAATGTGCCGTTATCCAAACTCTCTCTTAAATCTATTTTTTTTCAGAAAAATATGATAAAGTGATAACCAAAGCCTGGAAGTTAGGCAACATGCCTTCTAGGTGGATATATTTAAGAGTCAGATAGAAATGAACATGTTTTCGTACATTTGGAAATTTTTTTTTTTTTTTTGGCTTCTGTTGTCTATTTTAAAGTTTGAATCATTCTGGATTTTTCGAGGTATTTTAAAAAGCAGAATTTCGATATATCAAAGTGAAAAAGTTATAAAATTAAATGGCGCGTTCATCTCCCAAAAATATCTATTAAGAATCTTGTTGTACATTTTATTTCTTTTAAAGCAATCAAAAACTTTCTCCTCAACCCATTCACTTAAGCTCTTTAAATAGCAAAACTTTCATTGGTTTAAGGAACGCACGTTACCTCGGGCATATGAATACCAGGAAACAGAGAGGGTGAGGGAAGTACTGTAGTTTTAATAGTCCTGGCGAATGGCCTTGTATCGATCTTTGGGAGACAATTTTAAAAAACTTTCTCCTCAACCCATTCACTTAAGCTCTTTAAATAGCAAAACTTTCATTGGTTTAAGGAACGCACGTTACCTCGGGCATATGAATACCAGGAAACAGAGAGGGTGAGGGAAGTACTGTAGTTTTAATAGTCCTGGCGAATGGCCTTGTATCGATCTTTGGGAGACAATTTTAGGAAATTTATAGTGGGAGTAACTTCAATGGTGCATAAATGTAACAAATAGTTGTAGGCGAGAAAGATGAGAGCGGTAAAGCTGTGCAATAAATAGTCCTTACAAACCATAAACAGGAAATGAATTCGATCAGAAACCACTGTGCATTTTTTGCTCATTCACTAAGGCTATTCAAAACTTTTGTATTTTCCATGATGTCCGGAAAGGTAATATGCTATTGTAACTGATATGAGCCCTTCCAAAATAGCTTGTTTTAAATATGCTCCAATCACTTTAGTGGAAGTAGAACGTTCTTTTTCCATGGTGAAATATGTTTTCACCATGCGGCTGACTGTGACAGTTGATACTTTGAAAAAAAAAATCTTATTGCTTAGAACCAAGAAAAGTAAGGTTAAGTGCTTTAATTATGTGGCAAAGAAATTATTAAGTATCTTAAATGCCTATATTCATTAATAATGAGTGATATTACTATCTCTGTTTTAAGTGCTTTTTTGCCTGCCTATTTTAACCAAAATAAATGCCTGAACTTCCGGCCTCTGGTAATAGCATTTAAAGTAAATTTGTTCGAGGTAACATTCTAGTCTGGTTCTGACTACGAAACTTACACTTTACTGTTATACTAAAAAGGTTTCAGAATTTTGATTTGATAACACTAAATTTAATAAACTTTTAAAGCATTTAACAACATTTTTAAAATATATATAAATAGCGTAGCATAAAACAATGTTATGTTCTTTTTTCTACATGAAAGTTAATAAAATGTGTTAGCTTATTTGCATATTACTTTTTATTTCCGTGCAGATTTATTTAGATAGCCACATCAGCTGAATTTATCAGTTAATTTTCCTGTTTTGAGCAATCGGCTTAAACCAATGTAATGACAATTAAACATGTGAAGGTAATGGCATTTTCAGTTGATTATAATGATTGTTTATGACTAAATTAGAATGAAATCCAGAAATTTTGTAAGGTTCTGGAGGAAAATGTTAATTTAAATACCAAAATTCCATATTTGTCTAATATATCTGCCATTCATAGATAAAGGAGTATTTATTTATTGTCACTCTCATATCGCTATGCTTATTTTGTGTTTCTAATCATAATTATTTCAATTTCAAACATTTTTCTGTACAAATTTACTACCTTTTACCTGGGGGAATGTGCTGACAAGAAACCAATCCGCAACTTCGTCTTCATAACTGTAAATGATTGCGAAAACTTGAATCGAATTAGCCCACTATAGGGATCGAAACAAGAGATCTCACGAATGTAAGCTTCTATCGTTCATCAGCTTCTTTTGAGAGTATCACAGAGTCACGATTTTCTTTTATTTTAAGCATTTTATGCATGAAACAAAACAATACACTGGCGAAACTGGCTCGCTATAACCGTGTTTTGTTTTTTGTTTGGCAGGCGCTGCTGGAACGGCTATTCCGGCTTTTCGACCACGACCGGGACGATCGTTTGATTCAAGAGGACTGGGTGCAGTTCCTCAAGGAGAGACTTACGTAAGTATTTTCTATCAACTATCTATTATTTTCGCATATAATAGTGTGGTATACTGTGGGAAATAGCCATATATGTATTTAGATAGGAGCTCTGGGGATGTTTGCAGTCTCTCTCGATGACTTTTACTTGGAAAACTTGGAGTGCACATCATTGTACACAAAAACATTTACACTCGTACTGTCCCTTTTAGGATAACGTTTATCTAAATTTTTAATTAGTTGAATCTAAATATTTTCTTAAACTGGTTTGCGTTTTTATTTAGCTCTAATTGTGTTTTCTAAAGGCCAAAAATGAAATTAAATACGAAATATGAAATAATTCTTTTGTCGCCTTGAATACCTCAAACAAATAGGAAGAACTAACTCATTTACACAACTCCGATGTATAGTTAAAACAGAATATTTTGGAAAGCTATGAACAAGCAATTTATATAAAGAAAAACTTGAAAATGAGGTCTAATCAGGTCCAAATTCTATTATTTTATTTCTACACATTTTATCCCTGTAAAAGGTGTTGAAATGAATTCCATAAACAAGTACATGGGTCTTAACCCATTTAATATTATTCACACTCTTCTCGATATTTGTTATATGGAAACAATTTTTTTTTTCGGATCATCTTAAGCGCAATAATTTTAGTACTGACATATGAAATGTTCAACTTCTCCTTGTTAAATTTAAGCGGTTCAGCATTTAATATTCAATCTATCTCACATAATTTCGCAATGAATTCTACAAACTGCACTGAGAGTGGTACAGATATATCTGAGATTTTTCACTAAGTTCCGGCTGTTAAAATTGTCAACAAATAAAATACGTTACTCAGTTAAAATAATCATTATGAAAAGAAAGTGAATTAAATGGGTCATTATTATTGAACCGCTATTTAACAACTGAATTTTGAACTTAAAACAATAATTGAATGCAGTAAAATTCACAAAAAATAGACACTTCAATGGAAATGGACCGACGGTAATGTCATACAAATCAACCTCCGTAGTGACTTTCCGATTGCACTGTATTTAGTTGGAGTAGAAATGTAGGAAAAGTTGTATGTGTAGCAAGAGTTTATTATTTATCCACATATTTTATATACAATCATTTATTATTAATTTTTTGTAAAAATTGATGAATAATTAGCCCAAAAATATCTTTGCATTGTTGGAATGTCTTCCCCAGAGGCTGCAGTGTGCAGAGTGTGACCAAAAAAACAAAGCAATCCCTCAGAAATGTAATAAATCTAATAATATATACATTTTTAAAAGTAGCTTCAAACGTTAAAGCTTTATAAATTTATAATAGGTAGAAAATAATAGAAGCATTGCTGTGATTGACAAATAGGGTCTTTCGTTTGTACAAAACATTGAGAATGTCTTCGCCGTTCTCTTCTTCAACATAATCATTCCTTCTACTACTAAATACAACTTACCCGCTTCTCACTTAAAGTTTAAACGTTGTCACTATTCAAGCGAATGTGGAGAATTATGCGTAAACAAACCAGGAGAAGGTGCTGTTTTGCGTTATTTGTGTTAGCAGAAACTCAAATGAACAATGACTACTCATCCAAATCTATTACCAGCATCAGAAACAATTTCTTCAAATTTCCTGATTTAATCACGAAATATAACATGGGTCTTCTCTGAAATTTCTCAAATCTTAAGAAAGTTCTAACAGAAACAGACCAGCTATATCCTAACAATTAATGCTTGTGACTTAAAATTGTATTTTTCTTTCTCAAGTATAACGATTTAAAATTTGAAGTAACTTTCAAAATGTCCAACTTAAGTTACAGTATTGCTTTTTTTATTAAAAATGTTTTTTAATAAACTCATATCTGGTTTGTAGCGGAAGTCTCATAACTCTGGATTGTAAGCGGTTGGGAATTTCAACGCACGGTAAAGTTCTGTTAACGATGACCGCAAGGAAACTGCAGCGGGTGTGGTGAGCGAACTGCAGGAGGTTATGTGGGAGTGGTGTTGAGAGGTCAGACCACACATGGCTACCAGTATTTATAGTTATTTATGAATACATTGTGGACGAGATATTACTCTCAAGAGATTAACGTCAAGAAGTTGTGTTGCTTATGATATTCATTTTGTTAAGATGAACAGAAATGTACTGTTTTAGAAAATGTAGCTTTTTCAGATACACGAAACAAGGCAAATATTTACGAGTACCTACTATTAGTTTTTTTCAAGACTTCATTTGCATAGATTTTAGGCTAACTGTTTTACTTTACAAATGTTTTTAACTGATCTGGTCTACGTTCAAAACATTCCGCTTTGATCTGCTTTTAGTCTAATGTAAATTAATATAAAAACGTTGTCACAAGTGAGTTCTTAAAATAAATTGATGTTCAGAACTTTCCGCCTCTAAGCCGCAATAGTTGTAAAAGTTCCTTTGCTCAGAACTGTTCAACATTTCCTTGATATTGCTTTCTTGTCATATCGTAAAAAGTCCCATATTACTTGAGTACTGAGTAATTTTCAAGAACATAATTTATAAAGAAAAAGTTCGAAATTACGGCCGGGATTCGATCTTTATGTGCCTCAGTGGATAAAATAGCAGCAAATAAAAAATGTTTCCTGACTTCTGTTTCAAATCCTATCTATATATGAAAACCTCTTTCTGAATATAAAAAGCGCCACGGGTCGCCGAGGTCGTTAAGGCGCGGACTCGTAAGCGAAAGGTCTGGGGTTCGAATCCCGCCAGGACCGTCCTCACTGACTGAGGTTTTTTCCAGGTTTTCCTCAGTCCTCGTAACTGGCAAATGCCGGGTAGGTACCATAAACTTAGGCCTGGAACGTTCCCTTTCTTAAAAAAAATCCTTTCCCAATATATCATTTCATCTCATGCATTATCAGTGTCCACCGCCTGTGGTACCTCAGTAGTAAAAACGGGCGTTAAACACTACTCAAAAAAATTGAATATAAAACAAACCTTTCATTTTGTAGCAATACTGGTTAGAAGTGTAAAGGTTTTAGTATCTTTTTTATGAGATATCTTTAAATATATCCGCGAATCCTGACATTATTCATATTTACACGCATTATCTTACTATTTTTAACGTTTTCAACCAGTTTCTTTTTCCATGTTTATTACAAACGTGAGGAAAAATAAATTCATTGAAAACAATGTTTTTCGTATAGATGGCGGAAGCAAGTAGATCGATCGGATTTCCAGTCATCATAGTGGAGATACCATTATGTTTCAAAGGGCTTGAATTGTTTAACAGCTGTTTATGGCCAATCAAAATTCATGCACGGATTGATACATATTCCTCATTTACGTGTGAGACACAGTATGTAAAATCGTTGTAGTTAATGTTTATTTAAATACAGGATGCCAAAAATATATGCACACTTCAAGCAGAGAAAACCCTATGTTAACATAACAAACTGAATTCACACAAACAGAAAAGGATGAGCACTAATCATACGCAAAAGTCTTGGGATGAAAACTTTAACTATGCTGTTTTAATAATACGACCTACGCTGGTTCTGCTAATCCCAGTCTCACGTCCACATTGCTTTGTAGATTTCTGCGGTGAGTGCTCAAAACGTGCGACGTCTCCCAGATGTGCCTTGTGAACATAGCATACGGTAACATGAGTATCAAATTTGTCTCTTTGCAATTGTTACTAGCGTTGGCAGTCTGCCTTTGAACTTCAACGACATTTTCGATTTTCCAGTACCACTTCCAAATTGCTTTCCGCTGTTCAAACGATAATCTTGGCTCCATTTTGTTGTAGTAACGCTATCATAATGTATGTGAGTCACATCTGTTTACAGAACATTATACTACAAATCACTGTTGTTTTTCGGCCCAACTTTGAAATATATTAAATAGACATCTACTGTGAAAGTGTGTATGCATTTTAGCATCCTTGGTATTAATAATAAACAAACCTACAGGTTTGGGATCTGTCTGTTCTTATGCCAAGTTTAACCGTTCAACTCAAAGAGTGAAAACGGATAGCTTCAAGATGTGATCACTAAGAATTTCGGTAATCATCACACAAATTGGGTAAATAAATAAATTGAAAGTAATAAGGAACCTTGATGGTGGCACTGCCTCTAAGCTTTTAATTGATTTGGCGTAACTTAATGCAACTGGCTCGAGAGGTAGAAAGCGTGCGTGGCAGCGAAGGAGAATATCTTGGTGGCAGGAGGTCGGAAGGTCGCGCCGCACTTTATGGTCGGACAAATGAAGCTACATCATAGCGTGAGATGACATCAGGCGCAGCGAGGCGGTTTGTCACGCAACGCTTCTGGAAACAAATAGAACGACGGAGTTAGTCTAGCGGCTAGCGTTGGGATAACCTCTACTCGTGCAGATGACCTTTTTCTTAACCAAACTCTTTAGATGCAATAAAACAAGCCATTTTATAGTATTTTCAGTGTATCTCAAGGACGCTTTGTATAACTCTTAATATTTAATGCAAAATTAAAAAATATAAACCAACAAGTATAATTAAAACTTGTAAAACATTAATATTAATAACTAACTGTATAATGGCATAACATTACTCACATATTTAATTTCTGAAATAAAAGAACAATGCTGCCGTGATATATCGGACTTAATAGGAGACAGTTCTTATTCTGCGTTTTCCAAACTCTTTCTCTATTTTATTATTTTTTTTTAAAAGATAAACGGGTGCAGTGAATAATGTTTTACTTTTACGGCCCTCTGTGATAGTCCGAGAAAACCACGGGTTCAGTAAGGTAGCCCCCGCCTACCCAATTCTGTGTCGAAAGATGCGTATTGTTACTAGGGATATTATGACGGCACATATCTACCAGTGTTCTATCTGATCCAAGTTTTGAACCCTCCCTCCGGAACAAACAGTGACTTCAATTTAATTCTAAGTGAACAACGCTTCGAAACAAAGTGGTGAAAGAATGTTTTCTGTTCTCATAGCGCGCTGTACATTTGAATCATCTTTCAATTTATGATAATTTATTGTTTGTATCCATACATTCAATAATAAATGTTGGTGATATTGCTTAATTGGAAGATAGTTTCGTGTATAATGTAAATAATCTGTTTTGTGCCTTTTATCTTGCTTTCATATTTAATGATATTTATTCAAACTAACATTTAATTCATTTACTTATATTTGGCGGGCTACATGCAGGTCTTTCGCCCGCCTTTCTAATTTCTGGTTGCAGAAACTCAAGCCTGAAGGTTTGTCGTTCTACAAGGAACATCTGCTAAATTCTTCAATATACCATGAATGAGTAAATGAAATGATAATATATAATGGAACGTACTAAACATTTGATCCCTGATTCCGACATCTATTATGTAAATAATATGTTTGCGGTTTCCAGAATTTCGACTGTTTAAAAAATACTTAATAATATAAAACGTTCAATTAAAAATAAACTAAATACGTAAAAAAAATCACAGCTATACGAATTAAAGCAGAGTTTAAAAATCAGAAGCAACATATTTTTAGGGCTAGAATGTATTCCATTCCACTCAACTTCTTTTAACTTCACTAGACATTTTCTGTGTATTTTCGGTACAAAATGTAACATTTGATTATTCACTAGGATTGGTGACAATACATCTATATCTGCGAAACAATTTCCATACAATTTCATTCATTTAATACAATCCATTGCCGTGTTTACTACCGTCTTCCATACTTGTGGAAAATGCTGAATACCAGCGTAGTCGGCAAACGTACTGCAAGTGGGTGATGAGATACTCAACGAGATGCAATTTTATGATTTGCAAGCAAAATTTTTAACACGCACAACACTGTCAGGTGGTTTGCACCCCCTACCTCTGAAGCCTTTTCCCTCCCATAGTCCGTCCTGATGGTGTAGTGGTAACCATACTTGTCTTCTAAATCCAAGATCGCGCCCTCAAACCCGGCCAGGATCGATGGATTTTTCGGGCGTAAAAATCCTAAGTATGGCTTCCTTCGGAAGGGAAGTAAAGCCGTGGGTCCCGTGTCGTACATTTACGGCACGAAACAATCTCAAGCCTGAAAGAGAGGCCTCTGAGCAAAATTTGTCGGTCGTTTTACGCCCTGAGTTGAATGGGACGCTGATGACCTGAGATGTTAAAGAGTGTCCTTAAATAAACCAAATAAAAAAATCCCAATTTCTCTTTTTATTTTCAAACAGCGAAATGAGTACATACACTGGACAAAACACCCAAAGTTTATAATAAAGTGTGGTCCAAAAAGGCGTTCCATTTAGACATACGAGGGCTGTTCAATGATCATAACTTTTTACAGGCATTATTTCCCGCGCTTAAATTTACCAAATGTATACGTACTAGTTTCGATTGTCACTGTGAAGTGTGTGCAAGTTGAGACATGTTCAGTTTCGTCTACAGCAAAATGGAATGAATACGCTATAAACAAGAGGCTACTCTGAAATTCTGATTTCAATGTTACAGGAGGACCTATAACGAAGGAACATTAACCCCGCCGCTGTCATTGTGAAATAGAATCATGCAATAGTATTAAAATGCTTTTAGGAATTCTGAAAATTTCACTGAGTGCCACTCACACGTTGGTAGCTGAAAAGTTGCACATGAGAGTGTCTTTGGATGCTGAATTCCAATATTGCTGTTTGCGTGCAGGTTTTTTTGCAGTTGAAGATGATGTTACAGGAAGATATGGCGTTTCTTTCAAATAAACATTGCTAATGAAACTTGGCTTCGATCCTGAGAGCACACAGCAAAGTCATGTGATCAAAAGACACACATACAAATTAGTTGCTTCAGCCCTGAAAGTTATGGTCGTCTGATTTTTCAATTTTCAAGGAATCGTTTACCAACACACACAACTGGGCACTATTACAGAGATGTTCTAAAAGCTCTATGAGACCATGTCACACGTAAAAGACCACTTTTCCGCGCAACAAGCTGGAAGCTGCACCGCAATAATGCATCGCAAATGTTGCTGTTGTTGAAAATCTAACAAAAATGAATGGAAAGTGTGATTTGTTTCCTTTTGCCCCAAATTGGAAACACACTTTCATGGGTGATATTTTCAGTCACCAGAACCAGTGGTGAAGGCTGCGGAGTCCATTCGGAAAGAGTTGTCAAATGTTTTCCAGCATGTCCTTGAAAACTGAGAGAAACGCTGGCACATGCATTGTCTCCAATAGGGACTACTTTGAGAAAAATCAGCTCTGAGAATGAGTAAAGGTTTGTTGTCAACAAGAGTTGTGAACAGCCGTTAGCCCTATAAGTAGCAATGCGTGTTGCAGAGGCCGTTATAGGTTCTCACAGAAATACTTGAGCTCTATGTCGTCACGTTATGTTGACTACAGCGTCCTACACAAACCATCGACCTTCTAGAGTGGATTGAGTAAGCAAAAAAAAAAAAAAAAAAATCACAATCAGAATTTTCAGGACCTCTCAGTGGAATAAAATCCCAGAAATTTGCTCATATCCGGTGCACGTCGCATGGTTAACGATAGTTCATGTTTGAAGAAACATGAAAAGCAATTATCAAATACTCATAACTTTTGACCGGACCATATAAAAGATATGTTCTTGACTGTATATAAAAATGGAAATAAACAGATAACATTTAACAGAAGGCTATGTGATTTTATTTTTATGGACGCTCTTTAACATCTCAGGTTATCAGCGTCCCATTCAAATCGGGCGTGAAACGGCCGACAAATTTTGCTCAGAAACCTCTCTTTCAGGCTTGAGGTTCTTTTTCGTGCCGTAAATGTACGACACAGGACTCAAGGCTTTACTTCCCTTCCGAAGGAAGCCATACTTAGGATTTTTACGGCCGAAAAAATCCATCGGTCCTGGCCGGCCGGGTTCGAACCCGCGATCTTGGGTATAGGAGGCAAGTATGGTAACCACTACACCACCAGGACCGACAAGGCTATGTGAAGAAGATCAAAAATGTTGTTTTATTATTTGTTTGTTTTATTTACGGACGCTCTTTAACATCTCAGATCATCAGGGCGTGAAATGACGGCAAAATTTTGCTCAGAGGTGTCTTCCCTTGCGGTTCCTTTCGTGTCGTAAACCTTGTTGATTTATTAGAATACATTATTCCAAATGCATATAGTGGAATAAATATATTTAATATGTCACCTCGATTTCAATTCTTACTGAGTTTAAGTGCATAAATATAAATATACCATGCATTTATGCTTATTTCGTATATAATATAAACTCTCTTTCTTAAAAATGGCCTAACTCGCTTATTGAACACAATTTCAAATTTTTGTTATAAGCATAGGTTTCTGTTTTTAGCTGCATGTGCAATACATATTAAATATTTGGAATATAAAATGACGCATACCACGGCAACCTGACGTATAAAAGCAAGCGAAAGCATATCTAACGTAATGCACACAAACGATTTCCATCAAGCCAAAGCAAAGGCCTGTCGGCATATTTCCATTAACGCCGTATTGCAAGGCCGTAAAGCAGACGGCCTGTAGCATAAATTTCCGTCGCTGTTAAGGCTTGATATTTTAACTAAACAATGTGAGAAGGCACCAGCAATTAGCGGACGGAGTAATGACGTCGTAAACACCGTATGGATCGTAAATAGGCGCCCGGGATGTGACAGCTAGTGCTCGAGGGTACATGTTGCAGCGTACTTTGTAGAGAAAACAATCTCTCCTGTTTGTTTAAACAACAGTACACATCACCTCGCGGAAACCGATGTTTTTTCGGCGCTTGTATATTGCTTGTTGTGTGAATAGAAAAAAAAATTCCTTGGTGACAGACATAGCAAGGGGAAGAAGGCTGGAATAAACAAACATATTCATTCATGCATAGTGTTTTGTCCCAAGGCAGATTGCACACGGAGCGTCATCATGTCGTGTTTACAGCTTTTCTGGGGAGAAATACCGCGGTAGCCTTTCGTTGCCGTCTAAATGATGAACAGAGATGATGGAGCAATGAGGAATAAGTGGCAACCAGAGTAGCCGGAGAAAACCTGGCCAAGTGTCATTAGATCCGCCACGAAACCCAATTGTGGCCGCTGGAGTCAAACCGAGACCGCCTCGGTGCGAGGTAAAATTTCTAACCATTCGGCCACGATGCCAGAAATAAAAATGTAACTGTATAAATAAATTAAATACTTCTCAGTCTCGTTTTTCTAGTTATTCTTAAAACAAATCTTAAAACTCTTAATTTTCACTGTCTGTAATCTACTTTTATCTTTGGTAGTCGTTGTCAAAGTTTCCCAGAGCTTTGGAACTGCTTTTGTTTTATAAAAAATCGCTGGCCAGGCCACCAGGATGTTATTAAACGAAGTCCAAGCTGTGATGTTCGTCGACTGACTTACAACTTGGCGATGTTCTTCTGTTTCATGCGGTGCCACAATTTCCCTATTCAGTCTCGGTGGCTAACGGATGTTATATTGGAATAATAGGTCGACTCTTCCAGGAAAGACGAGGTGTTTCCAGACGAATGTTGAATACTGTTAAAAGTATAAGTATTTATTAAAGGGTTTTCTTATATAGTTGGACGTGGATCCTGCAAGCACCAATGCTTCTCTCCTGTCTCCGAATCAATTCAGGAATCTTTTATATAGCTGTAATGCCCAAGGAGGGGTATTAATCACCTAGTCTAGACATAAGAGTTTATTGTTAAACACTTCCCGCCACCAAGAGGTAAACAGTCACCAAGTCCTGTTATCATAAGTTCTAAGAGATTCATAGTTTGGAGTTGTTAAGTTTAAAACTAAGCAATATCGTCAGCACAATAATTCTGTCTATCTGTAACATGCACACGTAGACATAATATTTTAAGTGAGTGGAAAAGAGGGTTGTTTTTTTGTTAATGCAAGTGTTTCTCCGAGGAACCTTTCAGGTCACGTCACCTCTGTGTGGCAAGGCAAGTCACCCTAACATTTATTACTTCTACGTCTTACTATGTTTCACTAACAAGGATATACAGCGTGTTCTTACGCAATATCATGTTCTTATTATATCTTGTCAATGTTACGATTCTTTATAACACCATGCTTTCGTTACAAAGCCGACTCCTCATTACAATGCATATTTTCTGGCTTCTCCCCCTAAATTTCTTTTCGCTTTTTTTTTTTTTTTTTTTTTTTTAGGTGTTTAAAGTATTTTATCTTATTTTCGATATATACATATATCGTATATAACTATGTACTTGATCAAATATAATTTTATAGAAGTAACTAAGGTATGTAAACTAATTGAATCTCAAAGCAAGTTATGCCCTACATACTTAAAGGAAAACGAAATATCGGAAAAGCAAATAACCAATAATGAATGCAGCTCACAAGCATTAAAAAGTTTATAGATGCTGAAGTATAATAACATGAAGATAAATTAAATATACGGGATATATAAGTAAAAGGTTACGACCAAGAAAGTGTTTTCAGATATTATGTAGGCCAATGTTACCAACTCTATCCCCAAAAAATAGTCTCATTTCCTCAACGGCCATGTTTGCTCTAGAAATGAAAGGGATGAACGAGTATATACAGAGTACATGAAATGTGGTTGGAGTAAAGTGTTAGGGGCTCTGGTCTAGTTCAGAACATGCAGTGGTTATTTCATAAAGGAGGTTTGTTGACATACATTACAGAATGCTATTGTGCGGTTTGTATGATCAGAGAAGTGTAGTATGCAAACAATGGGAGGAATGAAGAATCTTAGATATGGACAGCTGCAGGCCATTTCTGATCACGAAAATGGTATCTTGCAAATAGAGATCTGATCAATGAAAATTTGAGAGATTTGCTATACAGTTTCTCCAACATTAACAAGTTACATCTGCAGTAAATGAACTTGTTACCCTCGTTGTGAAGGCCTTCGAAGATCTTCCTGAGAAGATGAATAATGCCATTTTGACCTTTCTTGATTGAATGTATGAAAGTTAATGAGAAGAACTGCTACAAATTATCTCACACGGGAAAGAGTTTACAATTGCGGGATGGTTTGCTTTTAGCTCTCCGTTGCTATCCCGGCATTATCTCCACCTGTGCTGAATTACTTGTCCGAACTTTTATCATTGCTATCTTTAAATAAGCATTTCCATTCATTATCAACAATGTCTCTCTAAAGAAATGGCGACTAATTTATGGAACTAGGTAATATCTAATAATTCTGCATGGTTATCTAAACATGGATTGTAAATACCACGTTTCTTTTTCCAGAAAAGAAAGTTCATTTCATGTTTATTGACAGTAAGTGAGCAACAAAATGATTGTATCTAAAGACATAATAATGTGGCATATAGAGGCTAATAATGTGAGGAAATGCATTGTAAGATTAAGTTCGTTAAGAAACACAAATGACGATTGGGAAAGATTATATGTGTGTGAGCAAAATTAGAGTCTGCGCATGCGCACCCAGGGGAAGCGATAACATTTTAACGGCTCTCTGAGAGAATGCCAGTAAAATTACGAGCAGTCTTTTCGGACGGGTGTTTGGAGGCGACTGTACCTAGACGCACCTGTGGCTTTACCTGTATGATGGATAGGTCTTCTTTTGATTTAATGATTTTTTAGTTGTGTTATGTACTCGTAGTTTTCGTCTAAAAATAATCGAAAATTCCAGCGATGCTTCGATGAACGGGTCACCCATCCAAGTACTGACAATGCCCTATGTTGCTTAACTTCGGTAATCAACCGACATTGAGAATGTTAGGTCGTTAACTTTTCAAGAAAGTTCGAAGCTTGCCCAACCTTTTACTACTACTACTACTACTACTACTACTACTACTACTACTACTACTACTACTACTACTACTACTACTGCTGCTGCTGCTGCTGCTGCTGCTGCTGCTGCTGCTGCTGCTGCTGCTGCTGCTGCTGCTGCTGCTGCTGCCGCTGCTGCTGCTGCCGCCGCCGCCGCCGCCGCCGCCGCCGCCGCCGCTACCGCTACCGCTACCGCTACCGCTACCGCTACCACTACCACTACCACTACCACTACCACTACCACTACCACTACCACTATGACTATTACTACTACTATTACTACTACTACTACTACTACCACTACCACTACCACTATGACTATTACTACTACTATTACTACTACTACTACTACTACTACTACCACTACTACTACCACCACTTTTACTACTACCACTACCACTACTACTACTACTACTACTACTACTACTACTACTACTACTACTACCACTACCACTACCACTACCACTTTTACTACTACTACTATTACCACGTTTACTACTACTGCTACTATTACTACTACTACCACTTTTACTATTACTATTACTACTACTACCACTACTACTACTACTTTTACTACTACTACTACTACTACTACTACTACTACTACTACTACTACTACTACCACTACTACTATTAACTACTATTACTGTTACCACTACTACTATTACTACTACTACCACTACTACTACTACTACTACTACTACTACTACTACTACTACCACTACCACTACCACTACCACTTTTACTACTACTACTACCACTTCTACTACCACTATCACTATTATGTAACAAAGATTTAGTTGCCATAAATTCGTAGCCAAGATTGAAAAACATAAAACATCAATAAAATGAAATGTCGATTTAATGAGAAACCTATTTAACTTATTATTTTAATTTTCAATATAGTGTAACATTTGCAGTAGAGCAGATGCTGAGCTCACGTCTATCCAGGTATTCCTCAGCATTGTGACATTTTAAATACGAAACAGATTCGGCGCTTCAAATTATCAGGGTTAGCCATTGGTGTTAAATGCACTTTATTCTGTATGAATCCTCATTGGTAAAGGATCTAAAGATCTGGTAACCTTGGCGGACAAGCAATGACATTGGATCTTTGCCAATCTGTTATCTGGAAAATCTATTACTAAGGAAGTTGCATACCTGGTGAGCGAGGTGAGGAGCGCCGTCTTGCATGATGTGCAATACCAAATACTAAGTATATTTATTTCTCTATGTCATATAGGTTTCCGGTCATATGTTTGTTTTGTTTGTGTTATATCCTGTATTATTGAAATAGCCAAATGTATTCTCTATTTTTAGGTAGAAAAACAAATGCTATAAATGCACAAGTAGAGATACCTATCCCAGAATGCTTTCATAAACTAAGGAAACGGTAGTGTCCTGTTAAGTGAATAAACGATTTGCTATAAAGGCGTTTGGGATCCAACTAAGTATATGAGAGATATTTTAAACTATAATTCCTAAATAGTAATTTATAGTTTTAAAAAAGAAATGGGAATAACATCGTGAAAAAAATAATAGATTAAAAGAATTATTGAAATATTTCTCAAAGCTCAGAGAGACATTATGATAAATATATCTTATCAAGTTAATAGTTATGTGTTTTATCTAGCAGAGATCAGCATTTGTTAATTTTGTTCAGCCGTGGGGAAATGCCTTTATGTTCGAGATACTCAAAAGATAAACGAACCTTTTTTTTAACTACCTTTTGCTGTAAATAATATTACAAATCAAAGTTCTAAAGTAAAACCGAAATACAAAATTAATATGGTGGTTATGCTAGCCTTTAAATTGCAAAACACTTTCTGTGATTTTTACCTGTAGAGTTGAAAGTAATTGAGCGCACGAATTTATGGACGCACTACGAATGAATACCATGAAAGAGGGTAGACATGTAATTTGAAAACTTGGAATGTTAAAATGATTGCAAAAAAATCTACTTAGTGCTCTTGAGTTGGCGAGAAATTTATTAACCATCCCATATCACACTTTGAATCAAAAGACTACAGGTTTCCTTGAAGGGCTGGGTTGGCATCGCAAATCATTCGATGTAATTGGAACTGCAAGTGTGAAAAATCGTTGAAATGAAATCGAGCTAGTTTCGCGTCTAGTTGCCGTGAATGTAAGGCGTTAGCGTCGCTAATTGGTTAGGCAGGTTGTGAACAGGATCGCCAACTCAACGAGCTAAATCTTGTTAGCAATCAAAAATACTAAAATTAAATTGATAATCGGAAACCAGGTTTAGATGAAATGAAATAGGCAAAATGTTGCTATAAACACTTTGTATTAGAATATGCAGTTAGAAGAAAATGCTGTCTACCGGGTGTAACATAAAGGTACGGCTAAACTTTCAGGACACATTCCTCACACGTATAAAAAGAAAATATGTTATATACACATGGATCCGGAAACGCTTTATTTCCATGTTAGAACTCATTTTCTACAACTCTTCATAGAACATTAATGTGGGAAACACACAGGAACAGAACGTACCAGCAAACCACATGAAACACTTTCTCGCATGAGATGCTCAAAATGTCCTCTTGGGTACTTCTGGTTAAGTTGTAATTCTTAGGTTCTCCGTCAGTTTTGTGTTCTACTACTACTACTACTACTACTACTACTACTACTACTACTACTACTACTACTACTACTACTACTACTGCTGCTGCTACTGCTACTGCTACTACTACTACTGCTGCTGCTGCTACTGCTACTGCTACTACTACTGCTACTACTGCTACTACTGCTACTACTACTACTACCACTACTACTGCTACTGCTACTGCTACTGCTATTACTACTACTACTGCTATTACTACTACTACAGCTACCACTACTACTATTACTACTACTACTACTGCTACTACTATTACCATTACTACCACTACTACTACTACAGCTACCACTACCACTACTACTATTACTACCACTATTGCTGCTATTACTGCTACTACTACTGCTAGTACTAGTACTACTGTTGCTACTACTACAACTACTATTACTACTACTACTATTACCACTACTAGTGCTACTACTGCTACTACTACTGCTACTACTACTGCTAGTACTACTGCTGCTACTACTACTACTACTACTACTACTACTGCTGCTATTACTACTACCACTACTACTACTACCACTACTACTACTACTACTACTACTACTACTACTACTACTACTACTAACCACTACTACTGCTGCTGCTTTTACTACATGATCATTTCCAAAATGAAGTGGAGCGTTATCCTGCTGGAACATCACGGATTTCAGCAACGGTTCCAAGAATTGCTTTAACACATCCATGTAAAGCATCGTATGCTTTCACTTGTTTTATACGTCGAGTGGTAGTGGTCTGTGTCGTTTTATATATCAATTTTATTATGCTTTATCACACATTTAGATAATGGAACACCTTTTCAACTTTACGTCAAAGCATATATTTTAATTTTTTAAACTAAATTGATAATTTCATTTTACCTTCGTAATAAAATGCTTAAAACTTTAAAGTACTCAAAGGGAAACAAAGTTACTAATATTAATGCCACCTTTCTATAAACGTTTTCCATTAGTTCAATACGTAATTGGCATTACTGTGAACTCATTGCATATTCACGGGGTAGTGTACCAATACAAATTAATGTCTTTGAAATTAAGTTTATTATTACTAAAATGGTTTCTCCTGGATGTGTTGGAAAATATAAATACATTTTTAAAATAAATATCATAAGACTGGTGTTGGCAAAAAGGAAATAGAAAAAGTGACAATATTTAAGTTACAGATGACTTCAGGTTTTGAAGTCATTAAAATTGTAGAAAATGTTTACAAAGTAAATCAACTCAAAACACCTTTTCACAAAGAAATCTGAGTTTTCTGCACAATATAAATTAGCGGCAATCACTGTAGAGGGCTAAACTTAAAAATCTTCAAGAACAACACACAACCTCCCGATAATTACTATCATCTCTTCTTCGCCCAACTTCCACAATCATGTGCAAAGTGGCCGTAATTATATCTCGACAATGTTTGTTGAGTTTGGACATATTTTGTTGAAATGGTGCTAAGCGCTGTCAGGGTGTACATATTACGGAAATCACGAGGTTTTAAATCGTTATCTTATAGGCATACCTGGCAGTTAACATGGGGCAGAATCACGTTGACTTCGTAATTATGCAACATTAGAATAGCCAAGGTGAGTAAAATTATCTTGTGCATGAATTAAGTTTATTATAACTATTCACGAGAGGGAGGTTCCCAGTCAAGTACTTCGCCGGTGTTTTAACATAACTGGAGACACTTGGAACAGCTGTGGTGTCTTGTTAAAGAAACGTGACAGGAAATTCCACTCAATCTTAGCCCATTTTCCCTAAAAATATGACCTTAAATATATCATGCATGCATATTCAAGTAATATATGTTGTATCGTGGGTAGATCTGAGGCAAAAACACCATCAAAGCAGATACTTTTTCGTAAATCAAAATGGAACAAAATTATATCTTCAAATAGTTCAATTGCGCATATGAAACTTCAAGAGTTTGGAACATTTTATATGAAGTTTCAAAAATCATACCTATCCGCTACAGAGAGAGCTGCATTTGGCGAATTTACGTCATGTTCTGAAGGATTCTGCATTGACACATCCAAAAAGTACGACTTACTGCACTGGACAATGTATTCCTGATTAACGCTTTAGAAGTGTAGGCTTACACCCGTATAAATTGTGCTTAGCCGTATCTAAAAAAATCTGCAACATTTCCTCGACACGTGTTCACCAATGCTCAATTTAACACCAAAAGTTATGACTATTTTCCCGCTTCAGCAGATGGCATTGTCATCTGTTTCATCTAAAACGTTCCAACCAAGAATAAGTTTAATGTTATTTCATGCTTATACAGCGATACTTTGGAATAAACTGGGTTCTTAAAAGAAGCGTTTAAACTTGTATTGCTTTTTCACTAAAGAATGCTTTTAGGACAGTATTTTCTTTTGCAATTCAGAAATAACAGCGGCCATACCGCTTCTTAATTTTCTTCAAAATGCTTTTAGCTACACGTTTTATAGTGTTTTAGTTGTACTTGCTCTGTTTTCACTGCTGAGGCATCAGAAAACGTTTCAAGCTAAAGGTAAGGCGCCATCCCTCTACTCCCCTCTGTTTTACCTGAAGTAAGGTTGTTTAAGTGAAGTAGATTACCGCCAAGCAATACTCCATGCACAGTGACACTGTTGCGGAGCTTTTCAGTGCCCAAAGGTAGGGCTGTACTGATGATACATGAGATGAACTTATATATTAGTAAATGATTTTTCGGAGGAAAGAAGCTTTCCAGGATTAAATTTGGGTTAACTCTCTGGTATTCGCCATTAATTAGGATTGGGAATAATCTAGAAAACCCCTCAGTGAGGGTAGATAGTTCTGGAGGATCAAATCGCAGACTTCGTTCATGAATCCGTACCATAGCGACCTTGGCCATTTCGTTTAAATAGAGCTTTATGTTTGTTTGTTTTTTTTTCCAACGCATTTAATGTTTGAATGCGTTCTTATTTTTAAATCCTGTACTGTTAAGAGAACCATTAAAAGAAATGCCTAAAATCTACGGTTTTAAGCACAATTTTAACTACTTATGCGTTATGAATAAAGTAGCAATCCTGCTTATTTTCACTTTAATAGTATAGTTATTTATTTTAGGTTACTAGTTTTTATTTTAAGCTGCCTGTTTCTATAAACGTTTAAAGTATCACAATTTAAACCATTAAATTCCTTTGATATATCATTTTACAATATAAACAATATATAAATGTGTGTTTTGGAGAAGATATTGAGGTATTCATTTTGGTGTCTTTTTTAAATTAATAAAATCTTAAAAAGTGTATAACGAAGACAACATTTAGGGCCATTACTTCATGTCAAACCTTTTTATTAAGTTTTCAAAGACTGTGTTAAAATTTGAAATATATTAAATTTTCCATCTATTGCAAATTGAACATAAAACTTAAAAAATAATAATAATTTCCGAAAATTTTCTCATAATTAGGACCCTTCTCTTTCCTCTTTGTCCCTTCTTCGCAGATTCTTGCTTGATAAAAGTCCAAAATTGAGTTAATGATTCAGAAATAAAATTAATATTTTGTGTATTTTTGTCATATTTCATAGATATGATACTTTTATCCTGACTTGAACGTTTCAAAGTTTTACAACCTCATTTTTCACGTATTAGTTTCAGTTTTTAAGAAGTGAAATAGTAACACTTTTCACGTAAACTTCATTTAAAATACATTCTTAGAATATTGTTGATAAATGTTCAGAAAAGGAGTAAAGGGTCAATCTAGTAGAATATTGTTCACGGGCTTCATCCCAAGCCCGGTCACAATATTTTATTGGATCAACATCGGACGTGAAGGCCAAGTTTTTATAAAAGGTTAGTTTATTGATGTTTTGTTTGGATCTACTCAGCAGATATAAGATGAGCTTATTCTCTGATAAACAAAGCATAATTATATACAAATCTGTGGAACTATACTTAAAATTGTAGCAAAGTAACAAAATAGTGGCAAATTCACTCATCATACGGAAGTGAAATTTACGAGGGTAGGTCCATAAATTTCCGGCCTCGCCGATAAGAACTACCGCCTTCACAAAAGCCTTATCTGGTGTCAAACCTTATCTGTTGAGTAATTAATTGTAGCTGTAACTTCCGCTCCGCTGTGTTCAGTTTAGATATAGTTGCATAAAGAAGGCTATGTGTAAAAGATTCTGACATGATCAAAATGGAATCTCGAGCTGTTATTCGTTCTTCACAAAAGAAGAAATGAAATTAAAGAGTAATTGGACGGTGTATATAAGGAAGCATTCCCCTCATATTCTACTGTAAAACATTGGGCCAAACTTTTTCGAATGGGTCGAGAAAGCATTGAAGACGAAGAGCGCGCAGGCCCTTGGAGGTGCTCACTCCTGAAAACATCACTCTTGTGAAAGAAAAAATTATGGAAGACCGGCGCTCAAATTCACAGAAATAGCAGCAAGGTTGAGCCTTTCTAAAACAATAATCCTTCCAATTATTCATCATGAATAACATGAATAAGGTTAGTGCAAGATGGGTGCCTAGAATTCTTTCCTCGGTCCAAAAGCAACAGTCAGGCATTTTGGGAGGTCTGCCATGGAAACGAGAGAGAAGTTTTTCAAACGGTTGTTACAGGAGTTAAAACTATGGTTCTCTACTATGATCCCTTGTCCAAAAGAGAATCAATGGAGTGGCTTAAACCTGGCGAAGCACCGGCTCTAAAGGTCAAGGTCACCCATTCATCCAAGAAAATCATGGCCACAATCTTTTGGTACTGTGAAGGGATACTCTTCATTGACTTCAAGGAGAGGAACACACAGTAAACGGGGAGTACTATGCTGGCCCAATGCACAAACTACGTGCTTCCATCAAAGAGAAAAGGCTAGGAAAGTTGAGTGGTGATGTTCGCCTTCTTCACGACAATGCGCCAGTGCACACAGCTCTTGTTGCAAAGCAAGCTGTGAAGAAATGTAGCTTCAAGGATATCGACCATCCACCCTACAGCCCAGATCTAGCTCTCAGTGACTATTTGCTCTTCTCAAAACTCAAGAAGGACCTTGGAGGAAGGAAACGAATAAGTGATGGATGATGTTTATGCCCAATTTGCAGACAAGACTTCTGACTGTTTTTGGGAGAGGATTAAAATGTTAATTCAAGTGTGAGAAGTGTATTGTAATAAAGCGTAACTATATTGAAAAGTGAAATATAGGTTTTTTCTTTATCATACCTAGCAAATGGTTAGGTCGGAAACTTTCCTACCCTCGTAGGTCACATAAAGAGTGATAGGAAAGGAAAGGCAGAGAAAATTAAAGTGGGATACAAGAGGCAGAAATGAAAGGCATTAGCAAGACCAGAAGGTTGCATAGAGCATGTCCTAGGGGATAATGTACGACTTCCCAAACTTGTTTATAATACAGTCTACTTTGGTTAGAAGCTTGAACAGGCAATTTCTTTAAAATTAAAAAATTAAACTGCTTTCCTCAAGTAATAACATTTTGTCATATTGTTCAAAGAATATTTCTAATACATGTCATTTTTTTAACATTTTTCGCACTCTCCTTCTGAGAATTCTACCTTTGATCTCCTCTTGTTCGTTTCTGCAAATCTTTTAAAGTTAGTTTGCAATAACTCAAAACCCTTCATCGGAGAAAGAAAGTATGAAGTTTTATGAAGATGATAAGTTTGTAACCTTTGCGTTCTTTCTTGCAAGTCTGAAACCGCAGGATTCAATGAAAGGAAACTGGGCTGTTTAGATAGCATCAGTTCTCTCATCTATACTAGAAAGTCTGATTCATTGCGTCCCATATGTTGGATGAGCGGTGAACAATAGACCTTGTGGAATGTTAATGTGATTCATAATAATTTTCCCTATGGAAGTTAAGGGGAACGCTTACTGGTATAACCTTTTATTTAATTTCGCTCACATTTACGGAGAAACAATGGAATGACGAATATGAGGGGGAGGGTTAAATTGAGGTTTTCACAACAAAAGTTAATAGCTTTATTAACTTCTTAATTAATTGACTTAGTCCAAAAGACTTGAAGAGCAGAATATTTTTCTATGTTAATGAAAATTGTAAATGTAGAGAATAATAGGACTTTCGGCAGAGCAAAAACTTGCATATCTAGTTTCGATTTACTATAAAACGTTAAAGTTATAATATAACAGAAGGTGCTATCTGAAAGGTAAACTCATCAAGTTTGCTAATGTTTTAAATTGCCAATAAAAGATGGGACATAGGTAGTGTCATAAATGAAGTAATTGGACATTTCTTCTTCATAGAAAAATAAATCACTGGCATCATGTACTTAGACACTTTGGAACCGTTCTTATCTCAAACCCAAGGTCTACAGTCTGATGTTCAGCAAGATTGCGCCCCGCCCCATTAGTACAGAAATGTTCGCAGCACCCAAGTCGAGACTTTTCCCGGCTGTTGTTGGATTGGTAGAGGAGGATCAAGCGCGTGTGCCCCTAGGTCCCTCTGATCTTACTCCCTTGGATTTTTTCCTTTGGAGGTATTAAAGGATAAGGTTTACGCCACCCCTGTCAGATACCTTCTATATTTTCATTGCAGCCATCGCTACCGTGACTCAAAACATGTTTCAACGTACATGCAAAAAATTATTTACCGCCTTGATGTCATCACTGTAACTGTTAGGGCAAACGAAGAGATGTAGTAATTTGTTTCAACAAAATGTAAAAGTATATCCTGTGATGAAAAACTTGGCGAGTTTTCTTTCAGATGACTTTCAGATAACAAAACTAAATTCACACAAATAGAAAATGATGAGCACTAATCATCTTAGACTTTTACAGTTACAATAGTTGCTCAAAATACCCACTATCGGCGTCGATACACTTCCGAGTACGTTGAACTACTGATTGAGCAACGTTTGCGAAAGTGTCCTCAGCGATTGCAGCACATACCGTTTCAATTTCTTCCCGAAGTGTTGTCAGACTAGCTGGTTTTCTACGGCATACAACATCCTTAAGAGTTCCCCATAGGTAGAAGTCGAAGTTAGATCCGGAGAACGTGGTGGAAACTCAATCGGACCTCTTCGACCAATCCAGTGCCTTAGAAGATTATCATCAAGGTACGAACGTACATCTCGGTGGTAAGGGGTGGTGCACCATCCTGATAGAAGTAAAATTCTTCATTTCCATAGGGGGTATGAATGGCGGGTAAGACGGAATTGTTATTCACTTGACGGTTCTGTTCTGTACACACGTCTCCATTGTCTTTGAACTTCAACAACATTCTCGGTTTTCCAATACCACTTCAAAATTTCTTTCCGGTGTTCAAACGATAATCTTGGCTCCATTTTGTTGTAGCAACGCATAAGGTAATGTGCGTTCCATCTGATTACAGAACATCATACGATAATCTTGGTTTCATTTGTTCATTGTTTATTTACTTGTCACCTAGCAACGCTGTCATAATGTATGTGAGTCACATCTGTATACAGAACATCATACTACACATTACTCTTGTTTTTCGGTCCAACTTTGAAATATATTAAATATATATCTGCTGTGAAAATGTGTATACATATTTTGCGCCCTGGATATTTATCCGTTAACGTTTTACAGTAATTTGAAATTAAGTTCATAAGAGGGGAACACCCTGCATATTGGTAGCTTAAGCGCTTTTGAATTGGGAAGAGATGAAGTGAATGACTTCTCGAGAGTTTTTGAGAACTGTCACTGGTTCTGTTGTAGGCGGAAACAGCGACGAACCCCACATTTCATTGACTTCAACAGTCTCTTCATCATCTCACCTCTATTTAGTGTGTGTTGTAGATTACTTTTTTGCATGTTTTCTATAGAGTCCAGGAATGTCTGTTGGTAATTTGGTATCCTGTCGCGTTGCGAATTGATTTGTAATTTACTAATATTAATACTACCGATAATAAAGGCCGGTGCTGTATAGCCAATTTATCCACATTTCGTTCAGTGTCCTAAAGACCTCTATTATAGATAGTTCTGCTACCTTCGGGCTCCTCCTTTTCGTAAATCTCAATAGGTAATTTCGCTCTTCCATGCTATGTATTGATAATCCCCAGTGCGTTATCAAGTCTACGATGTCGGTCCTGGTGGTGTAGTGGTAACCCCTAAACCCATGATCGCGGGTTCGAACCTGGCCAGGATCGATAGATTTTTTCGGGCGTCCTAAGTATGGCTTCCTTCGGAAGGTAAGTAAAGCCGTGGGTTCCGTGTCGTACATTTACGGCACGAAAAAGAACCTCAAACCTGAAAAAGAGCTCTCTCAGCAAAATTAGTCGGCCGTTTCGCGCCGTGGATTGAATGGAACGCTGATGACCTGAGATGTTAAAGAGCGTCCATAAATAAATCAATCCAAAACAAGAAAAAGTTCTACGACCAACACGTTAACTCTGACTGTCTGTCCGTTTCTTTAATCGAACGTCCATTAAGTGATCAAAGAGAGTAAACATAGAAGCATTATGATGAACGATCAAAATTAGCAAAAAAACGATAATTTAAGGATAATGCATTTCTAAAAGCTGAAGAATCAGTAATTGTTCTCCTATGATATTAACTTTCTGGAATTCCAGCTGCACTCTTTGCATTTAAGTAATGTACCGGATAAGTAAAATAGATACCAGGTATACATCCTTATTTACAGTTCATACTACAAGGAGAGCGTATAGTGGCCTGGCATTGTCGTGTAGCATGAAGGTTCAGATATTTCTCTCTCTCTCTCTTTGAGTATTGTTTAACGCCCTTTTATTACCGAGGCACCACAGTTAGTGGACACTGATAATACATGAGATGAAATGGTATATAGGGAAAGGCTTTTTTTAAGGAAGAAAACGTTCCAGGCCTAGGTTTAAGGTACCTCCCCAGGCATTTGCCATTTATGAGGACTGAGGAAAACCTGGAAAAAACCTCAGTCAGGGAGAAAAATCCTGGTGGGATTCGAACCCTTGACCTCCCGCTTACGATTCCGCGCCTTAACGACCTTGGCCACCGGTACGTGATGGTATTTTCCTGTGGTAGCTGGTGAATCTTGTATTAAATGAATTGACCTTTTCAGTTTTGCATACAATACCATACTGATCTTTCTAAAAACCTTGGTTTACTCAAGACTCCCATTTCCAGTGATTCTCAGTGCCTAGAAAATGATTGGTTTTCGTGGTTATACGATATATTATATAAAAAACAAAACACCGGAAAACAGCTCGATTTACAAACCCCCTTTCCAGTCTACGATGTATATAAACATTATCTCCGTCTCCCTGACTAGAAAAGTCAATACATTTCCATAATCCTTAATTAAGACTGTATTTTGCATAAGTTCATTTATTTGGCAGTTACTATGCAGTATTTCTTTTTAACAAGATCACTGAACTACAGACTATAGTTCGATGCATTTCATTCTGATTCTGTGCACGATTTCTGGCAAGGAAATCTCTCTGGATTGAACAAACAAAATCGCGTCAACATTTAAATAGAGGCCTTTTACTTTCTTTGAATTCAATAATGATATTCGTTTTTCTGTAAAATGTCACAGTTGCTCACTATAGTGCTGCTTTAGCTACCATTAACTCGCCATCTGCTACGCCAGTTGAGACTGTGCAGGTGTTTGTATCGCATGCATCGAAGTGACGCTTGTATTCAGATACCACTGCGGAGTTTTACAGAAAAACGAATGTCACCATTGAATTTAGAGGTAAGTAAATGGCTTATAACTAACTTTTTGTGCATTTTTGTTTGTTCGAACCCAAGGGATTTCTTTGTGAGAGCAGTTTCACTGTAAATAACATATACACTCGATATCTTTACGGGAAGAGATCCAAAATTAAAAATGTTAAGTTTCTAAAATCCCCTGGTATCGTCTGTTCGACATTTCCTGACTTTTATTCTCCTAGGCACTAAAATTAACTATTTCATTTTTATAAAAGAGAAGTTTTCTATCAAATAATCAAATATTTTATTGCTGCGCCTTCTAAGTTCACATAAGCTCAATTTTCTTCGTAAATAGCTGTATAGGGATATAGTTTGGAATTTATTGCTCAATGCGTAAAAAACGCTGCTCATTTGCGCAGCGAAAAGTAGGAGAAACAGTGACTTCCCTCTACTTACCAACTGATTGTCTCCTTGCCTTCATCAACTGATCTGTATATCCACCATTAATCAAAAGTTTATTTGTAAAATATCACGAAGTAGAGTTGCTAATTATGGTTGTGACATATGCCAACTCTACATTTTTTGGTATAGGATAAACTTGTTGGTGGGGAAAAATCATAATAAATAAATTATTATATTGTAAATTTAAAAAACAAGAACAATTTCAAAACTCTGCAACTGGGCATGCGCGATCTATATGATGATACATGTACTCATTCTGATGTCGCACCAGACCTCAGGCGAGAATGTTGTGCATAAAATCCACACGTCAATTTGCTGCTGTCTATTAAGAGGACTGAAATGAAAGAAGTTACGAGGTTGATTAAAAAAGTAACCTTACTTAAGGAATCAAAATTCAGGATGATATATTCAACCACACACACATAAATAACGGATATTGTTTCCTTCTGATGCAGGGACAAGCCTACGCAGCATCTTGAAATATTACGCCAGCGATCATAAAGGCCGCCCTCTTGAAAATATGTGCGAGCAATAATCCGTTTTTTGAGTAATGAGGACGAAAAACCAACAGATATTCATCGAAGAACGAAGAGGAAATATGGACATTTCACTTCAGCAGGTGTACGAGTGACATATAAAGCTTAAAAGTGGAGTGTCAATTGTGAATGATGCACCTTGCTCTGGTAGGTCGCTTACTGAAATTATGACATACACTATCGCTGCAGTAAACAAATGATAACGAGACAATCGGTGGATAAATGAGGTGTAGAGTTGAAGATTATCATGGATGACACCACATTATTCACATTTTGCAGTACCGCAGGCTCCTGATTTGGTTTATGTATGGACGCTCTTTAACATCTCAGATCATCAGCGTCCCATTCTATTCAGGGCGTGAAACGGCCGAAAAATTTAGCTCAGGGGCCTCTTCATTCAGGCTTGAGGTTCTTTATCGTACTGTAAATGTACGACACGGGACCCACGGCTTTACTTCCCTTCCGAAGGAAGCCATACTTTGTAGTTTTACGCCGGAAAAAATCCATCGGTCCTGGCCGGGATTGAGCCCGCGATCTTGGGTTTATGAGGTAAGTATGGTTACCGCTACACCACCAGGACGACCCGCAATCTCTGATAGGTGGGTACAACTCATCCCTGAACTGAAAGAACGTGCGGGATGTTTGTGAAACACTGTTAGGACGTCATGAAGCCGAAGGAGATGAATTTCCTGAAGCTTATGAATGCTGTATCCACTACTTCCAGCCAGAGACCAAGCGAGTCAGCAAATAGTGGCGACTTTCATCATTGCCAAAACCAAAATAGTAAAGTGATGCGCACGCTCTTCTAGGACTCTAAAGGTTATTACATGCCCAGAGGACACACGGAGTCATATTGTGGTCCACTTGAGAACCATTTGAAACCTGCATTAAGGTCGAAACGTCGAGGTTTGCTCACAAAGTGTACTCTTACATAAGCATGCAAGACTTCACATAGCAAATGAAACAGACAAAATTTTCAGAACTTCATTTTGAGTGTATGCCACGTCCTGTTTATTTACCGAACTTGGCACCTCCCAATTATCATTTGTTTGGACCATTCAAAGAGGCACTAGGTGGCAAGAATTTTCACACTGCAGTAAATTGGTGAAATTTAAACCTACAGAGTATTATTTCTATCAAGTGTCGTGGATAAATGCCACATATTTCCAAATACGTTCGATATTTTCCTCATCCTGACACTCTGCGACAACCAGCAGAATGCTCATTTGTTGTCGACCCCACTACTTTCAAATTTCCTTATAAGATATGCACTTGGAGATTTACCGGTATCATATTGAACATAATGTTCACAAAAGGTATATGAACGTCTAGTAATTATGAATAAATTATTGCTCTGGTGAAACATTCGTACACTGAAGGTACGCTTTTCACCAGTAAAGCGATTTGTTACAACATTGCCAAAATCGCTTCTATCGTTAGTAGTAAATGCAACAGAGTAATATGATCTATCTTTTTTTGAGAGCATCATAAATGCAGAAATACAGAAATAACATACAGTGTATGCTTTATATTAATGGGAGAAGTTGAAAAATAAAGTGTATAGGAACAAACCGTCACATGTCAGAAGAATGGAAAAAAATAGTTCATTTTCGGAAGTTTGCATTTGAATGACAATTTTCTAAAAAGATGCCAAAGTATATGAATGTGGTAATTCAACATCTCCTGCCATAAGATACTCGAACGTGTTTATTTTCATTATCAATGTAGTTGGAATTGCGAGAACTTTCATCAGTGTATGGATATTAACATCCGCTTTGCCGGGAGTTGCCGCTCTTATACAAAACTGTGAAATACCCAGTGGGTATCGTCAATATTTTAATTGCAAAGTCAACTGACGATTAAAACTTTTAAATATTCGCGATTTTCTCCTGTTCATCAGGTTTACATGTTTAGTATATTGGATGAACGTCCTCCTTAAGTAAAATCCCAATTTTTTTTTTTTTTTATTATTTAACCTATCAAAAAGTGCGTCGTAATGCTCATCTCTTTTATGTTTTAGGAACTTATTCAATGCTTCCACAGAGCCGCCCTTTTCGGAACGTTTTTTCTCTTTCTAAACAAACTAAATTAAGTACCTTATATCCTTAACTAGAATTCTATTGTGGGTTTTGTCTCAGTACGTGCTTTGTCGGCATCCGCAGAAGAAAGAAATCGACTAATAAAAATAAAAACTCCCGAAGGATGGGGTACATCATCGATGACACTACAGAACGGTTATGAGAAAAAGAAGCGAGTCCTTTAACCGCTGGTACAGGAACTGCATGCTGATGAAAAGAAACGAAAAACATTCCTAATCAACAGACATGAGAAGGAATGTGAAGAGAAAGACAATGCTTCATCTCTTCGCGAGAAACTGCGGTGGGACGTGATAAACAGTACGCAAATATTTAATTGATTGAGAAATTATCAGATATCTCATTTTATCCTTTGTTTTTCTGGAATGTCACAATAGAAACAAGAAATAAGTCATGCAGAGCGTGAACCATCTCGTCCTCTATTTTGTTCAAAAGATTAAAGAACAGTTCTTTAGTTTTTATCCAAACACTATGAATATTGCTGAGAACTCCAGCATTTGCCATACAGTCTTGATTGTAGTTTTTATTGTTTTTTAAAATAATCTCCATTGTACTATTTTAACTCTGGGAAAATGTATTATATATTTTTTCTGTTGTATATGTACTTTTACTTATTATCAAATGCCTTCTAAGTCTGTTGTCTTTCGTCTTACTCGAATTATTACACTTTTGTGGTTATTCTTGATTTTGTTGTAATTCTTATAGGCATGTAAAGAATTATTTTCCCCGTCTAATTTTTAACCATTTAGCATTTAGAGAACACGAGCCGAGATCCAGGTAGCTGTCTTAAGCTTCTTCTTTTAGACAAACATGGATGGGGCATTTTAAAAATTGTTCTTCGTCCTTCTATTTTGAGATAGGTGATTTTTCCCCCTTTGTCCGCTTGGTCTATAGCCATAAATAAGTCTTGATAGTCTATGTCTATCTTCATTTTTTCTAAATGACAATTCCATTCGTTTTTTTTTTTCTTTGCTATTTTGTCATTTATGTTATAAATGTATTTAATTCTTTTCAAATGTCTACATTTCTTTTTCTGCCATCTTTTACAACCAGCAACTTGTCTTAGAAAGGACATTTCTGCTGACTGTATTCCTTGCCGTTTTGTTTAATGACCATCAGAACAGCAAATTATACTAGTGTTCCTTTATTACGGATTGCTTTCTAGTGAGTGATTTTTCCTTCTCGGGGCCGCTTCACGCTTAATGCACGGTCAGTGATTCAAGCTGGTACCAGGGGGAATTGGAGTCAAAAAGCCAGCAGCTATGATTGTCGCGTAACACTTAAAAGATGCACTAACTCATCAGTATCGAGCAAGAAGAGACTGAAACTGCCTTCCTTCATTTTCCATACATTTCTAACATCGGATTATGAAATGAACTGTTATCCTCCGTAGTTCTCTCTGAAAAATGGAAGAAATTTCTTCACGAATGATATTTTTCAGTTCTCTAGTGTGTGTGGAAATGTTTGTTACATTGTTTCCTTTAATGCTCCTCCCCTAGATAAAAATCGCAAGGGGAGGGCCGAGGGGCCACATGTTATTCATGACTATCGTCGAATATTTCCTGGATTGCATGCACGGAGACCTGGGCTGTATGTGCCGTTGCAGATTCCTGTTGGAAAGTCGCGAACCTAGTTCCTTGGCATTTAATTCACGAAAAAATATTTGCAAAATATTCTGTACATACCTATCACTATTAATTGTTTCTTTAAAAAAAATAGAGCGTTTTATTCTTTGGCCGCTAATGACGCACCGCACTCCTATGTTTTGATCATGCAGAGGTTCTTCGTGAAGCAGGTTAGGTTTTTCTGAACTCCAGTATGAATTATTTTGTGAATTAACATACCCACTTAGGTGGAACCAAGATTCCTTCATAAAGAAACTTAGAGTACGGTGAATTTCTCGGTCATGCACACTATTCCAAATCCATTTACAAATTCTTCTCCTGGATGCAGGGTCACCCGGTTTATGTTCTATAGTAATTTTATAGCGTTTTAACTTCAGTAGCTTTATAGCCAGGACTGTTAACACTTTTTCTCTAGAATACTTTCCGTTTCACGAAATATACTCATCAATCTGTGAATGGCAATTCAACTTGAAAGTTGAATATTACAGAACCTCTCTTGAAATCTCGTACATTCCGTACGCACATACGAATCGTCAATAAATGCTACTTGGGGAACACAATGCCTGAATCGAGCCACATTAACGTAATTAGCGTAATGTTGTAATTATTACGCCGCCTAATGAATACTTAAAACTATCATAAACATGTAAGAAAACTCCCCATATTAAATTCGTACTGACCTCCCTTTCGGCTTTCGAGAGACAAGAACTGCAGAGTTCAGTCAATTGTAGCGAATAGCAAGCATATGAAGTGGTCCCGGGTAGTAAAAATCACCCAGTAGCTTTGTTTTTCAGGTTCTCGTAATTGTAACACATGCATCCTGAAATTTACTAATTTTTACTTTCAAATCTTTATCATCCACACTCATGCACATATGCACACACACATTATTGGGACTTCCCTAAGAAAGTCATTGCTTTAGTTTCATTTTATGAAGTTTTCAGATCGTATGAATATTATTTTATTCTTCAGTGTTAAGCATTAAGGCCTCATTCGCAACGAATAAATTTACATAAAAGCTAGATGATATATATTGCAATAGAAATGTTCACATTGAATCGAGTAAATATAAAATTAAACGTACAATAAACGTAAACTTAGAAATTCGCAAGGCCCAAGGTTTTGCATTTACGTCTAACTTCAACTTAAGAAATCAGCCAATCGGATAACAGCTGCTGTGTTGTAGAGCTCTGCTGCTCTCTGTAGAGAGAGCTGAAGGTCAGTGGCTCTGGAGACAGAATGTCCTCAATGGACAAACGAAAGCTATCCTTATTTATATTACTCCAAGTGAATCAGTTACTGCACCTTGCATATGCATCATAGCAATCAGCTGTTCGTTATCTTTGCTTTTTTTTTTAATTAGCTAATCTTATTTTTGCGTCTTTCATTCTTTCATTGTGAATGCCTACATACTTCTAAGTCAACGTCTTACGTCTTATTTTATTATGTTTACGTTTAATTTTCATTGTAAATGGTGTCTAACTATTTATTCCGTAACCTTGGTTGTTTAGAAGTTTCAGAAAATTCTGAATTTGTAGGTTATCAATACGAGTGTTTCGTTACTTGACTTAATAATGAATAAGAAAATTAAATATTTTACTTCACCAAATTTTTGAGAATAAATTAAAGCTTTGATAAATTCAAAAAGAAAAAAAAATCATAGGTTAAAGAGAAAGTAGTTTTTAAAATTATTATTAAGAAATAAATAAGCTAGCATACACAAGGGGGGAAGGAAATAAGTCAGGCTATATAATGAAAAAAGAAGAAAGAAATTAATAGAAGCTGGCAAATAAAGAAGAAGGAAATGTGCAAGGCAGTGGTGTTGAACAGAAAAGGAGGAGGTAGTGAAAGAAAGAGTTTGATTGTTCCTGCAACATGTACAGCCAGCATGCATTCCTGACCCCCAGATCTCATCCCTAAGTTACACGTGTCATCAAAGGCCCCCACATTCCAATCCGACGCGGGAGTCCAGCACCCAGCAAAGAAAAACACTCCACCCAGCAACAAGATTCTGCTGGCAGTGCGCTTGTGCGGTTCAACAATCAGATCTGCACGTTGCCAAAGCATCTGTTGATATTCGCACTTGTGCTTGCGTTATTCGTAAATGTTTGTCATTTTACAATTCAGCTTTTGTAATTAAACTTAACCATGACGGAATTAGATGTGGACATAATTAATATTAAATGGGGCCAGGGAATCGTACCTGTCGTACTATGTTTTTTTGCGCCTCGCTTTAAGCAGCTGAACGATCGCGGCACGCCAGCTCGCTTAAAACCGGTATGTCAAGGTGTTTTACATCAAAATCACAATCACAGAGTTAAACCGTATCGTCAGTGAATGAATGGAGAGGGTTAATTTAATAAAAAGGAAAGTTAATGTGGGTTGAATAGCATTATTGGAGTTGCAGAAGAATGTTGCTGTACTAGTATTGCTCAAAGGCTGGCCCTTTGTGCCTATGATCCGAGGAAGGGATGCTTTTTTTTTTTTTTTGAATCCTGTTTTTACTACTGAGGCACCACAGGCGGTGAACACTGATACATGAGATGAAATGATATATTGGGAAAGGATTTTTTTTAAGAAAGGAAACGTTCCAGGCCTAAGTTTAGGGTACCTCCCCGGCATTTGCCATTTATGAAGACTGAGGAAAACCTGGAAAAACCCTCAGTCAGGGAGGACGGTTTTGTCCGGATTAGAACCCCAGACCTCCCGCTCACGAGTCCGCGCCTTAACGACCTTGGCCACCCGTGGCGGTAAGGGATGAGGGGGGAGACATGATACAGAACTGTGAGGGATGTCTGTAGATGTGGTCCCTAATATTATTTCCGGACAGAGACTTACAACGCCGGTAGAGCAAGCCACCGTCACACCGCACCAGCCGAACTCTTAGACCCTGTAACAGAACCAATGGAATAAACTGATTTGAAATGGGAGAGTGGAAAATTCGGCTGCTCTAAGCGACCGGGAAAGTCACGAAAGAACGCAAGGGCAAGATGAGATTTGAACCCGGGACCTGGCTAATGTGAGCTCCAGGCGCTAAGCTGAGTAACTCTAAATCAAGTCTTTCATCGCTATAGCTCCTGTGATGGTTAACTTGAGCGAGCCTTTTCTTTTTCCATCCTTCTAAAATAATCATTTCAGGTTGGACTAGTCACCATATTTCATCCATCCTTTTGAACACTTAACGACGATTTAAAACAAACTCTTCATAGCTTCAATGTTGCAGACAACGTTTAAAAAAAACAAAACAAAAACGCAAATGACGTACAAATTCGGTTCAGCGACCGATCGAATCCAGTCTGGTCCTTGTCCCCCCTCCCCAATCCGAATGCAGCACACGGCCAACCTGAGAAGCCGTCTTAAATCATTAAGCACAACTTCCCAATTGGACGCAAATGGAGTCAGACAAATGAACTCTTCCTGTCGAACCTTCCGAAGGAAAATAGACGTTTAATTAACAAACCGAAAAAGGAAGTTAACTTTTTGTTTTCATTTTTTCTCCCCACCTAGTAAGGTCTTTTGTATTATTCTTTTTTGGTCTGTGCGATAAATCACATAGCGGGCCGGATGACAGGCAGTTTGCCTGTTACAGGTAGCCTCACTTCGGAGCCAGTCTGGGCATTATGTCATGCTCAAAGCTGCTATTTGGAAATCAATAGAGAATCTGTTACACTTAACACGTTAGCAGATTTCACGCTCTGCTCCTGTCTTTGGAATCTAGCTGTCAGTAGTTTTATATGCAATCTGACATTACGGTCTACAAGTAGCTATAGAAATCCAGTTCTCACTTGACCATAACGGTAGCGCTGTAGTGAATGCCAATTATGCTGGTCATATATTCGGCCTTGTATGTGACATTTGCTGAGGTAACACTAACCATTGTATTGTTAGGATGGCGCCTTGAATACCAACATAATAAAACATTTTATTTTTTACTGCCAGAGGTGAAAAATGTCACGGTCAAATGGGAAATAATTTGCTTCAAATCTCACTCGTGCTACTATAAAATGTGACCAAGAGAAAAGGTAACAGCCAGCCTCGGCTTTTCTTTGTTGCTGAACTCTTGAGCGACGGGGACCCGCCAAATTCCACTAGGAGGTGCCTAGCGCAAGCCAATCGCCCTGGTATTGTTGTTTCCTCTTTGTCCATTCCCATTAACTCTGACGGGTAATGATTTGGACCGTACTCTGAGGTCAAGAACAGAAAGATAGACCGATTGTCCTCACAGTGTAAAAGGCTCTTTGAAAAGGACGTCAAGGGTTTGCGCAGCAGTGATGTCCATAGAAATAAATTCTCCTGAAAGTTGTCATCTTTTCATTTCATACTTCAGAGGCATTCTTTGGCTTCATAATTTCGCATCCCATCTTGTAAAATAATTGGAGTTCCGCTTTTCAGTTTTAATTTTGACCAGTTCATTAGCCTATATGTTGGAAAAAAATTCCTGTTCAAGTACGATGCTTTATTTTTTTTTTTTTTTAAAGCTTTCAGAGGATCCATCTTATCCTTCATGAAGTGCGGCATGTATTCTCATGTTTTGGTGAATTGGCGGTTTACTAAATACAAGTTGTATAAAAGCTACTAACTAGAGATTACTTTTAACTGTAATTAAAAAGTACTAGAGGTTAGTAATCATTTCTGTTGCATAAAAATAACCTCAAACTGCGAATTTGCAGTAACCGTCAAACCTGTGGCAACACCGCGAAATAAGAGCGAAATTCGTGTTTAGAGCGAGTTGATATTCAACCCTAAGAAACGCAATAATTTTTCAGTTTTCTCGCCTCATAGACATGTTTTTTTTTCCTCCCCTTAATATGTCTTCAAATATGGACAAGCAAAAGTCAAAGCGAATGCGAACTGTAAATTTTAGCAAACGTGAGAAGGATGTTATTATTAATATGGTGCTAAAATATCAGGGAGTAATTAAAAAAAAAAAGAGAGATTCGATTCTTGAATAAAGATAAAGAACGTACATAGGAAATTGACAAACAGTATAATAATTATATTCTGAGCACTTCTGCATTATAACCCCCAGGCGATATAATGGGCTTGTGCATACAGTCTATAGCACCTAAAACTCCAGGAAAGTTGAGAACGTTATAGAAGCTTAGTATCATTTTATTTACATCACCATCTTCGGTTGGCATTTTAATGAACTGAGGTCTCATAGCTGCTATTGGTCTAGTAACATTTTGCATGCTTCTTAATGGTCATTCCTTTCTCCACTTTGAATGTACCTCCAATAACTATTTGGAAGCACATAACTTTAAAGTTAGTAGTATCACGAACACCGACTTGAAAGCATGATTTCGTTTAGTTTGTGATTGTAATTGGGAATGTAACGTCTGTTCAGTTCTTCGACATCTTTTACTAAGATAAATCGCATTTTGAATTTCTTGCCATTCAGTTCTAGGAACGGATTTTTTTCTCTCGTGAAATACACGGGGAACACGGTGAAATTCATCTTTGGATGAGATGTCAGAAAGCAGAAATATGCACCGTTTGTAAGGTTAACTGCAGTTAAACGCAACTCTGTTGTTATTCTGTGAAACATTGAAGAAACTTTATCTACACGAAATTAAAATAAATGGAACTGTTTTATTAATAAAGAAGTTGTTATGCTTCTGTATTCTGAAAAATGTTTTATTTAACAATTACCAAACCCTGATTATTATTTTTAACTTTTGCAATTTCGAGAGTTAGATTTAATTTGAGGTTAACACAAAAATAATCTTAGACTAGTATTATAAAACCAAAATTTCCAAGTTAAATGTAACTGATGGTTAATTTTATGTTCTAAACTCAAGTTAACTCTCTATACATCTGGTCCTAAGAGGTATCAATTGAACATTCAAATATAAAAATTGTAAAGATATTAGTTACATCTGTACTTAACAGCACCGAAATTTAAATGAATCGTTTATTTTCTAAGAGGAATTTATTGTAAGATATAATTATGGGTTATTGAATTCTGAAATTTGAAAATTAAGACACTCTTCCCCTCACCAACGCATTCCATGTACAACTTTGGACAAAAAAATACATGCCGCCTTCATTTTATATCCAAGTTATGTCATAAATTGGAAATGCATTTTTTCGGGAAGCAGATGTCTAGTAAATAAAACTACCCAGGTTCATATCTTCGTTGTTTGGATATTTTGTTAATTTTTGCAAGTAATATGCATGTTTAATAGGTATGCAGCAATAGCATATCTTTTATATCTTTTAATTTGAATGCATTTATGCTCAAAGACAAAACCTAGGTTCATCATATTCGTTTACAAAATAAATGCCAAAGTAATAAAAAATATAAAGTGAAAAACTAAAAAGTAAGCATAAATTTTGTTTAAAAATAATTATATTCCTATTCGTTTTGAAAACAAAAGATTTGCTTTAAATGCCTTAAAATTCAAATAGGAAGTCATATCTTGTGTATATTAAGCATTGTTTTTACTTGCAAAAAATAAGAAATAAAATAAATCATGGATGGATAGGATTCGAACTTCAGAAATTATGATTAAGGCGTCTTAATTTTAACTGCTCGGCTATCAGCATACCTCTGCCATGGAGAATTCAATGTGAATGGTGAGGCTAAAAGCTGTAAGATACACGCGCAGAGACATGCCGGGAATCGAGCGCTGGAACGGAACTTATCACAGATGCTTTGAGGCCTGCTCTCTCTCTCTCTCTTTTTTTTTTTTTTTTTTTTTTTTTGCCCCTTAGGGTATACCAACTTCGCTTGTATCACTTTGCAGTCTACTGCATATTCTGGGTCTATTTGTTTTAATAGACAAAAGCACGTTTGCATTAAATTTCACGAAAGCAAATCGTTTCACAAAATCTGTATTAAGTCCATTCTAGCTATAGACAGCATTCCTCATTCATGCCTTATTACCAACACTGAACGCTGAATATCGCGTACATATAAAAATGAACAATTATAAAAGAGTGGGCATGTCCTCAAAGCTGATGTTAATTATTAATCATTTAATTCTGTTTTAACGTATGATTTTTCCGCAGTGTATTCCAGCTACACTGTAAGCTTTAATTAAGAACTTAACTTTCCTATTTTTCTTCTTTGGTTACTTCAGTAATTTATTTTTTTATTTCTCTCTCTGTAAAAAGAACATTTCTCTCATTTTTTTCTTTTATAGGTGGACTTTCTAACAACGCATCTCGACCAAAAAAATGTTTTGCTATTGTTTTACACCCCATACAGTAATACATTATTAAAAAGTAGTTACAAATAAGTTATGTTCTTGTTTGAGTTCGATTTCCGGGACCGAAACACTTACGGGTCGCCTAGGCCGAGTGATTAGACTGCTGGTCTCCCACCGAGGAAGCCCGGGTTCGATCCCAGAGGCCGCGTGGGACAAAGTGTCGCCTGGACAGATTTTCTCCGGTTACTGCGGTTTCACCTGCCACTCATTCCGTCGTAATCTCATTTCATCAGTCAGTGTAAAGTGCGCACTTTATTTATGGAATGCGTTGTACCTTCTGTCACCCGTTTGCGAAACTCCAATGCCCAGTTCAGGCAAAGAGTTACGCACACGTACGTTGTTTTTTTTTTAATAGTCTGTTTATATTACTGAAACTTCGATATAATGACATAAGCGAAATTGAAGTGAAATTAAAAGTGTTAAACTTACCTGGAATAACAGGAAATTTAATAAAAGCAGTTTTAGGGGATGATGTGACTCGGATAAAAAATTCTTACGCTCATACGCATCTACTCGTATTTTTATAGCTCAAATCCAACCAAAAACGAAGAAATTGCTGCAGGGTGTGCTTACGTCACGATTGTACCAACAGCAAGAAATGCGCGAGAAACCAGAATGTAAGGGATAAAGGTGAATAAGGATAGATTTCATAAACCCTGTAAAAAGTTATCTGAAATAAAAGATTACTTGCAGACATTATTACTGGATAAAAGTAATGCGCTTCAAAGTAGTAAAAAAATTCAGGTGAAATAATAGGTAATAGTATACAGCAAATTACCCGCTCTTAGACCGTGTTATTAACATACCAAATAGCACACGGCCATGTTAAAACTGTAGATTCATCCATGCTAACATTATTACTTGCTCTATGACACTACAGTCAACGGTATCAAGAAAAGCAAAATGGCCTGTACTGGCTGTTCACACAATAGTTTATGAACCGGGAGCTGCTAACCTCTATCTGCAGTCTCCTTTCACCCTCAAAATGCTAAAATTATCTTTTTTTAACATCATTAAATACAAAATACAAGAATCGAATAATTGTCATTAGTAATCAATTCACTAGCCTAGGATAAATCCTAGAAACTGGATGAATGAGTGGTGTACTGCGACTCGCTACGGCCTGACGGTCTCCTTCACATCCTGTTCGTAGGTATAAGACAACAACAAAAAATCGATAAAATGCAAATAGTAATAGATTCTTATACACACTACTAACCTAAACCTAAACTTGAGAAAATCCTAGAAACTGCATTTTTTCATAATTATAAAGTTTTAAACTGACAACTACTTCATACAGAATACTTGTACATTTATCAGTAAAAAGTGAGCTCATATTAATTCATTCATACCTCCTGAAAAATCTGGGACAGATCTGTAAAAACTTGTCTGATACTCTTTAAGCGCCTCAACTGAGAATTTAAATTAAAAATTTTAATATGAGTGCATCATACTAATAGTAGAAAAGTAGATCTTCAGTTATTTACAAAGTAAAATGCATCACCACGTGAAATGCCAGCACATAAGAGCTGCAAATAGGTTACTGCAGCAAAAGTCCTTACAAATAAAGGACGTAATGCCAAATCAAGTATTATTAAATATCTAGCACGCACGAAAGCAACATTTACTTTGATAATGGGCACTAATAATAATGTTGGCATAATGATCTTTGAATAAGAGAACGTTTCTTACAGTGTAGCTCTACCCGGCAAGCTGTTCCTGCAGGTGAATGTGTTTTCTGATTATACGAGTGTGGTTACTTGATATGCGAGAGATGTTCTGTGTGAATTTACTCGGGCATGAGAGAGAATGTGTGAAATGTTGCTACATCACTGCCGGCTTCTCAGCTTACAGTTCATAATGGAGAAGTTAGCCTTTAGAGGTAGAAGCAATTACCGTCCAAGCAAATGAGTTCTGATATCCTATCTTCCATCTCTTCCAAAACTTAAGGCGCAGCAGCAGAAATGACTTTCTTTCTAGCTTTCTTGGAACAGAGTGAATAATATTCCTTTTTATGCAGGCATGTCATTTGGCAAATGGAGCATTTGGGAACGTAAGAACTTGAAGTAAATGCAGATTGCATATCCATGAACACATCACAAGAAAAGAATAATTCATAACAGCTTTTCAAGTAGATAACTTATCTGATCTGTTCAATAAAGAATGGTCGGATTTTTAGACATAATTTCTCGCCCCTGTGCGGGTGTGCAAGTTGAGACGTGTTCAGTTCCGCCTACAGAACAATATGCTGTTCCGAAATTCTGCATTCTTCTCAACAAATCTTTAGCAGAGGCTGATGCAATATCATAGAAGGCATATGAAGAGTTTGTTCTTCCCTATAACAGAGCTCGGAGATGATTTAAAATATTTAAGAGAGGAAGCAAACACTTTCAAAGGAAGATGGACTTGCTCTGTGCTCCAGTTTGTGCTCTAACGGAAGAAAACATTAACACCGCTGCTGTCATTGAGAGAGAGGATCTTCGAATGACATTAAGAACACTTTCAGTTATTCTCAACATTTCATTGGGTACCACCCATATATTGGCAACTAAAAAGTTGCACATGAGAGGTGTATGTGCTCGGTGGTCTCCAAGGCTGCCGATTCCCGAACAAAAGGTTGTTCGCTTGCAGGTTTGAATGTAGTTACAGGAGATGCGAGTTTCTTTTAAAGGTAATCGCTGCTTATGAAACTTGACTACTGAGAGCAAACAGCGAAGTTCTCTATGGAAATCTTCCATCACCACCACACCATTAAAAAATATAATTTGTTGCTTCTGCTGGCAAAATTATGGTTGTCTCATTTTTCGATCTTCAAAGCATTGTTTACCCGCATGCACCTGCACAACACTACTGAAACAGGGCAATACTACAGAAATGTCCTGAAAACTCTGCAAGGCCATGTCATCACAAGCAAAAGGCCACATTTTCATGCAACACCTGGATGCTGCACGGACGTACATAGCAAATGTAGTTGCTTAATATTTTGCATAACTCAATTTTTTTTAATCGTGTTTAACGCCCGTTTTAACTACTGACGCACTACAGGCGGTGGACACTGATAATACATGAGATGAAATGATAAATTGGGAAAGGATTTTTTTTAAGGAAGGAAACGTTCCAGGCCTTAGTTTAGGGTACATCCCCGGCATTTTCCATTTACGAAGACTGAGGAAAATATAGAAAAATTTGGTCAGGGAGGACGGTCCTGGTGGTAATCGAACCCCATACCTCCGGCTAATTAATGGCCTCGGCCACCTTTGGCGGTATAACTCAATGTGAAGGGTGTTCCTCACTTTCCCTATAGTTCAGATTTAACTCTGAGACTTTTACCTTTTTCCCAAATTGAAGAAATACATTCAGGAAGGCATTTATCTTAATCATAAGACCGCAGTCAAAACATGAGGACAAGCATCAACTAAGGTGACAAATCTGTACAGATTAATCTAGGAAATTGATCCAGGCCCTAGAAAGAATCTCTCCGTCCCTTCTCCAATGAGGAAAGTGATTGCGCTAATTACTGAACATGGTCACTTCAGAAAACATTTACGAAAAGTGGGTCTCTGTAAAGATGAACTCTCTTGCAGATTGTGCAAACAGGACGAGGAATCTCCTTGAGTGTCCGTCCAATCCTGGAAAGAAAGAGACTCATTCTCTGTATAACTAGGGAAGATCTGGTAAAAGATGCCAGCATTGAACCAAAAGAGTGCAACTTGTACAAAGAACGAATTTTGGTAAACAATGAACCCCTTCCCAATGGGGTAGCACAATAAGTCTTAAGGCTTAGGTGCTGGAGGATTGAAAACTCTATCAAATCCCCCCGAGATCTAATCTAATCTCACCTTATCATCAGGAGCAGTGGTGAAGGCTGCAGAGGCGATTTTGAAGGACCTGCCATAAAGTGTTTTACAGCTTGTCTGTAGAGACTGGCTGGAATATTAGGATAGGCGCATTGTATCCAATGTTATAAAAAAAGTTATTACCATTCTTTATTCAACAACCTCAGGCACAATATAGGATGCGTTTATAACGAGCGTTTCTGGCTAGAGAATGTCGATTGAATTCTTCGAAAATGCATCCACCGTAGAGTGAGGCAATGTCAAGCATTCAAAAACAAATATTTTGGATCATTAAGAGTTGCAATTGTTGTTGCTGTACCTCATACACACACGTCATATTAAACAAGTTCTCTTCTGTACACTTTTACTGGGAGACACTAAAAATATAGCCCTAGCCAACCTACCCGTGTTGTTGTTGCGTTCAAACGAAAATTCAAATATTCGTACCGAACAGTGAGATGAGAACAATCTAACAAATCAGCTTCGCTCACAGTCTAAGGACTTCTTTGAGAGGGACGTACAACGGTTTCCTCACCAGTGTGACTGATGCCTTTAAGTTTACGTCAATTATCTTTAGCTGGAATTGTCATTATAGACATTTGCCATTCCTTTTACTTTAGCTGAAAAATATTGGAGACATGAATGTAAATTTTGTAATATATAGTTTAATTTGCTGTGTGGCGCATTGGAGCTTAAATAAAACTGACGATCCTTGAAAGTCGAGAACTTATGTAGCAAAACATACTAGTACTTAAATAAAATATTTGTAAATAGCAGAAATCAAATATATATATTACAGAAAGAACAAAATTAGTTATTGATTGAAAAGTGTAACTTTCTTCCTGGTATTAACAATCTCGTTTTAGTTTCTGTTATACAAATTGTTTCTGAATTATTTCTCTAGTTAATCTGGACACTAAAGGATTTTAACTTAAAATTTATGTTCTTTTATCAAACAATGTATTAAAATAAAATTTTCCTCGTTCCTTAATGTTTTCATTTGATTTTAAATTTAAAATTCTTCTGGTAAGTTTTCCCATTTTCGTAATAGGAACTGTTCCCCCCAAAACTTGGTTTGTTTACGTTCTAGTATACAATGCCAAGTACTATCTGGTTCTTCACACATAGGACATTTCCCCTTAGTGCATCAATTTTTTAACCCACTGAAATATTTTACTACTGTTCTAAAGCATACCAACCCTTCCCTTCCTACCTTATCACAAATTTCAATATATCTTTCTCTTCCCCGTACATTTTTAGTGTATTGTATAATTTCAGAGATTTTTGGTGAGTTTTCAATATAAATCAATTCATGCCTAAAGAACGAATTTCAACAACAAAAAATTAACTTCATAAAATATTACTTATGCCTTGTTAGTAACAAGTATGTGAAATGTACAAAAAAGCACTGACCAGCATTAGTGTCACAATATTTACACCACATGTAGTATGAAACTACAATGTATTAACATGTTCTTGTATCTTTTACATTGCTATAAAACGTTAGCATTGCCAATTAAAAGAGCAGAATAAATCACCTGCAATTTTTTGTCTGTTTTCTTAGATCTTCCTTAAAATAAAAATTGTAGTCCTAAAATATCTGCAGGGTGGTCAGGCGTATGTTAATTTTAGAATTGCATTATTTTATGTCTTTTCTTTTTCATTTCCAATGATACCTTGGTACCTTCCACATCAATTTCCAAAGAGATGTTTTCCTGCATGTTATCTAGATGAAGAAACTTAACTATACCTAAACTGGTAGTTGCTGCTCCTGTTTCACTTTTTTTTTCAGTGGGTTTTTCGTTTTGAGTCATGGACGGGTGGCCATTGTAAGACAAGTTTGACAGACAGCTGGAATGTCAACCTAGCAATTTAGCAGTCGCAATGCTACGAGGCAAACCTGGGTTCGCCGTTTTTTTTTTTTTTTTTTTTTTTTTTGGACTTGTGGATGCCGCTGTTTACGGAATTTTTATTACTCAGGTTTCTGTGTCTAAAATGTTAATTTTAGGAAGTAAAAAAGCGTAGCTCTACAAAGGTTTCATACGTCGAATCTTCGAGCCTAAAAACGAGAAACCTCTTTTATTTTGAGTGCGATAGTTGAAATTATTACAGAGCGCTAGAGGCAATTTAGCAATACTTTTATTGATTCTTGGTGACGACTGTATAAATCTATTTAATTCATGTTATACAGTGATTCATAGAATCGCTGATTGCGTTCGCAGCATCTTGAAATTCCTGGCTTTGTTGGCCGTTTAATGTAAATAATAAACTTATGCTTCTTTAATTTTTTTTTTATACAAACGCTTTTAAAGATAGATTTTTTTAAATGAAAGTCAGTAAGAAGCTTTCAAGAATCACTCCGGGACTCAAACAGCGGATCTTCCAATGCCATGCCGATGTTCTCACCATCTGAGCTACCGTACTTCTCTACCATATCCCCGAATCTCTGCAATGAGACAATCTTAGAGATCTGCATTGCGGGTAGTTTGCGACTATGGCCGGGCAGGACACGGTTGGTAAGAGTATCGGCAAGCCAAAGATCCGTGCCTCGAATCCCAGCCGCAACCTCTAATTTTTAATGTGATTCTAATTCCAAAACTTAGCTTAAAACTTTTTTTTTTTTGAGTAGTGTTTAACGCCCGTTTTCACTACTGAGGCACCACAGGCGGTGGACACTGATGATACATGAGATGAAATGATAAATTGGGAAAGGATATTTTTTTTTTAAGGAAGGAAGCATTCCAGGCCTAAGTTTAGGTACCTCCCCGGCATTTGCCAGTTATGAAGACTGAGGAAAACCTGGAAAAAACCCCAGTCAGGGAGGACGGTCCTGGCGGGATTCGAACCGCAGACCTCCCGCTCACGAGTCCGTGCCTTAACGACCTCGGCCACCCGTGGCGGTAGCTTAAAACTGATTGATGTGAAAAAATTACATTTCATGTAGAGACATACATACTTTATTTTAGAAAGAGAGTTCCCAAAATGGCATACTTTGGATGTCGTAAGTACTTTGGCAAAATTTTGATATTTTTTTCTAAAATTGTCATAGAAATATGAACTATAAAAATATGTACAGATTTTTTTTTATTTAAACCTTGAAGTAGAACATTTTCTCAATATTGATCCACAGTTATATTAGGACGAACTAAAATTGGAATAAAAATGCACAAAATTAAAATAAATATTAATTAATTTATATTAATTTAGGAAACGTCTTCATATATTTTCAAAGAAATAATCGACATTATCATCACAAAAGACAATTCCAGATCTAACTTGCCAAAACAACCTGCAACACCAGCTAGAAATTCGCCTAAAGGCTGATACAAACAACTCCAGAGCACTGTCTTTACGTGATAGAGCGAATAACACAAGCAAGTTATGAATCATATACACAGGGAAAACTCGTACTCAAGGCATGATAATAGTGCATGGTATTGCTAACACATTCGCCAAGGAGGAAATAGTGGAAGTAATTTTGTAGCGGAACCTGCCATAAACCAAGACACGCTGAATGAAAAGGAACACACAAAAGTGTACATCACGAATGGACAATCAAAATTTGCAGTGAGAGAAATAATTTCTATATATAAAGTGTTTAATATGTGTGGAAAAATGTTCAAGATGCAACGCCCATAGCTTGGATTTATACCATGATTATCCAGCTAGGGCTCTATCAGCCAAACCCACGCTACCATAAGGGAGCAGGTTGGTCTAATTTTTCTGACAGGCTACCCGACTTTCTTCTATAGAAAAAACTTTCTAATGAAGTTTCTTTGACGTATGCTAATGATATTTTACTGCATCCAAGATGGAAGGCTGTAACTGACGTGATCAGCAGCTCTGAGATCAATCTTTATTTGGTATTTAATAAAATAACATAATTTTCTTTTTTAGTTAAAATACGCTTTTCTTAATCACAAATGAAACTAACGGATTTGAAAATAATATTTATGATATTGATTTATAATGCTATGCTTTAATACAGGAATAAATGTTTAAGAAACGAACGAACCTATTTTATTAATTATTTCGAATGCAGTAATTATGTAATGTTGTAAACAGTTTCATATGCTATTTTTATATTCTAGATTCATATTACGACATTAATACAATTAATATGAATGTCAATTTTCTAATGAATTGCACTGAAGTCAGCCTTCTTTTATTACACTTATGACATGATTGTGTCGATGCAGATTCATTAGTTTATTGTTAATTGTAGATGGCTAAGATTGATTTAGTGCAAGAAATTTTAGCCCAGACTGAAAAGGCTGAATTTTATCAATATCGATGATATCATATGATACTTATCAAAAAGAATGCGACAGATTCATTAATTAAAGTAAAAATATTAAGATTATTTCAAAAACCTTAGTGCTGGCATATGTTTCGGAACGGTTAGTATCATCAAAATTTACTAATTCATTTGGTAGCAAATATTAACTTACTAATTTACTTCTTTAATATTATTTTATTCTACAGTTAAGGAAAATGAAGAATCGTTAGGACGCGATTTGTCGAAATATAATTTTTCTATGGCAAATTTTGCTTTCTATTTTTACATCCGTAATTAATCCTGAATCAATTGAACAATACTAAAATACGTAACAGAGTATGTCTACTTAGGGCAAACAGTTGCATTCCAGCATCGTGTGGGCAAAGAAATCAACAAAAGAATTTCCTCAGCATGGAAAGCATTCTAGTCATTGAAATTCGTACTGACGGACAATACTTTGAGCTGAAAACTGAGGTTAAACGTGCTGGACTCGAGCATATTCCCAACACATGCCATACTTGGAGCCTAACAGAAGTGGAAAGCAATAATATTAGCATCTGCCAACGTAAAATGGAGCGGAAAGCACTAGGGCTAGCCCTCATGGATGAAACATTATCTGTGGAATTAAGAAAGATGTCGGGACTAAACGTGTAAACAGTCTGAAGTGGAAATGGGGTGGACGTGTAGCAAGGCTACCAAGCAACAGATGGGGACTATAGCTATGTATCGATAGGAGAGGAAGAGAGAGATCGAGAACGACGTGGGCAGACTCCTTCAGGAAAGCAGTCGGGACACACTGGACAGCGTAGCACGAACTGCAGTACCTGAAACAGAGCTACAGAAAGAAGAGAACAACCGAAGACAATAGTGAAAGTGATACCAAACTTATAATAGACTCAGCACTTGAACCTTCTAGTTAAATTGTGTTATACTTGTAAAAATAAGAAACATTATAGACTTCACAAACTCAAAGGGACAATAACTCTTATGAGAAACAATGAGCCCCCCAGCTTGCAGAGGCCCTAGCTCTGGATGGGATATAAGTGACTTAATTTACTAATCCTGGCAAGCAAAAGACTCTCTCTCTCTATAACCAGGGAAGACTTGGGAAAGGACGCCAACATTGGAACCAAAATATTGCACACATTTGGGAAATAATGAAGGCTTCTCTCCCCATGAGGTAGCAAATAAGCTTTGGCTTACGTGCTGAGGTTGGTTCTGTTTTCAGTAGTACTAAAACTATTTCCTTAATATTATTGCGATATAATGGGTAAATGCCAGCATTTTAATGAAAACTATCTAATTAGTTGTTATGCAATTAATGTCATAATAAACCACGCCAAAATAAAATGAATGTATGTTATTAAATACATGAGAATGAAAAATTCGCGCAACAGAGATGGAAGATTTTCCTGATGATGCCGGCAGACATTGCCGATTTATAGCTAGCTAATAAGCCTAGTCTGCAATTGAGATGTGTGCTACGGTAATTATTGCGTAGGCGGCCTAATGGACGGTATTTATTGAAATTACTGGGCACTTAAAACCGCGAATGATTGTAAAACCTATTTGAGGGGTACAGAACTTAGGAACATAATTGAACCTCCTTGACGATGTAACCACTTAAGAGTGTCCAAACTTACACGTAAGTTTTGGGGCTACATTTTTTATGATGGCTTTCAGACGCAAGCTTTATCGCTTAAGAAGGGAATTGAGATGAGATTTGTGAAGCATTCCAAATGACATGAGTTGAGAGAATAAAAGATAAAGTTTGGAATTAAGAGTGGGATGGAAAAAAAGTGGGGATCTCGGCCGGAACTGCAACCACGAATCTTCAACCTACGGTTCCGATGCTTGAGTTGCCGTGCTCTATCCAAACATAGCCCTGAATCTCCCTTAACTTAAACTATACACTCTCTCTAGGGTAGATTAGTTACATTGATTTTATCTCTAAAAGGTGACTTGAAAACTTCAAAAACTAATGAACTAGGCTTCGTGGTTAATTTATATTATATTTAATATACAACTATTGAATCCATTGTATTTACACAGTGAGAATATTTTAGTTACGAGCGACAGAGCAAAAGCCAGTCATCAAGACGTACAATGCACGTGCAGGTAGCAGCTTGTGCTTAGTTTGAGGAAGGCTTTGTCAGCGAGCGGTTTTGCGTTCGGGTGTTAATCGCTGCTTTCATTATTGTAAATCGTATGCTAATTCTTCGTTAGATACGCCACAACATAAATATAGTCTTGAAATACATGATTTATATACGATACATATGTGAAAAGGGTTCTTGCAGAGAAATCACAAGGCGATTCGCAATAAAATATCCTGGCTATTGGGTTCCAGGTTCGAGAAACAGTTTGGAATGTATTGCCGATGAGGGGCATCCTCTTCAATCTCTCTTATAACACAAGTTAGAGCTTATCAGTTTTAAATACTGTCAGTAAAAATATAAATACTAAATTTAAAATTCTAACTTTATACGCGGCGATTCTTTATCTCCTTTTTTCCCGGTTCATCATGCCGCGTTCAGGCGGCCCGTAATCAAATAATCTCATTGTATTTTACCTGAGACAGGGTCTCTCAATGACAAGAAAAGTATTCTTACGAAAGAAAAGTCAGGTGAAATACAGGAATTTCCCTCGCTGATGCCGGCAATATATTGCCGCTGAGGGGCATCATTTTTAACATCTCTCATAACGAGGTTAGTGCTTATTATCAGTTTTAAATAATTTCATTAAAATATACGTGTTACGTTTAAAACACTTAACGCCCGGCTACTCCTTATCTCTCTCTCTCTCTCTCTCTCTCTCTCTCTCTCTCTCTCTCTCTCTCTCTCTCTTCCCCTCCGGTTCCTCAAGCTGCACTCAGGTGGCCCGTAATCAAGTAACCTTACTGTAATTTACCCATGTCTTTTATCAAATTAAATTTAAAAGTCTTTCTAAATCGAAAATATGCATTACAAAAAGTTTACTGCTTAATACTACGCCGTAGCAATTACAAATACATAAAATTTATCTAGTTTTAGAGCAGAAACATGTGTAAACTCCATGGAGTCGGTCACTAAACTCCCATTGTTTTTAATTGGGGAAACTATAAGCATTGGTATACGTATGTTAAGTAAAACGGCGCAAGAGAGAATGTTGGATGATGATAAGGCTTAAAAGAGCCGCTGTTCTTTTGTTCTTAAGAAAAGCGAAGTAAATGATGACGGTCGACTACTGCAGTTTTAGCTCTCTACAGCGTGTGTGTGTGTCTGCCTCTAAGCACGTGACCCACGCCTGCTCTGATTTAGATATAAAGTGATTTACTATAATTGAGCACTTGAACGACGCTTTCCAGCACAAAACATCAAAGTTGGCAGCCCCGTCGCGCGCATAGAATCTTCAAACACTCGCTGGCGGCCCTTTTCTGCCTGCTGTGTGCAATTTTTGCATATCTCTTGCGCAGTATCTGACCCCGCTACCATGTCCCTATTATTCTCTCCCCTTCAGTGCCCCGGTTTTTTCTCTCGTTTATTCACCTACATGAAATACTTTCCTCGTAAGTGGTCTGTTAGGTATAGTATGACTCGAAAGTGAGCGTAAGTAGAGGTATTTATATTTGGGTTTAAAGCTAAGAGAATATAATTGAATGTAGCACTCTGGAATAAGATTAAATATGTCGTTTTTAATATTTTATGAGACTATTTCACTTATGCAATGTTATCATAAAATCGACCAATGAAATGAAACAAAATTATGAATTGTAACCAATCACAGCCCGATTACCGTGAAATTATGGAAAAGGTTTATCAAATCTCTTTACCGTGCGAAGCGTATTTCCTTTTGGTCAGTGTATCCACTTCTATACACTCCACTGTAATTTCTGAGCACGCAAATTGTACATTTAACTAAATGTGCATTTACTCAAACATTTTTTTTTTTTTTGGTTGGTATTCAGCCAAATCGTTTGAAATCATTTTGTAAATTATGTAACAATGCCTGCTTGAATAACCATAAAATTGTAATAAACAATTGTTCAGAATGGTACAATGATATCCATTTTTTGTTTTCTTCATTTGCTGTTAGTAAATCGAACGATGGCGATTGTAATAGTTGACTTTCATCTATTTCAGTCTCACGGTTGCTAAACTGGTAAGGTAATCCTAAGTAAGTAAAGCGCTTTATACATCTATTAATATTCTGTACCCAAATTTCAAATATAAATTACTTTTATTTTTATTCTATTTATGAAATAGTCATAAACCTGTATTTGGTTCTTCTCTATTGACATTCTTTTGTTGCAACATGGCTTGAAAAGGTTAAGTATTCATAATGCAAATATGCAATTATTACAGTTTTGTAAGCTAACTTTAGGGGAATTATATTTAAATTATTATTTTATTCGTGAAATATTTCTAATAAATATCACTCGAGAGTCTGAGCTTTCAAGAGAAATTCATCCATTCCATTCGTAAATTTATAGGTTATCTCAGATTCTCTCATGGCATTTCATAGGTAACTGCTTTCCGCGAATCCTCCACTAAGCCGTATTTCCCAAACTGTGGTTCGCGGACCCCTGGTGTCCTCGAAAGTTTGCAGAGTTGTTCGCTAATGGCACATTTTGAATTATTTTTTATTTTATTTATTTATATTATTACAACTTAAACCTGGAATATAGAATTGTAGCCAGAGTGAACTATGTACATATATTATGAATATTTTAAGTTCTTCAAAATGAGGTAGGTGTTTAGATATTTAATGGCATGCAGTAGTTTCCTAAGATTGTTATAAAAAGACTTTGATAATGGGCTTGAGATGCGTGTAGGGCGATTGTATTTAAAATGTCTTATATCATTTTCAATTCTGCGTAAAACACTGTACCTACCAAATTAAGCTATTTTCTTACATCTTCATTTGAAATTCGGTGAGAAGGATGCACCGTTTCGTTTCAGTATATTGAGACTTCCGCAACTTTGCTATTTAAGCCCGGTTGGAATTCTGTCACTATATAAAATAGTTCTGTAATATATAAAAGTGATCCTAAATATCTGGTTTAGATTAAAAGGACGGAAAATTAGTTATTGTACTATTAACTTATTTTTGTTTTAAATGTAAATTATATATAATTATTTAAACTAATATAGCTTCAACATTTTAATCCTAATGATATCAGTTTTGGATAAGAATCCCAAGATTGACGTATTTACCGTAACTGCAGAAACTTAACATTAAAGATTGTTAAGCAGTTTGTATATTAATAAGAGAATAAAGGAAGATTTGCGATTCAAGTCTGTTGTGGCATTAGCAGTGTTTCTTCTGTTAGCTATGTACTTAAGTTCCTAGTACTGTGTAAATAAATAAAAACAAACCAGAATATAACTATTTTTCCCATGACCTTTCAATAATTATTTTGAGCAAATCTTTGAGTGCACCATTAAACGAAATCCTTACGGGAAAAAATCCAATCATCTAAGATTAAAAGTAAAACATGTTTTCTAGTAGACATCTTCAATACATACTCACTTTTTTCCAACCCACGTTTCTATCTTAATGTTTTCAATTTGTTACAATACTTAGGAATGTAATAAATATAATTTATATAAAAAATGTTCATCACTATACCATTTGTTGTTGCTAATTGTAGAACATTCGGTCTTTGTAGTGGAGTGTTTAGGACTTCTTCACAAGGACATTGCCAATTCTAAAGATATTGTTGAAATTTACCATGGATGGAGAGGCAATGAGTGAAGATAAACGTGGAAAATATTGTCTGCTGAAAATGGATGGGTAAAATGTTTGGTATTTGAGACTTTCAAAGGTGTGATATTAGCTGGTTCCATAGGTAGTTTTGCAGTTTTTTCTTGGGGAATTATCCTGGAAGTCTCTCAGAGGCTATAGTTTTGTCAATTCTGGGCTTTATTGTTGCTACATAATCCACACTTTGGTTTCCTACATGACCGGTATGATCTCTGATTCAGTAGAGGGTTTTGGTAGCTCTTGAGATCTCGCATTTCCAATGAATGGTCAACATGAGCTGTCTAGTGTTCTTCTTGAACACTTCCTTTAAGCGGCAAGTCTGGGCTCTGGAGGGCTGTTGGTTTGGATGGTACAATCGATGAGAATTTAACGCAAGCTGATTGAGGCAGTTGATTGTTTATACAGAGGTGAAACGTCGGATCAAACTAGAGATTTACAATGCTCATTGCTTCATTTTTAAATTGAAAACAGCAGTTGAATAGTCGTAACATACGTCAACGATCGATAACGCACTTCGATTCTTCGCTGCTGTGATTTGCGGGCATAGTGTAACTCAGATTTGACTCGGCGTTGAGTGAGTTAGCTGCCAAAATGATGAATGATTTTTGGACAAATATGCATGATATTGCAGGTCAGATTAAATTTAGTTTATTTTCCTCATAAAATAACAGAGTTAAAAGTTATTCCCAAACTTTTTCCTCTGTCGCTGCCTTCTGAGGCCGGGCTACCCGTAAGGCGCAGCTATGTCTACCCAATGGCAATGATGATTATGGTGCGTTAGGGGAGAGGGTTTGAAGGCCCTGCCTTACCAATATTAACTAAGTTAACAGCTAAAGCACTGAAATTTAAACAGCTTATTTTGATACATTTTATGAAGCAGAATTATTAGAATTTAAGCATTGGAATAATTCGAATTTTTTATTATATATCTATTTTTTTTGTTAAAATTTTATGGAAAAATTCCGTAACTCCTAAGTTATTAAGTTTAACTTGAAAATTCTGTTTCGGTAACATCACAAAATACAACTGAAATGTTCACAGCAATTAATGCAGTAGTTTTTCTTCTTCTTCTTCTTCTTCTTCCTCCTCCTCCTCCTCTTCCTCTTCCTCCTCCTCTTCCTCCTGTACTTTTGAGAAACTTACGATCAAAGAAAATATTGTTAAAAATTCACTCATACAAATGGCTCCAATCTAGAACCCAAGTACGCCTGCGTCGTAGCTAAGGTCTGGCCAGACCGTTTATGTAATACCCAACAGCCAGTGCAAGTTGTTTTCTCTAGAAAATGATAAAAACCAGAACTTTCCAGCTCATTTGGTTCGAAAAACTATAACTTTAAAATGGGTGGTGCCAAAATCAGGAGTTTATCAATGATGATGTATTTTCAAATATTAATAAAATAATTCTAGGGTACTCATCATAGTAAAAATTATTTATACTATATAATTCATAAAAGTTGCCAATTTATTGGCATTAATATTTTCAAAAACGTCAAAAAATTCAAATGTTTGTCTTCTAATTTCCCTTAAAACCAGAGAGACCTAACTTAACCAAAAGAAGGGTATAATAGGAATCTTTCTAGTCAAAGAAAAATCTGAATCTAGAAAATTCCTGAATCTAGACAACGAGGCTAGTCTATTTCCAAGCATTGAATATATTTCCTACTATCTGACTATGTTAACGTTCTATCCTGTGCAGTTTCACACATAATATTAATCTTGTACATTTTTCATTGCTTTACCAATCTTTCCCTAACACTGTGGCATTTCTCAAGCTGTATTTCCCGCAAGAACTGCCAAAATTAACTCTCGTTTTTTTTCATAAATATTTATACTTTGAGGAAGGCTACTAAAGTTTATAGTTTTCACAAGGAGTTTGTTAATAGCACTACTGTATAAAAATTAAAACATTTGCTACTAAATTAGATGCCCATTTGTATTTCCATTTGCGTTTCTGTCACAGTTTCTCGATGATTATGCGCAAATCGAAGTCGTGCTTGTTTAGCATCCTATACTCCAGTTGCGCCTGTCACATTTCTCTTCCGCAACTGCCGCGCGGCAGCCTGTTAGTGTCAGTTATATAACACTAGCAAGGATATACAATGCGAGCACAGCGCATGCCCGCCACGAGTCGGGAGGGCGCTCACCTTGTTATCATCGTTAATGTTGTTGCTGTAGTGAAGTCAATTACACCCAGCATGACACCAAAATGTGATTACGCCATTTCATTTTGTAATGAGACTGAAAAATTCAAGGTCTTTATTATTTGTTTTAGAACTCTTAGAGATTAAAAGTTACTATCGTGTAGAAATAATTTGAAGTCATTTCATTTCATTTAATTTTTTTTGTAGGTAAGTGTTTAAAAAGCCTAGCCTATGAACTTATAATAGTTCAAACAAACTATATTTAAAATCTGATATAATATGGCAGGATCTTTACAAACAAGCTTGATAAATATAATGATTGGGATGGTGCCAGTTTTCTGTCTTTCCCTGTTCCAAATACGAGACAGAGCTGGTACAAACGAGCACAAAATGAGAGTTTGCCTACTCTCACAGATAGAACTCGATTGGACTTTGTCCTGTCTATTTGCTTTGTTGATAGGGGTGATATGAGTGAAAAAGGCTGCCTTTGAGAAGAAGAAAGTATTGTGTTATAGAATTTTACATTCTCCAATTTGTTGTTAGTGTGCAACGTTTAGGTGCATATCCACCAGTAGTTATTCAATTCGCAAGTGGTATTTAGATTTTAAGAAAAGAGGATATGTTTGTGGATGGATGGATGGATAGATGGCGGTGTTTATTTTACAAACTATATGCATTATATCCATTGCATGGGTCCAGAGACCATACTTGCTACTATTTAACACCGGTGGACAATATACTTATATGCCAATATTATTTATATAAAACCATTAACACAGAGATAATTATACTATATGAAAATATTTATATACAACTATTAATTCGCAGATAATTATATTACATGAAAATATACACACATACTTGCTTTCTCTTTCTTTCATGTAGGTAAATCACTATTGTATATTGTTTAAACACATACAGCTTCTTATTAGGCGCATTTTACATAAAAACTTACCTAGGTTTGACAAATGCTCAAGCAAGTTCCAGCATGCTAACCTGCCCCTATTCCGGTATGTAAACTTGAATCCAAGCCGCCAATGTTATGTGTTTGGACAATGTGCCAATAATGTTGCCAGTCTTCCAGATGGCAAACTCCAATATTCTGTTTCATTGGTAATTTTTGGTGCTTCTATGCTTTCCAAGCCCCCAGTCTAAGCCAGTGTTATACCTGATCGGTTCTTGAAAGTTAAGTTATTTATGTATAAATATATTTACAAGAGAAAGTCAACCAGCTAGCCGCCATAAATACGGAAACAATGGAAGTCTATCACTCAGTCTGCAGAAATCTACTGTCAGAAGCAGCAGGGAATTGTAAATCCCGCAGAAGATCTGCGCAAACGGTTGCGGTAAAACTGAAATTCAAATTGCAATGATCTTCTTTCTGTTAGATCAATGGATCCCAAACTTTCTCAACTCGCGAACTCTCTTCATTAAGATCTAGATTGAGCAAACCACGTATAAATATATAAAATATTTAACAATCTTATGTTATACCAAAGTTGCTATAGTTACCGTAAAAGACCTACCTTAGTATTCCCTAAAAATTGCGGAAAAATGCTTGAAACTATATTACGTCCAATTATACATTTATTTTACAGTTAAAACATTAAATCCTAAATTAAATAGGTAAGTAAATAATGCAATAGTTAAGTAATAGTTTATATTTCACACGTTTTAGTTCAAACCAGACACTATAAATACTTTTTATATTATTTAAATATTTTGTCTAGTGCTAATTCGTGAGAATTTAAGTTACACAGTAACAGGAAATGGCCAATACTTTAAACAAACAGTGAATTTTTATTGAATGATGTTTAATGCCCGTGTTTACTCCTGAGGCACCCCAGGCGGAAATGAAGAGGTGAGTGAATAGTTTGCTTTGGATGGCACAGGGCTTTAAATCTGGAACCACAGAAGTGGAAAGTGATCTAAGATTTAAACTTCCATCCCCTGGTACGCATCTTCTTGTCCATACTCAAAATCTTCTTCTTATAACAGACTAGGTGTTGCACCCCATTTTTTCTTATTCGGCGACATGCCCATTGTACGTTAATTAATGATAGTGGTATCTCTGACGTCTAGGTATTTAATGTTTCAGTCGATAAAGCAGGGACAGGGATGAGAGGTGTGATATGACTGAATCGTTAAAATACTGTTAGTAATAGTTCTTAAATAGGCTGTTAACAATTTATAATAGCATAGAAACGCAATGTCTTCTAACAATAGATCAATTATTAGCATAGCCACAAATGTGTAAGAAAGGGGCTAAAATTAGTTTATGTGAAATAAGGTACATACGAGTACAAATAGTTAATTTTAACTACTTGCAATACAAATCCCCCTAGGGTGGGATTCAAATGGTGCAGATCAGTAAATTGAGGAAAGGTCAGCAATTTTAAAAATAAAATATTAAACTAATGCATTTTCACCTCATAATTAAAATTCAGCCCTTGTTCCATTTATATTGAAAATAAGAAAATATAATTACATAAAATTGTTTTAACTGTGGAAAAAGTTTTGAAATTGTCAATTCACCAATATTTGCTCTTCTTTTTTGTAACTAACCGGTTTTCTTCTTTTGAAAGGCTGGAAAGTAATTTGTCTATTTTAATCTGAATAATGCTGCAGTTTGTATAAGCGATTCACTGTTTTATTTTCACTTTCATTAGCACACGTGAGTGAGTGTAGTATTTTAAAGTGATGTAAATATGACCTGCGATTACCTTGGGCTGTTACCATGCTGTGATTTTAAGAGTTAACATATTTTTTTAACTTTAATACCTTTTTGATGCTTGGGAACAACTCTTTTGTGGTCATTTCCTAATGTTGTTGCCATTTTTCTACGCTCTGTTGCCTTATTTCATACACAATCTCACTTTTGGGGATTCTGCGAAAACTAAAAATGCCGTAGCTTTTTCAAGTTTATCTCATTTCGTTGCCGTAATTCCCTACATGGACTTTAATCCAGGTAAATGTGATACAGTATTTTCCTCTTTTCTAGAGTTGTTTTTCTTCTGATTTCCTCTCTAAGTTGATTGTGTATTATGTTATTCAGAGACTGTTAATTTTGCTCTCTGTCTTGGAGTTAATGTATATTGTTCATAGATTCTCTGTTATGTGAAGGGCTTTAATGATAGCTAGTTGCTCCGCTTGATTATTGAAACATTTATTTGCTAGTTTATGTTTTAGCTGATAGGTCTGTTTGTTGTGAATTAAGATCAATTAGCTTTCACTACCTGTTGTGTCTGTACTGAACCCCCACACTTTTTGGCAGATCCACAAACATGGTAAGAACCCTTATTAAAAGTATAAATAAGACTAATATTAAATTAATAGTTTTATCATATTATGAAAAATATAAACTTTCACTTAACGTTCCCGTAGAAGCAAGCTATCTTTCTTTGTGCGCAAGAATAGACCATAGCAATGCTTTGCTGTTTGTGATACTATCAAACAGGAGGAAGTAAACGAGATTATTGTAAGCGAGAGCGTGAAGATTTCAATGCGCGGATAAAACAGTAGCTTGCCGCTATGGGAGAGAGGTTTTTGTGATTTACGCTAATGAGCAAGTTAGGTATTAACCATGCAATGCTGTCTCTGCGAAGTTTTGCGTAACCTTTCAAGTCTTACTTCACTTCTCCTCATAAAGCTACTGTTTTGCAGTAGAATGGGCTCATAAATTCCAGCGTAATGTTGCAAAAGCCAGTTGTATCAGTGGCGTATTTCTACTTGGGTTACCAGTAGAGTGAATGGAATGGACTTTCCAGTATCACTTCTAGCTCGGCAAAGAAAACATTTTTTTTTTAAAGCGAGAATACAAATACCAGATTGTTTAGGCGCCTTTGTTCATTTTAACGCAGTCAAAATGCCCCATTCACCAATGTGAATTTAGCACATTCATTATGCATCATCTCAGAATTTATTATCGATAGACAGCTGATTTTTACATGGCGTATCATGAAAAATGTTTCATATGATTGATGAAAATTGATGTTGCATAGAATAGTAAGAAATGCGCTATTTTTTAAAAATATCGTGCACTTTTTACTTGGAATTTTAATTTTTTTAAAAAAAATAACTGCATAATATTAAATTATTTCATTAAATTAACTTTTATAATCTTAAAAATAGTTGATAACTTCCAAGTGTTTATGCTTAAAAGTTTCTCATATACTAAGAGTAGTTTTATAGAAAAGTAAACTGCAATTAAACATAAAAATAAAAAGAAAACTGGAAATTTATAGAATAAATAGATCCTCAAAACACTAGAGGCTACTAGTACTCTTTCTCTTTATCTTGATCCTTTATTCTTTTTATTAATTTATTCATTAATAACTTTGTTTATATACGGAACAATTAGTAAAAAAGACCGCCTCCGTGGTCTAGTGGTAGCGTTTGCAACTACTAATCCGAATTTCCTTGGTTCGAATCCAATCAAGTCAAGTTTCCGGATTTTTTTTTCTTCGGAGTTTGTCCTTACCCGAAGAAAATGAATGCTAGATAGCTTCAAGGCGCGAAAGACTCGGAACTCATTTCCGCCGTCATTAATTCATTTCCTTTTTATTCATCCCTACATACTTACACCTATAGCATTCAGTCTACAAAATACAGACGTCGCGAGAAGACCAATGCAGTCAACGAGACAACAAGTTAAACATTTTAAAAAATTAGGAAAACTTCTTTAGAGCAAAAGTTTACAAAATTATTGGTGTTTAGCTGAATGAATGATCCAGTATAACACATAAATTTTTAAAAATAGTAATAATGTTTAGAATTAACGTACATTTTTTATTTGTTTTATTTACAGACGCTCTTTAACATCTCAGGTCAAAAGCGTCCCATTCGATTCAGGGCATGAAACGGCCGACAAATTTTGCTCAGAGGTCTCTTCTTTCAGGCTTGAGATTCTTTATCGCGCCGCAAATATACGACACAGGACACACGGCTTTACTTTCGTTCCGAATGAAGCCATACTTAGGATTTTTACGCCCGAAAAAAATCCATCGGTTCGGGCTGTGATCGAACCCGCGATCTTGGGTTTAGGAGGCAAGTATGGTTACTACTACCCACCAGGACCAAAAACGTACAGCCTTGAAAAGATAAAAAATTAAGTGGTAAAACCAAGATGTTAACGTGATATCAAAATCAGTACTAAAAAAATAAAATGACAATTTTTTACTCCCCTAAATTAAAATATAAATATTTGCTGTTTCGTTCAGTTTTAAAGTGTAATCCATTCTTATAACATGCATTTATATTCCGTAGGTTTTGAAAAGTACTTATGGTGGTGGAAATGGAACACATTTGCACAATATAAAACAAAACCAATCATTATTTTCTGCGGTGTCTAATATTATTAAATATTTTGCATTAAAAATGTTTCACGTATAAAAATCAAGATATAAAAATTCAAAACGTCAATGGATAATAACTACGATGTAAAAACGCAAGCTGTAAAGAAAAAAACTCGACATGAAATTGCATGTTTAGCAGAGCTTAACTACAATAAAGTGTTTCATTCCTTCTCTGAAAAACTGCCTACAGCACGAAATGGCGTAGATGTTTCCTCCGCCAGATTCACGCCACTGCCTCCCAGCATCTTTCAGAACTAATTACATGTTTAGTCCATAAGAGGAATAAAGTCGAAGAAGACCATGGCACAACGGACATGGCGTTTATTTTTGCTGACAACTCAGTCGGCAAGATGATTAGACCTAGGCATCTTAACAGCTGTGGTTTTGTGGTCATAGGCTGGTAATGCACGTTGAGTAACGGACATGTGCCTTAAGCAGCCATTAGCAGCAATCGTGTTTCATTCTGCAATTTGCAGCAATGAAACACTCACAAGGAACACCTGGATAATAACTCTTTAGTTTGTAGTACCACATTTGGCAATCATTTCAGAAAACATGCGCCAGCCGTTTTAAACAGTCTTGGCCACTTCGTGACATTTTTACGTGGAATTTCTCTCGAGAGGCCTGCCTTGCTTCTGTTCAGCCATAGTTTCTAAGAAAGGGACATACACTTCTATCTTTATACCCTTCACTAAATGTTTTCTTATGTATTTGTCATTTAGTTTTTAATATTTGTAAACCTGTGTTGTAATTTCACAATATTAATATAAAAATTAATTAATTAAAAAGTGGAAGCTCAGGCAATCGTTCAAATTTAAAGATGATTTGTTTTATTTACGGACGCTCTTTATCATCTCAGGTCATCAGCGTCCCATTCTATTCAGGGGACCGGCCGAGGTCGTTAAGGGACGGACTCGTGAACGGGAGGTCTGGAGTTTGAATCCCACCAGGACCGTCCTCCCTGACTGGTTTTTTTTTTTTTTTTTCCTGTTTTTCTCAGTCCTCAAATGGCAAATGCCGGGGAGGTACCTAAACTTAAGGTCAACTTAGGCCTGGAACGTTTCCTTCCTTTAAAAATCCTTTCCCAATGTATCATTTCATCTCATGTATCAACAGTGTTCATCGCCTGTGGTGATCTGTAGCAAAAACAGGCGTTAAACACCATTCAAAAAAAATTTTTTTTAGGCCGTGAAAGGCCGATAAATTTTGCTCAGAGGCCTCTTCTTTCAGGCTTGAGGTTCTTTATCGTGCCGTAAATGTACGACACGGGACCCATGCTTTACTTCCCTTCCGAAGGAAGCCATACTTAAGATTTTTACGCCCGAAAAAAATCCATCGGTCCTGGCCGGGATCGAGCCCGCGGTCTAGAAGACAAGTATGGTTATCACTACACAACCAGGACCGACCTTCAAATTTAAAGAAAAAATGTATTATGGAATTTATACATTTTCTTATAAGATATGATTGGCTTATTTCTTTATGAAATATGTAATTAACACACAACATTTAATGGGAATTGCATCCATATAACCAATATTACACATTAGTATTCAAATGTAATTTATTGTTAATTTATAAGCATAAAAAGTGCAGTTCTCTGATACTTAGTAATATTCCATTGTCTGATACTAGGGGTCAATAAAATACAAAAATGCATTGTACAGAGGTGCCAGTTATTACCGATTTTAACTGATTTCAGGGAAATTATTATGGAGAAACAAAACTAATGAGACAAATAGGAGAGAAAATATCGACGTTTTTCTACGTATTATCTGAGAACTAAACGAATGAAAGCATACTTCCCTTTCCAACCTATTGCGATAGTAGCAGAAATTTCCGTGCTATTAGAATACTAAACATTGCACAATGAATTTTCATTGCAGAAGAAGTGAGAGGTAACGTTTAATTATGTATAAATGTATCGATAGTTCACGCTATAGACTTACTGGTATAATTCACCTGAAAAAAATATCAGAGCGAAATTAAATGAACAATATACATAATAAGTGATCAAATAAAAGCAAAATAAATATGAAAACTTTTGAACGAAACGTTTGCATTATGGATTACTGCATAATAAACAAAAATTGCCCGAATTATTCCCTCTCGTGATGTGTCTAGATTTTCAAAATAATCGAATCCAAAAAGTTGTTTTATTTATAAAAACAATGGAATATAACTAAGATTGTAAACGTTACAGACTGTAATCTGAAATTCATTTGGCACTCATGAAAGCTTGTAAACGATAAAACTTACATTTCCTTAAGAATCGAACATTACTGGAGTTTATTGATTATCCCTGACCAAATTTTCAGACATCGCTCTTTATGTCCCACTGAATCCCTGACCTGAATGCGACAAAATCGTGAGAGGTTGCTAAATTGCGTTGTAATACTGGTGTAAAATGAACAAACGTGGAAATAAAGAAGAAAAATGCTGCGAGTGCTATGTCTAAAGCCCCAAAGTTTACTTTAAAAATTTGCTGAACAATCCTTCACGGTTAGATTTATGTCTCAAGCTATTATTAGTCAATGCAGCAGATAACCAGAGCAAGTGGGGCGGGGCTAGGAGGGGCAGTGGGTCGAGGTGAACCGTTTTGAAGTGGCAACGCCCCCTACTTCCCTCCCATCATTAAGTTCTTCTGGTGAAAGGTCCACCGTGTGACGAATGGGTCCCCTTGTAATGATATATTATTCACACCTTGTACGTCTGCGCAATAGTTTTCCTCTCTTATTTTAGCTTTAACGGTACCGTCACTGCGAAATCGACTCTTCTTTCCCACTTCGCATGCATGAGTCACTATTCATTACCTTTAGAAAACACTACTAGTAGTAAAATAGTTGCTCTTAATCAATAAAACCTGCAAACCAGTGTTCGTAAATATAAAATAAGCTATGCTACTCCGCTAGCTTCAATTACTGAACGAAATAAAATTGAAAAAGAACCATTTTTGTACAAATTCTTCGTTCGCCGTTTAAGAACTTTAATGCCTTTCGCATATTCTCATTTGAGATAAAATGGTTCAGTGAAGTTTCAATCTGAAAAGCAGATTGACAGTTTAAGTGCAAATCTAAATCAATCTCTCGAACTAAAAAGTGGCACATAAATATTAAAATATTTAATGGAAAATACGTAGGGTTTATAAACTAATTTTGGTGTGTTTTCATGAAACAGCATTGAGCTATCAATTTTTGTTTGGAAAGTTTCATTCTTAATTATTATTTTATAAAATATATTAATAAGTTTAGCAACTATGGTATTAGTTATTACGTTCACATTTAATTTAATTCTTTTACCAATTATTGTAACTACAATCTACGTAGAGTTAATAAAAATGGTGTCGTATGATCATAAAAGTATATTGCGATAGGCACTTATTTTTTCATGCTCGATAATGTGGCGTGAGGACTTTAGAATTATATATTTCGAAGTTGTACTATGTGTTAACAATAGCAAAATGCCTGGGAAGGGTATTTATAATTGATAAGTGAAGCATGCATGAGAAGATGACACATAAGCGTCTTTTAAAATTTAAGCGTTTCCCTTCATCTTTCCCTTCCTTCGAAGGACATGAAACTGAAAGGTTCAAACCAGATACTCCTCGGGGCCATTCGTGGTTTAGAGGATTGTTAATTGATCAAAGATGTACACCAGGCATTAATAAACTAGCTTAAACACGTAGAGAATATTTTAATTTGTTTTATAACACTTAGCTAAATTTACATTCTTAATTTCCTATTAGTTAATGATTTAGAACAATGATGTGCTAAATTAAAAATGATTATATCCCCCAATGTCACAGCTATTAATGAGTTTAAATATTACGTGAGTGCTCTCTTTAAATTCAATATATATTTATTTGGCTTTTAGGCAATGGCAGATAAATAGTAACGTAACCATGTAACACCTATTCCCATTGTTTGTTTATTTAATATTTCACAATAATTTTAACTTTTCTGTACTAAGAAAATTTCCAAAGATTATAAACTATGTTTTAAAAAGAATCAATAAAATGTTCACGTTTCTGACATAAAGTGATATTATGAGTAGGTTCTTAAGAGTTCTTGATACAAAAAAAAAAATACTTTGGAGTCCTAGGGTTAAAAGATAGGATAGAAAAGTTGTTGTGGTGCTTAAAACCCTCTTGGATGTTTGCTGTGGCTACAAGATATTTTTACATTAAGAAAACATAACTTATTTAATCACAAATAAGAAATTACTGATAATAAATTAGTAATAGCGTTTGCTGCTCAAAAAGATATTTGCCCTTTTTCCAGTACTACAGAAAATCACTAAAATATTAATTATTTTAAATATACAATCTATTTGTCTTTTTATTTACATTTAAACTCTAAAATTGGAAAGTAATACAAAAGATCAAAGGTTTTCCAAGAAATGTCCTTGAATTAGTAGTTTTGGTTTTATTTAAATTAAGTGCACTTTTATTTAAAACAACATTTCCATTATTTAAAACATTCTTCTTATACTCAGCCCTTTTCTACAGTTAAAAATATATGGCAATGGCATTTTGTCATTGAGGTTATTTGAGTTACGGGCTGGCAGAGCACGGTTATTTTCTGGTAGAAGTCAGTCGTCATGGTCGTGTAATGCATTTGATGGTAGCAGCTTGTAATTAGTATGAGGGACGCTTTGTCAGCGAGAGATTGTGCATTATTTTGTAACTATGTGCTTTCAATTGTGAGCTAATATTTCTTACTCTAGTTATGTCACGAAGAATGGAGTTTTACGTCCGATATATTGCCTAGATGAAAACGGATTCTTACAGAGAAGGGTAAGACATTTGCAAGAAAATATCCTGGAAAACTTAACGAGAGACTTAATATCTTAATGGCTAAGAAACTTGCTCCGAACCGCCTTATTCTTATTGAAGAAGACTAAGATGAAAAACAGATATCGGTAATGAGGAGCATTGTTTTCAATGTCTCTTTATTGCACAGATTAGTGTTTATTATCAATTTTAAATACACTGTCATTTTATGCTGTTATAAAATGCATACTTTATGTGCACTTTCCCAGTAAGCAGACGTACTCAGGCTGCCCTTAGCTCAAATAACCTCGTTGTACATTTGTTTCAATTAAAATAAAATCAAATTTACTCTCTATGAACCTTTTAAAACCTTTTAACATACTTATTAAGCCTTATTTTTGTTTTGCAAAAACTGTAACAAATTACTTATTATATTGTTAAAATATTTATTTTATTTGTTTATAATTTATATTGTAAAACGCCCGTTTTCACTGCTGAGGCATTGTAGGTGGTGGGCTCTGGTAATACATGAAATGAAATAATAAATTCGGAAAAAAACTGTTTTATTTCTAGACTTAAGTTTAGGGTATTTTCCGGCATTTGCTATTATGGAGGAAAACTTGAGAAAAAAGCTCAGTCAGGGATGATGGTTCTAGTGGGAATCGAACTGCCAGAGTCACTATTTACAATTCCGTGCTTTAATGACCTCGCCCATCAGTATCAGTTGTTTTTTTTTCTATGATTTATTTTATAATAGTTACTAAATTATCTTAAAATGTGTCATAATGTCAGTTATTTTTTAATTGTCTCACAATAAATTGCATAGAATATTCTTCCTAAGCAAAACTGTTTTCTGAATAGTTTTTTTTGGGGGGGGGATATATTTTGAATTTAATTTGCATTCTCTTGAAAATATCTCATTTGTAAGTCTGTTAACTGTAATGCAGATTGGAGTACTAGGAATAACAACAGAAGAATGATTACCACAATAAAAAAGAAAGCGCACGCTTGAAATTCTTTTAAAATTCATAAGGAGCTGCAGTATCAAGTCAAATATAGGTCGTATATGTTCGAACCACACTGACGTAGTGAAAGCCCAGTCTCTCTAACAACTGCATGCTAATGTGAGATTGCTCCAGGAACACACAAGCTAATGAGCCGATGATGTCTCAATGCCGGTAGGTTAATTAACCTAGTATACGCCCCTACATAGGGCCGCTCTTTCTAATCAATATAAATCAAAATAAATTAATGCGATACAAAGTAACCGTGTATTTTATGACTAAAGCAGTCATGCACTGTAGGAAGTTTGTACCTGAAAAATGAAACGAAATTCATACTCCAAATAATCCGATAAACTTATCATGCTACATAAAGCGGAAATAGTAGGGTAAGTAAGGACAAACAGGGTCAGTTTTAAAATGTAACCACCTTACGCTATTAAGAAATTGTTAGTGTTATTGACCAACATGTATGCAGCAAATAAATAAACAAAAAAAATTACGTCCGTTTTAACTACTGAGGCATCACAGGTATTGGGACTGATGATACATGAAACGAAATGATAAACTGAGAAAGAACTCTTTTTTTTAAAGGAAGGAAGCGTTCCAGGCCTGTGTTTATAGTACGTTCCCGGCATTTGCCATTTAAAACCTCAGTTAGGGAAGGCGGTCCTGGTGAGAACAAAATGTCGTTATTTTGTCACTTAAATACTGCATGGAGATTTGTTCTCAATACTAAATTCACATTGTGTAGAAGAAGTTGTGGTAATGGCCGCCTTCCTTGAATGCATTTTCAATGTTAAATGTGCGTGGGAAAAGCTCTGAGGATGACAGGCAGAGAATAATCAACGCATTTCGTGAGGGAAGCGGCCCACTTCATGTTGCAGAATTAAGTGGATTTTCTAATTCAGACAATTGCCTCTTCAGAGTCAAAGAGGACAGACAATTGAAGAAACAAGGCGGCAAGACTACTTTTACTAAGAAACAAAAGGTCATTTTGTTTAAAAAAAAAAACAGGCAAATGCTTATCACAGTCTACACAATTTTTGCTGAATGAAAACTGTTGTTCATATTTTCTAATTCCTAACGACATAAAAATCTCTCAAACCAGCCTTAGTTTTTTCTCATCGGGCTACAGTTTTTCAGAAATTGATATTACAGAAATAATAGTTTTTGTTATTTTTTCTTTGAGCAGATACACAAAATAAATATTCTTAAACATTTGAATAAGACAATAAAAGTTCACGGTATGAATGGGACAGGGTTGAATCAGAGCATTGAACCAGAAAAAAATCGACAATAAGGGAGTAATTTAGTTCCTGGAGAAAGAAAATGTAAAGTACGAATCATCTAAAGTTCCTCCACCAGTGCATATTAAATTAGGTCTAATGAAGCAATTTGTTACAGCTCTGAATAAGCATAGTGATTGTTTCAACTTTCTTGTTACAAAGTTTCCACAGAAGCTAAGGTAACAGCAGATATATCCGATGGACCCCAGATTCGTGAGCTTATGCAGGATGAGACCTTTCCTCAGTCGATGGCAGAGTTAGAGAAGTCTGCATGAATGGCATACAAAAAAGTAACAAACCTTTCTTGTAAACAAGAAATCTGAACACTGTAAGGAAATTGTGTAGGAAATGTTTACGTAGAGTGAGTGTTAAAGTGCATTTTCTCAACATCCATGCTTGCCTGCAAATCTTGGTGCAATGAGTGAAGAACAAAGTGAGCTGTTCATGAAGACATTAAAACAATGGAAACCGCTATCAAGGCTATGTCAATGAATAGGTGATTACTATTGGGTTTGAAAACAGATACCAACGAAGGACATATCAGAACTTCGAAAAAAATTAATTTTTCTTCTCCCTAGCAGTAAAAAAGTTTGGAAATTCATATTTATTGGCACATAGCTCTTTTTTTCAATATGTTCATTACGGTTTAAATTGAAATGAAACTTACATAAACAATTTTCATAGCTATATATTTTAAAACTTAATAATATCTCATGAAATTATAAGTACATTAACACATTTTATGTGATTTTATTTAAAAACCTAGCCCAATAGAGTAAAACTCAAAACATTTGAAATCAGAACATTTATATTGCATTTATCCAGGTTGAAAAATAAAAAAGCAAGAAAAAATTGTAGACCAGGGAAACGAAAACTTGAAGTCACTTCTAAGAAATACAAGAACTCAAGAAAGCAAGACATACAAGGATATTCATTTTCAGAGGTAGAAGGCACACAAGAACAAGAGGACACAATTTGTGAATTTTTCCAAATAAAATGCAGTGACGCTTTCTCATTAAAACTGAAAGGCCACATTGCGAAGGCAGGTCCAAGGAATGGTATCATGACCAATTGTTGGCCCTGTAAATAAATAAAAATATTTTGTAAGGAACAAACAATTCCATTAAAATGGTTAAATGTTAAAAAAATATGTGTAATGTTTAACCTTACTAATATTTTATATAGGAAGTATATGCATATTACTCTACCCGATTTACTTTAGTATCATGGGATGCACCTCTCATATATTTAATTGATGTTTATTAGTTTGATTAAAATAAAATAAAAATATTTCGTGAAGGTGGCTGCAACTGGTGGATGACTTAAATATGTATATCTTTAAAATTAAGATCAGAAGTTAGGTTTTATTTAATTTTGACCTAATTCACCCTTACTTACCCTATCTATTTCGGAAGAAAAGTAAAGCCTGAAAGAGAGGTATCTGCTAACCTACAACTGTAATAATAAACCCCAAACTGTAAGCATACAAACTACTAAAGAGAATCAATTACAAGTCCTAAAATCCTTGAAATCTCCCCTTTTTAATTGTGTTTCTATTTTGCTCTTTATTTAAAATAGTTTGCGTGAAAAGGAATTTATTTTAACAAGGAAACGTTCACTCCTAGAAGTATGAACAGTAACATTACAGATCTGCAATGTGTGTTGCAGCATGAGCAGGCGTCGATAATCTTAATTTATGATGGTTTTCCTGGAAACCACTGGCTTACATTTAGATAAGGAAAAACTTTTGAGTTGTGCTAGTATGATGTATCGTCCATCATGATTAAGACCGCCATATATACCTACTCGTACACATAGTAATAGTAACACTAGGTATAATAATATGTGGAATGTGGTATAATTTGATACTTTCTTAACATGCATACATTTTGCGCGAATAAGTATATTAAGGCACGGACTCGTGAGCGGAAGGTCTGGGATTCCGTCAGGACCGTCCTCCCTGAGTGACTTCTTTCCAAGTTTTCTGCAGTCCTCATTAGTGGGAATTACAAAGGAGGTATATTAAAATACAGGCCTAGAATGCTTCCATCTTTTAAAAGACAAATCTTTTCCCCATTTATCATTTCACCTCATATATCATTAGTGTCTACCTCTGTGATGCCTCAGCAATAAAAGCAGGCGTTAAACATTATAAAAAAAAAAAAACAAGCAAAGCAGTTCTTAACAGTCATCCGCTGCTAAGTGCAAAATACATTGCTGGCCATTAACATTGCAACACGTTGTGTGTGCTCATAATAGCCGTGAGGAAATGATTCCTGTCTTCTTGTTCGGTTATGCGAGGGATCCTTCACGTCTGTGTGTTCGAACTACTTAGTTTCACTATGGACGCATTTCGTCCAACACAAGCACATATTTCTCGGAATAGCATTCTGTCCTCTCGATATATCACAATTCTCCCTTGATCAAAATCAGACACCTGCTGATATTAATGTAATTTTTTCGGTGTTGCTTCTGAGAAAATGTGAAGTCGGTTTAATGCATCTCTTATGGACATTGCAATTTAAATAACCAGTATATGTTATTAAAATCAGAGCGCTAGTTGATGAGAAATAGATGCGCGATTTGCCGTTCATTGCACATGGACGATTCCACGTGAAAACGGACACCAAGAAATTGTACAAATAATTGCCTTGAAAAAATTAAGTATAATAGGAATTAAAACATATGATTTTTTTTCTCTAAATTTTAGTGTTCCTGTTTCAGTGCAATATTCTATTCTTGTTAAAATTATTAAAAATATAATATTTAATAATTATAATATTTATAATTATATATAATTATAATTTATAATTAATATTATAATTTTCCAAGGATATAAACCGGAATAGATTAAACAGCCACGGGTAGCGTGGTCGTTAGCGGGAAGTCTGGGCTTCGAATTCCACTAGGGCCGTCCTCACTGACTAAGGTTTTTTCCAGGTTTTCTTCAGTCCTCATAAATGGCCGGTAGGTACCCTGAACTTAGGCCTGGAACGCTTCCTTTCTTTAAAAAAAGTTCTTTCCCAATTTATCATTTCATCTCATGTATCATCAGTGTCCACCGCCTGTGATGCTTCAGTAGTTGAAACGGGCGCTAAACACTAATAAAAATAGACTAATGGTAGTAATTTAATAAAAGTTAATAGTATATCTCATAGTACACATTCTATAAACGTGTATGTGCAATATTTAATACAAAAATGTAATAGGTTCCAAAATCAATTAATTCACTAACTTCCCCACAGAAAACAATAAAAATAAAAATGTCGGCATTTCCTCTCTATCTAGGTGACATATGTATTAATTACTTTTTGTTGTATGTACTAACAAGAAGAACTCCCATAAAATAATTTCATTAAATTATATTTTGAGCATGTGGATCTTGCTAGTTGCATTCAAGTTTGACCGTGAGAGGCTGAGCGAAAAGTCAGCTATACTACTTTGACTTGAGAGTGCTGTCTGTGTGCAAGATGCATACAAGGACTAAGTCTAGGTAAAAATTATTTTTACTAAATTAGTTTACCTTGGAGAACAAATCTGAAAACTTTTACCTGTATTAATAATTGACATTTTAGCCATTTATGATTAAATCGTTCAGATATACACAAAACAGATTTTATTCTAATATTGTAAATTAATGAAATGTTTTACAAATGGGTATGCTCAGCAAAATATTAACTTTAACGTTAGTTATTATTTAGATTTATATTTTATTAGGTTCTAGATGGGCGTCTCTATAAAAATATAAAATATGGCTATTGGAGAATTTTTTAAGGAAATATCTGTCTTTGAATGTCATATTTCACAATATAAAACTGTCTTTGTATTTTTAATGGTATAAAAAATATCAAATGTGATAAATGTGAAGTCAATTTTTCTAATTTTTCGTCCAATTTCACGTGGAATTTGTTACTTCTATCTATTACGCATGCACATGCAAACATTATCATATTATTTAGTTCCCACTTACCTCACATTTTAACTTATGGCTACGAAATATTTTATGTAATAGCAAATGATATGTATATTATGAGGCTTTGTCGGAGAATGTTATTAATATATCTTAGCGCAATAATGCCTTAGTCCCATTCAAAGTAAGAATTTTCCTTGGGACTTAGCATGGTTAATTCCAATTTTTTGGAACGGGTTGGAAAGCTCTCTTTCCGTGTCTCGTCATTTAATCTATCTGAAATCTACCTCTGATGCAAAAATTTGGAAATTACGTAGGCAAATTTTGTGTTGTATTTGATAGGGGTTTTTCGTTCACCCCGGAAACACCTTTTTCACGATACATGATTGTTGAGATATGTGTATAAGATCCTATCTGACCGAGTGCCAAATTTCATGCATGCTGCGCAATCGGTTATCGAGATATTTAAATCGCTGGATAATTTCCGGACAAGCATATTGGGATAAGATCTGAATTGTTTTATTTTTGTTTTTAAAACCGTTAAATGAATTAAGTCCTTATTCTTAGGGACCGCTATTCCACTTTTGATTATGCACATCTTCGAAAGCAATTTGTAAATTGTATTACCGGCTTGAGACTTTAAATAGGTTTACTTCTTAAAGCTGTTTGTGTATTTTCAATATTAGAAAAGATTTATATATGAAGAATTCTTTATAAATTGCCCTCCTTTGTTATTTTAACAAAAGTATTTATGGAATCAAAATAAAACAAAACAGTATTATTGTGTTGCGTTGTTTGAATTTTATACAGAATAATTTTATTATATCTACTGAACGTTTTTGTTAATGTGTTTTGGTAATAAATTGATTCAATGTGTTGTATACCGTATGAGAATGAACAAAATTAAATGGATTAGTTTGGAGTTCCGAAAAAGTCTATAATATTGTAATATTAATAAATGTAGTTTTTCACAAAATAAATTGGTTTCTCATCCTACAACTTTTTCTGTAAAAATTCAAATAATAAAAACAACTTCTTGATTACCAGGCAACGATAGAAAACAAAAAATGCTACAATAATTGCACCCTCTTTAAAATTTGAGCAACAAAAAAGGGGTGTCGTTTTAAATTTCAAAATGGGAGTGAGAGGACAAAACGTAAAATTTAATCAACATTTGTTATTAACATATTTTTTTTAATTTAGACAGAATATAAAAATAAGTCAAATAATTGTACAATGAAAAAACAGTTTATTTTGGGTAATAACTACAATTGTTAATATTACAGTAATACTGGAACATTTCATTTCGTTACTCCCTACCAATCCGCTTTCATTTTGTTCTTTCTTTTAGGGTAATTAATTTATTACTAAACCATAATTATTACATTAAACGCTCACTCGTTTTTACAACATTATTCTGTATAATTTAAATAAAAATACGAGGTGTAACTTGCCAGACAACAATAAAAAAGAAGATATTTGGTAATTTCATTCTCTTTAAAATTTAATTATCAATATTCAATTAGTGATTCCAAAGTGAGGATTGTGGGGGTTGAGAGGGTTAAACCTAAAGTTTAATCGACAAAGATTTTAAACTTTCCCCTCAATATCTAAATTGACTTAAATAAATTTATATTAAAAAGGTAGTTATTCAGATTAAGAATTTTTTAAATGAAACGATCAAAAAATCTTACTCTTGTATGTTCAATACACAAATGAAAATTTTTATTACTCTGCTTCAATTTCTGTAACGCTAGAAGGCTTCAAAACTTAAATAATTTAGAAACCAAATCATAGCTTTGTTAATGCTCAAATTTTACACTAACTAGGTATTTCTGTCATTTTTGGGTAATTTTGAACTTTAAGGTATAAGAATTAGAGAAATTTATTCATAAGGCTCCTTGGCAATGTGGAAATATCGTAAAATTCCCTTTACTAATAGTATTTTCCAACAACATAATTCTGAAACAGAAATATTTATTTCATTAATCCAATTAAAATACGCACATAATGCCATAAGAGAAGTAATGGAGTTAAAGATATTCCGTTATACGAGTGTAGACTTTTTAAATTAAACCTTCTCTCTTTCTACTTAATTTATATTTAGTATACAATGATAAATATTGTACCATTCTTTAACTTCCGAAACTCCGCCAGGGGCTTGCTCCATCGATGGACAAGTTCTCCTAGCATTTCTACTGCATAACTTTGACCGATAATGTCATGGATACAGCAATATTTTATTTCATGATAAACATTAACCTGTGTTATAGGGTTTGTTGGACTGCTCTGCATTTTTCTGATATATTTTAATGAACTTTGCCTTCACTATCTACAGCTCTCTTTCCTTAGTTCTGCCAATTTATGCTTTAATAGTGTTTTTTAAGCTGCTTAACAGTATGGAAGTTATTCCTGCACATTTTATTTTTTCTCTGTTCTTCCTCTTGGTGCCACAGTCCTCGCGAGCTGCGTCCTCTACGTCCGTCTTACGACATCATCGACAGAAGCAATAGTGCAGGGTGTCATATGATCAGCATACCTACACCATCAAAAGACGCGAACTCTCTATCAGGCAGTTCCCCAATTGTCCTCACGAGACTGGAAGCACCCCGTTCCAACAAACCTTCCTGAGAAACTTTGTAATCAGGTGCCGGGGTTTGAACCCTGGACAACAGCTGGGTAATAAACCAAGGAGGTGCTTTGACAGTAAAATGGCAAATGCAGAAATATTGCTTTTTCTCTTGAAAGGAGAAGGTAGCTTCTATCTCCGTTATGTTAAATTTGTCTTTTTTCAATTTTTCATTTCTGTAAAACTATTAATAGTAGAAGATTTTTTCTTAGATATATTTACATTATTTTCCAACAAAATGAGATTTTATCGGATCAGTATCTTAAAATATCTTGTACATATACGTTTTTCAATAACGACCAGCTTTTTAATATTTTTTTAAAAGGCGTTAATAATGGAACTAGAAAGTTTAAAAAATGCCAGATCATTTGTGTATATGCAACAGAGAGATGCATAAATTTGCATTCTTTAGGATGGCTAGTTTCAAAGAAAAGAATCATAAGAACAGAAAGAATAAAAGTTAAGGAAAATCTGTTTAAAGTACTCACAGAACTTTTAAATCATTTCTGCTCCATATCCTAGAGAGTTTAAATTTTCAGTTTTTTGTTCCATATACATGAATTATTTTACTTTTCTCCATTTTTTTAGACTCGTTATTAAAGGCGCTGATAAATTTTTCTTTTAAAAATACCAAAAATGTGACGATGATTAAAAAAAGTGTTAACATAATACGCGTTAAGATATTGCTCTGAAAAATATAGCTTTTATTCGTAAATAATGAAGACTATCTCAGAAAAGAAAAATTTTGTTCCACTAAATGGTTTTCACATGCAGTCATGTCGGTCCTGGTGGTGTAGTGGTAACCATACTTGCCTTCTAAACCCAATATCGCGGGGTCAAACCCGGGCAGGATCGATGGATTTTTTCGGCCGTAAAAATCCTAAGTATGGCTTCCTTCGGAAGGGAAGTAAAGTCGTGGGTCCCATGTCGTACATTTACGGCACGATAAAGAACCCCAAGCCTGAAAGAAGAGACCTCTGAGCAAAAATTTGTCGGCCGTTTCACGCCCTGAATTGAATAGGATGCTGATGACCTGAGATGTTAAAGAGCGTCCATAAATAATTCAAATTAAAAAAAAGTGCAGTCATCAGCGCTGGAACCGTCTATTATTATGACAGGCAACTGGCTTTGGCCCAGAGCGAGCTGATCAAAAGCAACTTCTGACAATTACACACATTTACTTCAAATATTTGAGAAGCTTTTGCGCTAGACAGCATGAATTACAAGTGAGCCAGTGTGTATGTGTGTTTAACAGGTAAGCTCAAAACTTTGAATCGGAATAGCGTAAATCATTCTTAATATCGTTGTAGACCACTAAATTACATTATATAGGTACTTTGAACTTACATATGGCGTAAAACAACTTTTGCTGTAAACTGTACGCTATAATTAAAAAGTTTTCTGTCCTCCTGAAAAATTTTTGCTCATAAATTTTCTCTGGCATAAATAATCTAAAACAAGAAGTGGTTATTGAACACCCCAGTTCTTGTAGCAGTTTTTTGGTTGTAGCTAGAAGAACGGGCCCATGCATACTAAGTTACCTACTCCAACTCTGTAATTCTGCTACGAAAATGAAGTAATTTTATTAGATCGTTCCGTAATTAATGACGGTTTTGTAATTTACAGCTCAATATGCCACCAATGATTTCATATCCAACTTGATAAATAAAAATAGCCATCATCGGCATCTGTATGTGTTTGCCAATTAGTAGCAAGTTTGTTTATGTCATTTCGATAAAAATCTGACTTCAAGATATGGTGAAAGTTTTAATGCCGTCTCAACTTGAAGACTTCATTCTTCAAGAAAATATCCAGATAGGAACGTCGCTGAATGAAAGGTGGCATGAATGTGCTGGATGAAGTGAAATTTCGTGTCCCAATTTATTCGGCTTCTTGTGTGTTCTTTGTGAAATGTGTAGCTGGGAGTAGTCATGAAGAAAAATTGGCTTTTCTTTGTTGACTAGTGCTGACTGATATTGTCGAAGTTTATGGTGAATTTTATAAAACTTTTGACCGTACTTCTCCTAATAATTTGTTTCGTCTAGATGCAGAAGATGGTAGTATATTAAATAGACACCTGCATTCCGCAATCTTCCTATGGTTGTAAGCTTGATTTTGTGAAGTGTTTCAGTGCTTCATCGACATTTAGATATGCGGTTGTCACAGACAATTCCCTTTTCTTCATAAAGCATAATACATTCCAAAAAGAAATAATTTAGTTGCCCAAATGGTGTGAGGAAAAGATTTTTTATATGTTTATTTACGGACGCTCTTTAACATCACAGGTCGTCAGCGTCCCATTTAAATCAGGGCGTGAAACGGCTGACAACTTTTGCTCAGAGGCCTCTTCTTTCAGGCTTGCCGTAAATTTACGACACAGGACCCACGACTTTACTTCCCTTCCGAAGGAAGCCATACTTAGGATATTTACGCCCGAAAATATCCATCGGTTCTGGCCGGGTTTGAACCCGCGATCTTGGGTTTATAAGGCAAGTATGGTTACCACTACACCACCAGGACTGATAGGAAAAGACTTAAAACCTACAATGTTTTTGACTCTCAGTTAATTCAGCGGGATCATTTATCAAGTGTTTTCATTTTTACAGTTTTCTTGAAGTGATCAAACACAGTTGAAGATGCAAGCCTAAATTCCACAGCAAGTTATCGAGTACTTTTACGTGTTTCTGCAATTTTTCATCTTTGATCATCAACTTTATAATGATGTCCTCGATCTTTCTTATCTTCAAGGCTGGATTTTCCAATTCGAAACTTTTCGATTGCTGAGCTGCGTATACGCAAATCTCTGCACTTCAACGTAATTACACTTCACTTAATACAAAAAAAATACAATCAAATGTTCAACAAGATAACGCTGACAGATTAGGTGAAGTGTAAGGTTTAAAATAAAATGCCAAGTTAATTTGGCTTTTAAGTAAAGGAAATCTTCGGAAAAATACCCACACAATCAACATGACCTAAGAGATGTTCTCTCTAAAATAACAATAGATGGTGTTCAATTTAGGGTTACTTTCCTGAAAGTTGTTGGCAACCCAACAGTGATCCCTGAACACTTTTGCAAACTGTGACAAAATTCAATAAATTCTGTTGTAAAGAAACTTTCCACGGCCATGATTTCATTCTCCATAAGATGTTATTTGAATCATTAAAATGAAAAGCATTCTAGGCCAGCTCAAATGAATAGTAGGAAGCTCAAGTTTAAATTCATCTTTGTGAAATGCATTCATAGCACATTGGTGGGCCGGAATGTTGTCTTGATGGAAGAGAAATTCATGAGTTATCTTTGCATTACTTTTTTCTTTGTTGCATCTGCGTAGGCAAATGATTGATGTGGCATTGTGTTACCCAGTAAATTGTCTGACAATTAAAATTCCTTCAGCATACCAGAACATTGTTGCTATAATCTTTCCTGCTGAGGCATGCACCAAAAACTGGCAGCATGGGGAAGAATGTAGACACCATCGCTCCAGGCTTTGACATGGACTCCGGATTAAAATAGTGCATTTCGCCTAATTTACTGTCACAAATTTAGCAAGTAAACAAAGCCCAATTAGCCTCGGAAGAAACCACTTTTGCATAGTCAACATTCTTGGCAACCACTTGGGTAACACTTTATGAAGATCTAAGCGGTTATTTAGAAGTCTTGTTATTTTCATAACGGTGTATTTGGTGACCAAAGCACCATCTTTCATGGTCAATTCATTTATATCTTCTAGAGTGCCCATAGTATGCGATTTCGAAGGTGGTGATTCTACATCTAAAAAATTTTGACACCAGTTCAACACGTTTTATAAGAGACATCACCATCATCAACTCTTGAGTGTACTTAATCACCACGCGATGGGATCCCCCAATTTCTTTACATTTTTTTTTAAACTTGTTCTTGGGCATATCCTGTTTTCCGCTATCGATATATGAAATTCTATTTTTTCCCCCTTGTTACCCCTTACTCTCCTTTCCCTGTGTTATTAAGTTTGTAGCACCACGGATGGCCGAGGTCGTTAAGGCGCGGACTCGTGAGCGGTAAGTCGGGGGTTCGAATCCCACCAGGGCCTTCCTTTCTAACTGGGTTTTTCCAGGTTTTCCTCAGTCCCCATAAATGGCAAATGCCTGGGAGGTACCCTAAACATAGGCCTGGAACGCTTCCTTCCTTAAAAAATTTCTTTATTTCACCTCAAATAACATCAATGTGCACCGCTTGTGGTGCCTCGGTAGTAAAACATGGCGTTAAACACTACTTTAAAAAATGACGTTTGTAGAGCCTGATTTTCAGCTTGCTTGCCTATTGGTTGCAACGCATCATATAGTAACAGAATTAAGGATTGTTGCCTAAGGCAATGTAATCTGTTCACCAGAAAGTAGCATTTATTTATAAATATTATGGGGTTGTTTGAAAATTGCGTTTGTTAAAAGTGATTTTATTTTATTTAGATAACCAAAACTGATAAGATACTTGCGTGTATTCTACATGCAGCTGTCTTTACATATGTAACTGTTTATATAAAATATTTTAACATAATCTGCCTATAGAGAGCATCACACTGAAGTAATTCTACCTAACTTCCAGGAGTATTGAGCAGAGTAAACAGAATGCCCATTTTAAATATGAACAAATATTTTTAAATTTGCAATGGAGACAATTTAACGACTGGACAATCAAAACTGTGGGGTCCCGTGCTGTAGATTTATGCACGATAATGAATCTCAAGCCTGAAAGAAGAGGCCTCTGAGCAAAATTTATCGGCCGTTTCACACCCTAAATTGAATGGGACGCTGGCGACTGAGGTGTTAAATCCAATCAAATCAAAAAGAACTGTACAATGCTATTTGCATATATACATGCTTAAGTTTATATAAAGATTTATAATACATATTTATAGAATAACAGTTTTAAAGAAAATGAAACAAATGGTGAAATTAATGAATAAATATTCCATTTGAAGCCAACTTATTTTCAGAAACTCTACTCGAGTTTTTTGTTGACGAGAAGGGCTGTCTATGATAGTCACCATTAAAATAGGAGACAGATAAAAGATGTTAATAATATTCATATTAAGAGGTCAGGTAATCCCTTTTCCTTGAAGCAACGATTTCCCATTATACCATGGCATCCTACTAATTAATTAACCAGCTGTGAGGTAAATTCCATCAGATTGAAAACCACTATCTTCGTTCTACCGTGAAAGCATTTAATGAGGGGGCATAATTTCGCGTTAGGAGCCATTTTCTCGTCCAGCCAAGCGTTACCATGAAAACAAAATGCCAGATCAACGGCACACCTGTCTTCCTTTTTTAACATACCTGCGTCACTTTTAAGCTTTCTTGTAAATTAATGACTGTCTTACCAATAGCTTCTTTTCAATGTGGGGGAAGGGGGTAGAGCAACGAAAATTCTACAAGTATCACGTTACCCAGTAACAAAATGTCACATCTGTTACGAGTTTGTAATTCAGTTTAAGCTCTTAATTGCTTTTTGTTATGTGCGCTGTAATTACGGCAGATATGAGCGCTCGTAAATCATGAAGTGGTAAGGGCGATTTTTCCACGTAATCTGCACACAACACCATCAGTAAACATACCAACATGCATCAGTATGTATAAATGGTTTTGTTCAAATATTTCTGTAAATTACGTTAAAATGATGGGGAAAAGGATTAAATTGCAATATTTAAAAACAAAGATATCTTAAATTATTTTTTCCTCAATTCATTACAAAGCCAAACCTAAATTGCACATAATAATGTTATGAGCTATGAAAGCTCATAATGGTATGGCCTAATCCAGAGGAAATTTTTAGCTTAAGAAAAAATTATGTTGCTGCTAAATGTAATTTAATGCATTTTCAAAATGCTTGTAGAAGAATTTACAACAGAGATTTTAAATGAATGGAATTAGAAAATTTATATATATATAAATGGAGGAATCAGTGTCGGTCCTGATGGTCTAGTGGCAACCATACTTGCCTCGTAGACTCAAGATTGCAGTTTCATCCCCAGCCTGGGCGATGGAATTTTTGGGGCGTAAAAATCGTAAGCATGGCTTCCTTCGCAAGGAAAGTAAAGTCGTGGGTCCCATGTCGTAGATTTACGGCACGTAAATTAACCTCAAGCCTGAAAGAAGAGGCCTCTATGCAAAATTTATCGGCCTTTCACGCCCTGAATAAAATCGGATGCTAATGACATGAGACATTGAAGAGCTTCATAATTAAGTAAAATAAATAAATTAAATAAATAAATCTTTATGGTACTGAATGGAAGTAAAGCTCTAACAAAATGAAAAGAAAATAGCTTTCGTCAGTTCTTTTGGCGATCATGTTTTATGACTCCTTTTTAAACATTTTGCATCAATAATAAATAACAGACATTCAAAAGCTCAGTTAAGTTAATGGTATATTAAGTGATAATTGGGATTGCCAGCACTTTAATTTTTTTTTTAAATTTTCCTTTTTTAATTAATGAATACTGGGCCTTAATAGGACAATAAAGTCAACAAGTGGATTTCTGGAAGCTAAAATTCAGCAGCTGCACACCCGTACACGCGAGAGGCCTCGTAAAAAAAACCCTATAAGGTCGGTTTAAGTTTATCATGTCAAGAACGATGCAGGACTGTTATGTATGTCGGTGTTTAGGAATAACGTCTATTGTAAAGAATCTATATAAATAAACAAACCAGATTTTTTCAGTAACTTAGTACTGAATATAAAATATATTTTGTACTTATACAATTAATTTGTTCTATAGCATTAACCTATTAATATTTAAGGAAATTTTATTGAATATTTCTGGCAAAGGATACAAACTACTGTAACTTACAGATGTGTGCAACGTAACGTTCTACAACTTGCCCTCCATTTTTGCTACCAACATTTTGTATTGTTCAATTCAACACCCTTCTGTTGATGTCTAGACAAGAGTTAAATTAGGGAGCATGCTGGAAGGATGTGACCTGAAAACGGTAACTTTAAAGCTAGGGTGAAGATAGATTACAAATATTTTTATTTGTTTAACAATTAGCAAGGCTAAAATAAGCTTAATATTGTAATGTACTCTGCAACAAAATTTGAAAATTAATAAATTAGCGCAGTGCTCCAAATAAAATACCGATTTAAAATTTAAAATACCAAATCATTTATCGGTGTAATAAACTTATAAAATGTCAATTTAAGGAATTTAAAATTCCATTTAGTGTTACTCTGAACTGAGAAGTTTTAAATATTACTATTTATTATTGTTTCTTTTTTAGTTAAACAAAACAAAGGACTTGAAACTAACATAAAAGTCCTTAGAGTACTAAAAATAAATCTTAACAAATCTAAATACCAAAGTCACCGGGTGACTCAGAATGTTTCGGCCTACCAATTTTGAAGAAAGTCCTAAACGTTTATATAAGGGTAGGTCCATAAGTTCCTGGCCCCGCCGATAAGGATTATCATCTACACAAAACCCTTATCTGGTGTCATACCTAATCTATTAAGTAAATAATTGCAACTGTAGCTTGCGCTCCGCTGTGTTCAGTTGTTCAGAAGTTGTTGCATAAAGAAGGTTATGTGTAGAAGATTGTGACATATTCAAAATGGAGTCCCGAGCTGTTATTAACTTCTTCACAAAAGAAGGACTTACACCAAATGAAAATAAACATCGATTATACGGTGTATATGGGGAAGCATCCTCCTCATATTCTACCGTAAAAGAATGAGCCAAACTTTTTCGAATGGGTCGATAAAGCATTGAAGACGAAGAGCGTGCAGGTCGGCTCTTGGAGATGCTCACTAATGAAAACATCGCTCTTGTGGCACGGGAAATTATGGAAAATCGACTGCTTAAAGTTACAGAAATAGCAGTAAGGTTGGGCCTTTCTAAAACAACAGCCCTACGAATTATTCATGAACACTTAAACATGAATAACGCTAGTGCAAGATGAATGCCTAGACTTCTTTCCTCAGTGCATAAGCAGCAACAAGTCATCAGTTGTCAGGCATTTTTGGAGCTCTGCCGTGGCAACGAGAGAGAAGTTCTGCAAATCATTGTTACGGGAAATGGAACTGTGGTTTTCTACTATGGCCCCGTGCTCAAAAAGAGAAGCGTAAACCTGGCGAAGCGCCGCCACTAAAGGCCAAGGTCACTCTGTTAACCAAGAAGATCATGACTACAATCTTTTGAGACTGTGAAGGAATAATATTCATTGACTTCAAGGAGAGAAACACACAGTAAATGGGGAGTACTATGCTGGCCTACTGCACAGACTACCTGCTTTCATCAAAGAGAAAAGACGAGGAAAGCTGAGTGGTGATGTGCGACTTCTTCACGACAACGCGCCTGTGCACACAGCTCTTGTTGCAAAGGAAGCTGTGAAGAAATGTGACTTCAAGAAGATCGATCATCCACCCTACAGCCCAAATCTAGCTCCCAGTGACTATGTCCTCTTCTCAAACCTAAAAAAGATCTTCGAGGAAGCAAATTTAAATTTGAGAAGAAGTGATGGATGCGTTTATGCCCATTTTGCAGAAAATACTTTTGACCTTTTGTGGGGGGATTGAAATGTTAATTCAAAGATGTGACGAGTTTTTTTGCCATAAAGGGTAGCTATATTTAAAATTGGGACATAGTTCTTTTCTTTGTCATGCCTAGAAAAGGTTTAGGCCGGAAACTTATGGACCTACCCCGGTACCTTCTGAATTTTTGGCATCGTAGAGCACTCGTACTGCAACAGTGGAAATACAATCAAGTATAGAAACTAGAGACTTGAGCCTTATTTATATAAAATGTGCTCGGATCGCACAGGGAACTAAGAATAACTTATTGAAATTTGTGTTTTCGTATTAAGTTTTGCTACATTAACTTGGAAACTGTTAGGGCTGCAGATTATAAATATATAATATATTTTATAACTCTCGTCCTCCACGAAACTATAGGATTTTACGTAGCTGCTCAAGAGAAGTGAAAATAAATTATTTTTCTCCCATTTTTTTAACATAACATGAAATAATTATTTCATAATAGGTGCCGAAGCATGAAAGAGGGGGATGAAGAGAAGGGGAAGAAGGTCTTACTCACGAAAAGGTGCAAAAAGACATAACAAATCCCAAACGATATTTTTTAAAAGATGCTGCACCTTAAAGTTGGTTTCTTAAATTATACTAAGCACGGAGACCTATAGGAACGCTTTCGAATCGATGGAGAAGCCAGAAAAGTATTAAAATGGTCTATCGCTTTATTGAGTAATGCGCTTGCATCCATTGCTACCAGTCAAATTTGAATGAAACGTTTTAGTTGGTATATCTCACATGAGTAATTTGTTTGTCTTAGCTTTAAACTGCGTGATCTGACAGCAGTGTTACACTAGAGAGGCTTTTGAGTCAAATCGCATTTTCACGTTAATAACTACACTGTTGACTGTCTCAGTCAATGCAGTTTCGGAAATACATGTCAGGTAATAACGTTTCATATATTTCATTTCAACTTGTGTTTCTGGTTTAGTGGTAAATTGTTCAAGCCCCCTGAATACGTGTAACAGAGTTGGCGAGAAATCTTCCTTGAAATATCAGGTGTCGTCGTGACCTGTGATACTTCCAATTTTATTCCCCTTCAAATGCTTCATGTTCACGACTTTAGTGTGAAAACATCCAAATGAAATAAATCTATCAGAAGCATTCTAATATGAACAGTCTAAATCTACATTGGATCTTTTAACGGAGTTTATTCTCAAAGGTCTCCAGAATACATTGATTCACTCATGAGGAAGAAGTTTGCGATTGTAGGCGAGCGGACAGCTCTCCAAAGATCCGTGACTGGAGTCTCGACCATGACCTGCAATTTTCGCTCTTTCTTCTTTCATACACTTTGGCAAAACGTGACTTAGCATGTAAAAATTACATGAAACTAAACTACAGATACTTATAATAACACCTAGCAAAACAAAATTCACACTTGATTTAGCAAACTTCTCGTGAATAAAACTTTAATAAATTCACTGGAGCACATACTTCCGAATAAGCTTTGGAATGTTTGGTTAAGAACGAATATCATATTAAGCTATATTATTCAACACTAATATTATGGCTTTTCAATGAAATTATTCCATAAGATTTAAAAAAATGTGATTCATAGCTTAAATAATGTGAGAATAGCAGCAAAGCAAATCTAGAAAGATGTTATTTTAATAAGAACAGCTTTTATATAAATGTGTGGAGTAAACAACACACACAAACGGTTGGCCGAGGTCGTTAAGGCGCACATTCGTGAGTGGGGGGGGGTCCTTGGGTTTGATTCCCACCAAGATCGTTTTCCCTGACTGAGGTTTTTCCACGTTTTTCTCAGTGCTAAAACATCCTGGAACGTTTCATACTTTAAAAAAAAGCCTTTCCTAGTTTATCATTTCATCTCATGTATGATCTGGTTCACCGTCTGTGATATCTCGGGCGTTAAACACTATTAAAAACATCTAGGCATACCCCCAACCTGTGTAGTGAATCATGGGTGACAGAACACATACTGCACTGCAGAAATGAAAATAATTTAATGGCGTTCTTGCAAAATATCGCGTGTTATTTGGCATGTGTTCCCGTTGAACGCAAACTACACGGGGCCGAGATTACGCCAGTCATCAGCTCCATCGATGGGCAAGTTCTACTTCCATATCTTTGATCAATAACAGCATACAATATTAGTTTATTTTTTAATGATTACTACCCTGTATTACGGGGTAGTAATATCCGTCTGTAATCACACAATTCTGACATCTTTTAATGACATTTATATACCCTTTCAATCACTCTGCTTCCTATTACTTCAATGTACTGCAGTAAATTTTGTTCACTAACGCACAGTACTTTGGCACGCCAATAGCCTGTAATAACACCTAATAATACAAAGTCTTGAGTTGCACTATCTTAATCGCGAACTGAGTTATAATAACACAGATACACATGCTTGTTCTTGCAACAGTAAGTGGGAACTGGTGTGACCTTGGCTAAGCGCGCGCTGCGCTCAGCTGCCTGCAAAGGTAAAAAAAAACTATTCATAACAACAATGGATTGGATTGGTAGGGGCAGAACTCAAGGACTGGCCGTTTGTGCATTTTGGACACTCGTGGAGAAAGAGATGAGGTGAGCATGACACCCCGTTTGGTTGTTTATTTACGGACGCTCTGTAACATCTCAGGTCATCAGCATCCCATTCAATTCAGGGTGTGAAACGGCCCGTAAATTTTTCTCAGAGGTCTCTTCTTTTAGGCTTGAGGTTATTTTACGTGCCGTAAATCTACGACACGGTATCCACGATTTTATTATCCTTCCGTAGATTTTCTTAAAACTTTTAAAATCCATCAGCCCTGGCTGGGATTAAACCCTCGATCTTGGATTTACATCGTTGCCATTAGAAAGCCAGGACCGACAGAAACTAGGGGCGATGAGGTGCGGACTTAGAAGGGATCCTTGACTTTGTTTTCATATAGGGCGTCCCGAGCCTCCCTCCAAAGAATTCGAGCCCTCAGAAGGGTTAGGTTCCACACAAGATATCAGGACAGAAAAATTTCTAAAGCGCAAGTCAGTCATATTGCACGCATCATCAGCCCACCTCACCTGCATTCTCGTCCCTGCAACCGAACCAATGAAATGAAATAGGAGAGTGGAAACTTAGTGGAAATAGCGACCGGGAGAAACCACGAAAAAACGTCAAGATGGCCGGCACCAAGGAATTTGAATCCGGCAGTTCGCAAATGAGAGTCCCAACCCACTCAAAGCAAATTAAATAACATTTTACAATAAAAAGGTAAAAAAGAATAAGAAAAGATGCTCATAGACCGAACATATTAAAAGCAAGAAGAAAGGTTTGCCTATTATTTTATAACTAATGTTGTAAGTTGTTACTTATTTTACAAAAAATATTGCTTGCCTATTTTGAAGGCTTTAGTAAATACAAAATACATTAGGTAATTAATTTAAGGAAAAATAAACTGGCATGAATATTAAGTGCATATTATACCTTCTTGAGTTCATTCTTGAATGCTTATCACGTAAATCGGCGTAATGTAATTACTTGGTGTTACGAATTTCACGCCCGAAACGGGCTTGTGTTTGCAATTAAGTATAATTGGTGAAACTGTGGGTTCTATCTTAGAATTAACATATTAGATAAATGTATTAATGAAATGCAAATAGTTTAGCAGTTCATCCTGTTTCAGACGGGTCTGTTTAGGGTAATTTGGTCCTTCCACTGTGTAGAAATTGGATGCACACTAAATAGGAAACTTTTTATAGATTTTTTTTTTAATTTGCACTTATCTTTTAGAAACAAATTAAAAGCTTTATACTGTTATAATGTTTTATACTCGGACATTCTTTACTTAATAAAAACAATTTTATGAGTATTAGTGGACGAGTATAATAAACAGATGTTTTAATGGCGTCTTCAGATTTTGTATTAAGCGTTGAATCGTGTTTAGGCACCTTCTTATCGTTAGTAGTTATTGACCTGCCTTATTCTCTATATCGTAGAGAAATTACTATGAAATTGAGAATTATATGTGATGTGAGTTAAAGGTTTTGAAATGTTTGTATAAATGAATGAATAATGTTTAACGCCCGTTTTTTTGCTACAGAGGCACAACGGGCGATGGATACTGGTGATACATGAAATGAAATGATAAATTGGGAAAGGATTTATTTTTAAGGAAGGAATCGTTCCAGGCCTAAGCTTAGGGTACCTCCCCGGCATTTGCCATTTATGAGGACTGGGGAAAACCTAGAAAAAACCTCAGTCAGGGAGGACGGTCCTGGCGCTATTCGAACTCAGACCTCCCGCTCACGAATCCGTGCCTTAACGACCTCGGCCACCCGTGGCGGTGAAATGCTTGTAAAACACAAGTTATATTTGCACTCTGTTTTAAATATTCCAGTTGTTCATTTGCATAGAAGTTTCATAAATAAAGAATTTATAAGCACTTGTCAAAGTTTAAACCATTAGATCAATAGATTTTGCTGTTCATTTGCTATTTCTTGATTCCACATGTTAAATGCAATAACAGTAGCTCAAGAATTTTGGACTCGTCCACACATTGTAGGTGTAAGTACATATCCAACCATCTGTTTCTATAACCTTCAATGTTTTCTTCTAGTCAGTGGATTTATTTCATCTCTTACATATTCACTGTAAGCTTGTCCTTTCTAGTTGCACATAAAAATGAAATGAGAAAATTCACCTCAGTAGCTTGGGTCCTGTTTTCAGAGTTCATAAGTTGCTTCTGTACAATTCAAGGCCTTAACCATATTTTATTATCAGTTTCACATGTCTAAATTAATAGATAAATATACAAATATACTACTTCCCTTGTAATTTCATTTAGGTTAATTTATATATTACTGATCTGCATTGCATTAGTGGAGTTTCCTTTTCAACCCTTCATGATGTACGCCTACATGTTGGCCGGGTAAACTACCTTTGTAATATTTTTATATCTCCTACAATCTACCAAAAAAAATAATTGACTAATAACTTAGACTGGGGCGTTTCCAGACCGGGTTCCTTATCACAAGATGATACGTTTGCCCTTTTCCATAATGTCTGAAAGCTTGTATCATTACGGAAATACCTGATATATCACAATTCAAGTTGCTGGGTTCAAAGTGTGTTAACAAAAGTTAATATTGACATTAAAGAAAATATAGCAATGTTTTAATGAAAATATAAGCAAAAAGATCAAACAAAAAGAGTGAAACATGAATTATGAGAAAAGGGCATAAGTTATGAGCTATAAAAATAAGATTTATGACAATTTCTAAGAGCTAAAAATAAATAAAGTTACAATAACGACTTAAGAAAACAACTGGGAGAAGTAATGCTTATTTTATTCCATCAACTGGTAGAAAGATGTTTTTCTTCGAATAAGTACTTAAAGATATCCACGGCATTGCTTCGATATCACACACTGAAGCTTTGATTACGAAATTTGTTATGGAAATATTGTAAAAATTTAGGTTAGGTACCTTTTCACGTGTTCTATCATGTTTCGCGTACGAAAATAGCTTACTGATCAGTTTTTATGTTAGTAAATCGCTAACAGGATTAAGACTTCTTAGAATTTGAAGTTTTATTCTCAAAATTGAGGCCTAATCCTTGCCAGGAAGAAAAGGCTTTCTAATTCCTGTGAAGTGATCTCGTAAAATGACAAGTACTCTTTGTTTTGTCAAAGAGCTAGATTTGAACACTAGACAGCATCAAAGAATTGCACACGCTTTTGCAATATATATATTGTCACATGACGGAAAACACGCATGTTTAGGATTATAACCGAACACAAGCAAACTAAGTTAAGTGTTTTATATCTCACTGGCATCAGACAACAATGGCAGGAATCATCCAAGGACAGATGATTTATTCTAATGTCGGCATTAATGACACTTGCGCAGAGTTATGGGCGCTGTCCGCCGTAGGCATAGGCCACCCGCACTGCCATCACGTGAGCGAGTTACTGCTAAGATGTGCTTGAATGATAGCATTGTTCTGCCATCTGACATGTGTTGCGACCATTGTTATCCGTCAGGGAGTAAGCACACTATTCCGTATTTATAGTTTAGCTCAAGGCCAATTGTTAACTTGCTTTAAAATCTGTCGCATAATAACTGAAGCCTTGTGGCAGATTTATGTACAAATTGGAAATGGGATTTTCCCCAAGAGTACCAGCTGTAGCATGCCAGATGTTAACCTAAAGGTATTAAAACGCTTACGTGATATAAATTTAGCCACTTATCCACATTTGAAACTTCTCTATAGTATATGCATCGCTGTCAGTAAGTCAGCTGAGCAGAATAGACACTGATGATACATGACATGAAATGATAAATTGGGAAAGGATTTTTTTAAGGAGGGAAACGTTCCAGGCCTAAGTTTAGAGTACCTCCCCAGCATATGCCATTTATGAGGACTGAGGAAAACCTGGAAAAATCTCGATCAGAGAGGACGATCCTGGCGGGATTCGAACCCCAGACATCCCGCTCACGAGTCTGCGCCTTAGCGACCTCGGCCACCCGTGGCGATAAAAGGATGGAGATAAATTAATTACTTATTGATCAGGTCAGAAGAATCAACATAATAGATGAAATTGCAAAACAAAACCAAAAAGTCACAAATTAACTAGCAAAAAAGAAACGATTATATTAACGGCGTGGGTTTTCGTAAACATAATATAAGATAATAATAATTTATTTATTTTACTAGCCAAATTACGATTGGAAAGTCCTCTGCCCCATTTCACCAGAAAAAAATACGATTTCAATATATACAATACAGTTTATCGAATTAGCAATTTGAGAGTGGTAGTTAAATGCTCAAATCTCCAAATAAATACTTTCGTGCTATGTTCTAAGTTGTCTTTGTGACCAACAGTTCATTATATGAAACGGCAGAGAGTTTCAGAGACAAGTAGCCACAACTATATCAATAGTGAGAAGTTGGGTGTAACGGTATAGAAAGAATTGAATTATTATACGATCGGTTGTTTAAATTATGAGAAGATAAGGGTTGAAAGACAGTGCGGAACTGGAAAGTCGACGTAGAAGAGTGAGAGAGTGTAACTTGCTTGTAGCATCCAATCGATGCCGGGATAACAAGCCAAAAGCTGAAGTGATATGATATGATTTACATAGGTCACATAGTAGCGAACGCAGGCATTGTGAACGCGTTGTAATCTTTCTACAAGTTTTGTCATGGAGTCAATTAACAGAATGTCTCAGTAATCGAAATGTGACTTATCAATGTTGATACTTTTTTTTCAAATTGAATGTAAACATGAGTTTATTTAATATTCGATGCCCCATTATTATTGCCTACGATTTTACCGGATTTGTTGTTGATATTAAGTTTAGGCCTTCGTTAAATTCACCTATGGTGTTGAATGCCTATACAGTACAGGTCGCCAGCATGTATATGGTATTTTCAAGGCTTAATGTAGTTATTGACATCATTTATATAAATAGGAAACAATTTTGATCCTTTTGGCGATCTACACTCCACTGACCTCGAAAAGTGATCTCCTACTGAAACACATTGTAGTTCGCTCACATCCATAGTCTCAAGGACGTCCTTAGTAACGTTAAGCAAGGCAGTTGCCAATACTATAACCAGCCCGGAGTAGACTGTGCTTAATGCATTGCTTAACAACGATCCGCTGCTGTGCTATTGATAGACAGGTTAGCTACTGATAGGTTCTGTAATCTTGAGGAATGGAAAGTGAAGTGGCTTTTGCTATTGGCCGTACATACATTTGTTATCCAGAGAGTAGGAATGTTGCTATTATTATTTTCTACAATACTAAACCTTCCTTCTTTTTTCATTAAACCCATTTGGTCAAATTTCTATCTTTGAGAGTTGCTTATTCCTTAGTACTTTACACACTAGCACCCTGGTTATTGGTGTATAAGGATCCTGTTTAACTAATGCTAGATAACTGGCCCCATACCCTCCCCTATTCATTCATCCTCCTTTCACTGTCTGACAATTTTATTCTCAAGCACATTTCCTAAGTATTTTACACCCATAACCATTTTTGTCTCACCTTGCCTATGTATTTTCCCAGTACCTTAATGTTTTCATCAGATTTTAAATTTAAAATTCTTCCACTTCTTATTTCATCTGGTTAAGTTTTCCCATTTTCGTAATAGGAACTGTTCCCTCCAAAACTTAGTTTGCTTACGTTCTAGTATACAATGCAAAGTACTATCTGGTTCTACACACATAGGACATTTCCCCTTAGTGTGTGCATTTTTTAATCCACTTAAATATGCTATTATTAAGGGTGCATATATATGCATAAAATTGGTAAATTAATAATATTAATAGTTTTGCTTATGAGAATGACGTTTGTCTTATATATTCCTGTGGCTTTTGGTTTAATCTTTCTTAGCGCAATTTACGTTACCGGAAATAATGTAAGTGAAGAAAATTTTGTCACGTTAGGGAGTCGGCACATTCGATATGGTCTCTGAAATAACAAGTCTACAAGCATTAAAGTGTTCGTTAAGTCTTTCAAGAAGTACACACTTTGCATCTGTTCTTGTGATAAATCTTAAATTATTTTAAGATGGAATAGAATTGGAATGTACGTGAATGACAAGTTTGCACATTGTTTGATCGTTGCAGGCCACCAGTTCTACGTAGCATTAATGCATAATGAAGGTATGAGGAAAGTGGTCTGACGGCTAATATGTTCAAGACGCACTGTCTAGTCACTGGAGAATGATAAGATTTACGATACATTAAATCACTGGCACAGTTTAAATATTCATGGTCAATTAAGACAGCACATCATCCAACAGCGAGAAATATTGGGCAACCACATAAATTTAACCCAAAGTGTAGTGGGCATTTAAATAGTCGGTCCTGGTGGTCTAGTGGTAATGATATTTTCCTCGTAGATCCAAGGTCGTCACTCGATGAATTTTTTGGCGTAAAAATCCTAAGTAAGGCTTTTTTCGGAAGGAAAGTAAAACCGTTGGTTCATGTCGTAAATTTACGGCACGTAGTGAACCTCAAGCATGAAAAGGGGCCTCTGAGCAAAATTTCACGGCCTGAAGCAAATAGGGTGCTAACGACTAAAGATGCTATATAGTCCTTAAATAATAATAACAACAACAATAATACTTAAATAATATAGTATGGATGGAAGCCTGAAATACATATCTTGTGCCTATCCTAAAACGCCATGGTTGTCAGCACCATCTATAGAAAAGTTACTGCCAGTAAATTAAGAACACTCATTTGACAAATATATGGCACGCTCACCAAATAATGGCATATTATATATAATTGTGTAGCATTTAGACTTCCCGTGTTTATTCGTTAATACGAGTGGAATAAACTTTGCTCTGGTCGTATTCTCGTTTCCTCATATGAGGCATTCTCAGAAAATTTCGAAACTTTTTAAAAATTATGTATTTGTAACATACCTGAAACTTTCAAAGTACTGCATTTTATCATTTACATTACCTCTCCCCGTCGGTCCTGGTGGTGTAGTGGTAATCATACTTGCCTTCTAAACCCAAGATCTCGGGTTCAAACACGGCCAGACTCGATGGATTTTTTCGGGCGTAAAAATCCTAAGTATGGCTTCCTTCGGAAAGGAAGTAAAGCCTTGGCTCCCGTGTCCTACATTTACGGCACGAAAAAGAACCTCAAGCCTAAAAGAAAGGCCTCTAAGCAAAATTTGTCGGCCGTTTCACGCCCTGAATAGAATGGGACGCTGATGACCTGAGATGTTGAAGAGGGTCCGTGAATAAATCAAATCAAATCAAATCATACCTCTCCCAATGGCTCTGACGCTTCTTGAAACAGTTATAATAGACCTTCACGAGCAAGTCCACCTGTGACTTTTCTTTAATATTTTCAATTGTTTGAAATCGGTGCCCTTCCAGAGTGGACTTTAGTTTGGAAAACAAAAAGAAGTTATTAGAGACAGGCAGGCTGCCAGATGACAAAAACACAATTCTCTATTAGGATACGCGTTCCAAAGCAAAAGAGCCCCTTTAAAGTTCAGTTTTGTTCTTAGACATCGTGAAAAAAAAAAAAAAACACCCTATTATTGGCGTTTCTACTGCATCACGTATTGCAATCTGGGACAAAAATAAACCGTCTGCATATCGACTCAGTAATAACCGAAACAATAATTTGCGATTTTACCACAATTAAGTAGATTTTTCTCCCTCTGTCACTTACGATACTCGCGAATTTAACAGAAAGGAAATTACAAGATCCACACACTTCTTAAGTAACATATTGCATGAAAAATTACTAGTGTTTTAATATTTTAAATGCAGCGCTCTTCTACCATTACACATTTGAATCGACGAAAGTATTACATTCTTCAAAAAATTCAGTTTTAACAGTAACACAGTAATTTAATGCACGTCCCGAAGAAAGTAGATATAAATCATAAAACTGTTTACCCGCATGACTTGAATAACATTACTCCGTTCATTCTTATAATGGGTTCTAATGTAATCAATACAAATTGTATCCTTTGCTAAACACAAGAAATGAACCAATGCTGTACTATTTGACACATTTCTATATAATGCGAGTTACATCAAATGAGCAACAAGAAAACACTTATGGTAATTTAATAAAAATGATGATGAGAATATAATAATAATAATAATAATAATAATAATAATAATAATAATAATAATAATAATAATAATAATGAAAACTGGCTAATAGTCCTCATTCTCCACTCTCACTATCACTTGAAAATGTCGAGTTACCTGATGTGATAGCTACTCGATCGACAAGAATGTTGTAAAGGCCACCCTATTCTCAAAAAGTATTTTCTTCTGCTGTAACAACATGCTCACTGACATTTTTCAAGTCCAAACATCCCGCAATTTTTTAATGTTTTGTTATTTAAGATAACATAACCTTTCACTTTGCTCTTATCATCTCTATGTAGGAGACAGTTTGCATACGTTCAGTTTCACAGAACTTGATAAAATCCAAATATTAACACTTCTTTGCTTGGAGAATCAATACTATTGTGATAAACCCCAGTGAATTCAGAAGTGATGTTAACTTGACAGCGAGGTTGAAGTACTTTCGGCAAATTAGTTAAACGCGTTTGTTTATTGTTTTCTCACAACTACTTAAAGCCTTACCTCCTTTGAGTTTAACAACTGTTGGAATTGAACTTTCACTATTGTGTGCCCTTTTGTTTTATTTAACAAAATAATTTGTTTTTATTCTCATGCGAATGAATAACAGTGATAGTCAGCCGTGGTTTTTTTATGAATATGAACTATTAAACTATTATATAAATAACTACAGTTTGTTTTCCATTTTTACATTGTGCATTACTCGCCTGTGTGATATAAACCGGCAGGAACGATGCATGCAGATGTCATCTCTGGATCTACAGAGCGAAATTATATTTAGCTGGAGTAAAGAGACCTGTATCATGGAGTTAGACATGAAACGGGTCGGGAATAGCATGGCTTAGACTGGGAGGCTGGAAGGCACGTAAGGTTGTTGAGAGGACCGCAGAAGGATTTTCCCATTATGATTGGAATCGGAAGAAGACTGGGTGCACATTTTGGCTAAGTGTACACAGACAGAAGATGCTAGAATAAAATTTTTCCAGGATTCATTTTTGATTTCCAACAGGAGGAGGCTGACATGTTGGGACTTAATTGTAAATAGACAAAACTGGCTAAGCCTGAACAGTTTCTTAAATGAAAGACAAAATTCTAGGAACAAAATTTCTATAAATATTGTACATATATAATTAGAAAGTTAATATAAGTGTCAGAATTATTGTATATCTGTTTCATGTGTATGTGTGAGTGCGTTCTTGCTAATGTTGTTGTATTCTTTTGTTGGATTTAATTTCAGAAATAAAGTATTTTACAAGAACATGAACGATCTTGCGACTGTGTTGTAAATATATATACACGAGGGTAGATATAATTTTCCGGCCTAACCACTTTCTAGCTATGATAAAGGCAAAAACTATATTTCACATTTCAATATAGTTACCCTTTATTGCAATACACTTCTCACATATTTGAATTAACGTTTCAATCTCCACCCCCAAATACTCAGAAATTTTGTCTGCAAAATGGGCATAAACAGCATTCATCACTTCTTCGTCACACTTAAATTTCCTTCCTCGAAGGCCCTTCTTGAGTTTTGAGAAGAAGAAATAGTCACTGGGAGCTAGATCTGGGCTGTAGGGTGGATGGTCGATCTCCTTGAAGCCACATTTCTTCACAGTTTCCTTTGCAAGAAGAGCTGTGTGCACAGGCGCGTTATCGTGAAGAATGTGCACACCACCACTCAGCTTTCCTCGCCTTTTCTCTTTGATGGAAGCACGTAGTTTGTGCAGTAGGTCAGCATAGTACTCTCCTTTTACTGTGGTGTTCCTCCCCTTGAAGTCAATGAAGAGCATTCCTTCACAGTCCCAAAATATTGTGCCCATGATCTTCTTGGTTGACTGAGTGACCTTGGCCTTTAGAGGCGATGCTTCACCAGGTTTACGAGAGGACCATAGGTTCATCTCCTGTAACAATGGTTTACAGATCTCTCTCGTTGCCAAGGCAGAGCTCCAATAATGCCTGACAACAGATGACTCGTTGCTGCTTTTGGACCGAGGAAAGAAGTCTAGGCATTCATCTTGCACCTTATTCCAAATACTTATACTATTAGTACTCCTGCTGCTACTACTACTACTACTACTACTACTACTACTACTACTACTACTACTACTACTACTACTACTACTACTACTACTACTACTACGGTTACTACGGTTACTACTACTACTACTACGGTTACTACTACTGCTACTACTACTACTACTACTACTACTACTACTACTACTACTACTGCTGCTGCTGCTGCTGCTGCTGCTGCTGCTACTACTATCTCCACCACCACCTTTGTGTGAGTAGAATGCAATACGCTCAATATCACGTGGTCAATGTTTACACTAGGACGCCTTCTAAGAATGGAAGAAGTATAGAAACCAGGAATATTTCTAGCGTCCAATACGATCATCGAGCCTTAGTTTTGAAAGTCCTCCACCGATAATGGGAATCTGCAGAAGTCATCACACTTTCTCTCCTATTATTTATTTCTGGTTTTAAAATATTCTGATAAGGTAAAGGATAATAAAAGAGTAAAATAGCAAACGCGTAAAAGAAAAAAAAACTTAGAAAATAGCAACATCGCAGATAAATGAAAAATAAAGCAAATCTTGAAACAATGCACCTAAAATAAAAATAACCTGAGAAGAGATATATGTGTAACTGTTTCAGGTTTTGTCACTTTTGTGTGTGAGCAAATTGGAATGCTTGGTTATTCTAAGTTATTACAGCTACATATTAATCGAACGTTTGACTTCTAAGTGTCAGAGTTGCACTCAGAGGTAACAATTAACACGGAATTGGCTACTGTATCGACAGAGAGCTCGTTGTTGCACGTGCTGTAGGAGAGTACACCGTACATGTTGATAAGATCAAAACGCGCCGAAACGGGTGGAGTCACGAGGGGCAATGACTTGGCCATCTCTCAAGCGAGCCGCCATGTACGTTCGCACCGAATTAAGTTGACTTGTGGATATCAGTTGGAAAACAAAAAACTGTAGTTACTTTCCAGCTCAAATGGTTTGTTTGGTTTCTAAGATGATATCCAAGGATAAAGAATCAATGTTGCATCTGTAAATTACTAACATGAGAGATTCTGAACCACAGTAAGTTCTGGCGTTTTTGTACAAGGAACCTTTTTATAAACTACAGAAAATCGTATTTATTTTACACGTCATCCGATCTGAGCTGACTCTTAGTTTTACGTAATGAGCCTTAAGGGTATTCTGTGCAAAATGGTAAATTCTTGCTCGGTGAGAATGTTGCATATTTCTCTTAAAAATAAAATGAACACTTAATAATGAACTAGCTATAAAATTATATATTACTTAATATAATCAAAGGTTATCCATTTGCTGCTATAAACTGTTAATGCATTGTCTGCCCAAAATGGTATCTACAATAATACAATGTACTCAGTGATCAGGGTCATTGTAAAACGTGTTTTTACATTTTTACTACTTTAAATATCAACACGCTAACTCCTGAAAATCTAATGACGAAAAAATTCGTTTGTGTAATGTATGAGTTATACAAAATAAAATTCATTTTAACGAGGAGATCATGACAATTTAGTAATGCCACACAAATACAGAACGAACAATACCATTCATCGTAGAGTATTGGGAATCTTAATTTTCGTATTTTAGTATGTGTCGAGTTCCATTTCATTTTTCATATTTGTATTCTATTTCGGAAATATGTTCATAATTTGAACAAATCTTAATGTTAGCTGATTTTTTCAAACTTTATTATTTTAAAATTATGCTAAATTTTAATATACTTAAAAGGTTTTATTTTACATTCTTTAGTAAATTCTCCGACACGTGAAAATCGAACTGGTATAAGATTTTTTTTTTTTTTTTTTTCCATTTCCGTCTGATGTATTTATTTTTCCTATGCACTTGCTGCATTGTTAGTACTGAACTCTAAGAAACATCTAACTCCTCCTTTGATGTTCCGACCTGTCGATGAATATACAAGACAGTGCGCCTGAGCTCCTATATAGTTTGAATGTTACTTTAAGAGTAATTGTGTTTTTTGTTGAATTTTCTGAAGCTTGTTTTTTAATTATTTATAATATAATCAGAATCATTTCAATTTTATTTCTTAAAGTTGTAGGAAAAATTTAATTCTTCCTAGGAAGAAATTTTAAGAAATGTTTTGTTTATTAACCTAATCAAGAGAAAACCTACAACAATGCTATAGTACATTCTAATAATTAGTAAATTACTAACACCAGAACCAGTATACGGTTAAGATGTTCACTTATCACCCTGCTTTTTGCGTTATTTTGTTTAACGCAGTCCGTACTCATCAAAATGCCGAAAGAATTTGTAACATTGGTACTCAAGTTTCCAGTATTACATAAGGGTAGGTCCATAAGTTTCCGGCCTCGCCGATAAGTATTATCGCCTTCGCAAAATCCTTATCTGGTGTCATACCTTCTGTGTTAAGTAAATAATTGTAGCTATAACTTCCGCTCCACTGTGTTCGGTTGTTCAGATATAGTTGCATAAAGAATGCTATTTGTAGAAGATTGTGACATGTTCAAAATGAAGTATCAAGCTGTCTGTTATTAAGTTCTTCACAAAAGAAGGACTTTACTCCAAATGAAATTAAACAGCTATTCGATGGTGTAGGTGGGGAGTAACCCCTTCATATTCTATCGTAAAAGAAAGGGCCAATTTTTTTCGAATGTATGGAGAAAGCATTGAAGATGAAGAGCGTGCAGGTCGGCCCTTGTAGGTGCTCACTTCTGAAAATATCGCTCTTGTGAAAGGAGAAATTCTGGAAGACCGGCGGCTTAAAGTTATAGAAATAGCAGAAAGAGTGGGCCTTTCTAAAATAACAGCCCTACGAATTATTCATGAACATTTAAACTTGAATAAGGTTAATGCAAGATGGGTGCCTAGACTTCTTTCCTCAGTCTAAAAGCAGCAACGAGTCTTCTGTTGTCAGTCATTTTTGGAGCTCTGCCATGACAACGATCTCTCTAAGTCCTGCATATCATTGTTACAGGGGATGAAACTATGGTCCTCTACTATAATCCCTTGTCCAAAAGAGAATCAATGGAATGGCGTAAGCCTGGCGAAGCACCGCCTCTAAAGGCCAAGGCCACTCAGTTAACCAAGAAGATCATGGCCACAATCTTTTGGGACTGTGAAGAATTATTCTTCACTGGCTTCAAGGAGAGGAACATCACAGTAAATGGAGAGTACTATGCTGGCCTACTTCACAGACTACGTGCTTCCATCAAAGAGAAAAGGCGAGGAAAGCTGAGTGGTGGTGTGCGCCTTGTTCACCACAAAGCACTTGTGGACACAGTTCTTGTTGCAAAGTAAGCTGTGATGAAATGTGGCTTCAAAGAGATCGACCATCCACCCTACAGCCCAGATCTAGCTCTCGGTGACTATTTCCTCTTCTGAAAACTCAAGAAGGGCCTTGGAGGAAAGAAATGTAAGTGTGACGAAGAAGTGATGGATGCAGTTTATATCCATTTTGCAGACAAGACTCCTGAGTATTTGGGGGGGGGATTGAAATGTTAATTCAAAGATGTGAGAAGTGTATTGCAATACAGGGTAACTATATTTAAACTGAAATATAGTTTTTGTATTTAGCATACCTAGAAAATAGTTAGGCCGTAAACTTATGGACCTACCCTCGTACATATGAGAAAATCGTGATATGTAAATTCTGTAACAAGTAAACTTATTTATTTACTATGTATACATCAATGCAATTGATTCTAAAGGAAAATATGTTCATGTTAATAATATTCAAATGTTTCTGTGTGCCATATCATGTGCAATTTACAAAAAAAAATTAATTTTGATAATGCCTGAATAATAAAAGCTCCTTCTCTGACAGAATTGAAATTCTTGTTTAAAATGTACGAACTTCTTAATGATTATCGTGACGTAAGAATGACATTTGGCGTTTAAAGTTCGATACTTGAGGACTAAATGAATGAAATATTCACTAGAGCTAGAAGGTAAGACAAAATCTATTCCGGGAAACATATCAATTCTGAAAAACATGCATTCGGAAGAGTGAGTGGCCAGTGCGTTATTCATTATGCCATCATGAACTTATTTAGGTACCAGATTACATAGGAGTTGCTTACAATACGGATTCGTACTGAAAGCATAGCCAGTTAGAATTCTAGAGCGCTAAAGTGTTTGAATGACCATTTTGAACCAGATTCTCCATCAGCAATTTCTGAACGTTTTTCGCGATACACCCTTGAGGCGGGGTTTGCAAGACCCCATTATCCAGGTTTATGGTTGAGATTTTGCTGATCTGGGGCCCCGATATCCGGATAAGCGATGGATGGCTGTAATAACTAGTGCTACATGAGAAATAGCCAGCAGCTGGTTTATGTTGGGTGTAATTTGGATTCTCTAAGCCACCGTCTCAATAATGGAAATAATGCTTCTGTTTTCTCAAGCAGTGCATAGGAGAAAAGTGGCATAGAAAATGTACGCCTTACGTTTAAGCGAAGTTACTGCATCAGTTTCTAGCGTCAACATCGTGGTACTTGTAAAAAATATTTAAATTAAAGCACTTATAAATTTCATTTTAAGTTAACAGCATTACAACGCTAGGAAGATAAAAGTAATACTACGAAAAAGGTTTACAGATGTCACTTTATTATACCTGTATAAATCGTTTAAAGGAATCCAACAATTTCTCGTAAAAGTAATGCAATAAAAGAATTAAAATATGAAGATCATTTGTACATTTAACACTCGTCTTTTGAATTGATATTTAAAAAATAGGCAAAAGACACTAAAATGTAATGGAAAATAACTAAAGTTATGTCTATTTTTAATAAGGAAGTCTTCAAGACACCTGGAATTCCATTCTACAGAATACTGCCACGGCGGCCGAGGTAGTTAAGGCGCATATTTTTTTTCCCAGGTTTTCCTCAGTCCTCAGAAATGACAAATGCCGGGGAGATACCCTAAACTTAGGCATAGAACGTTTCCTTCCTTTAAAAGATCCAAGTCGGTTCTGGTGGTGTAGTGGTAACCATATTTGCCTTCTAAACCCAAGATCGCGGGTTCAAACCCGGCCAGGATCGTTGGATTTTTGGGCGTAAAATCCTAAGTATGGCTTCCTTCGGAAGGGAATTAATGCATGGGTACCATGTAATACATTAACGGCACGATAAAGAACGTCAAGCCTGAAAGAAGAGGCCTCTGAGCAAAATTTGTCGGCCGTTTCACGCCCTAAATAGAATGGGACGCTGATGGCCTGAGATGTTAAAGAGCGTCTGTAAATAAACCAAAACCAAAATCAATTGAAAATATCCATTCTCAAAATATAATTTCATCTCGTATATCATCAGTGTCCATCGCCTGTAGTGCCTCAGTAGTAAAAATGGGTGTTAAACATAATTAAAAAAAAATGTACAGAAACTTCTAATTACTATACTTTTATATTTGGTTAAGGGGACAGAACATTACGCACAGTGGCTTGGAAGATAGTTAACAGATATTTGAGGGACATAGACAAAATACTGACGCACAATATGCAAAAAAGCTTGCTTAGCCTGCAGGCTCAAATAGGCCAGTTGTAGGGGAATGGGGATTACTTAGATATCTGTGATAGAGAAAAAAGAAGTGGTCTCGCACGGGTCAGATTATGTACTTGGAAAGGAAATAAAGTAATGTTTCCGGCGAAACAATTTTGCCTGCTGTGGGAAAAATGATGCCTGAAAGCATATTCTGGCAGAATGCAGGGAAAGGAGCATTTTACGAAAGGAGCATTTACCACCGCAATTTCTGAATCCTACAGAAGTTTGAGCGCCTGCCTGGAAGTTTTGCTGCATGAGAGATCGGGAATATTTCTAGCGAAGATCCGACATAGAAGGCAATTGGCCGTAGAGAACAGAGTGAAGTAGGAGAGGGAGGGTGAGTAACGGGGAGAGGGCGCAGGGGTATGTTTGTATATATATATTAATGAAAAATAAAAATAAAGCAACACTATTAACAATGTAACAAATTAACACTAATAATAAAAGTAGATAAAGATAAAACACATAGAAAGAGTCACACTTGAAATTGTTATATTTCGAACTACTCGCAGCAATATAGCAATTTCAAGTGTGACTCTTTCTCTGTGTTTTATCTTTATCTACTTTTATTATTAGTGTTAATTTATATATACATATATATGAAGCTATTCATATTCCTTTTATTTCTTTGGTATATTTACGCTTTTTACATTTCAGGTCATCAGCGTCCCCTTCAATTCAGAGATGAATCATGCAATAAATTTTGCTCATAGGCCTCTTCTTTCAGACTTGAAGTTCTTTTATGTGCCGAAAATCTGTCTATGGCTTTATTTCCCTTCTCTTCTGAAGGAAGTCATACTTAGGATTTAATTAAAAATTAAATTAATGCACCCTGGACGTGGTTGAACCAGCGATATTGAGTCTACGAGGCAACATCAGTATCAAATACCCTGCTTGATCATCTTCGTTTCAGGAAGGTTTCCTCACGTTGGGAGCCGCACAAAAGCATACCCGCGTCGAATGATGCGAAGAAATACTGCAGAGATTGGACGGAAGAAACTCAAGGCGTGTTTCTGATGTCATCACGGGTATTGAAACATGGGTTTTGGCCCGGAGTCAAAACGACAGTCAGCAGTTTGGATCTTTCCAGATGATGACCCACTATCGAAATTGAAGAGGGGCCAAATTGTGTGGAAGAAAATGGTGGCCACATCCCCCCCCCCAAAAAAAAGTGACTATGTGGCTACTATTTCTCTGGAGGAGCAAAGTACATTTACTGCTCAGTGGTATATCACAGTCTGTCTGCCGAAAGCTTTCTACAAGTTCCGAGAACACCGTCCAAGGACAGGACTGAGGGCAATCCTTCTGTAACACGACAACGCCACCGCTCAAACGGCTAACAACATCCAGTTCCTGAAGTCCACAGTGGCCAGATTCATGACTCTTCCTCCCTACTGTCCTGACCTGCTCCATACAATTATTTACTATTGCCAGTGATAAAAATCGCCATTTTCCAGTCCTGAAAAGGCTGTGGCTTCTTTTGAAATGAACTTTCCACAATTGAAAAAAATGAGTGGCAGGACGAGAAAGTGTAGAGTGTGTGATGGAGAGTACTCTGAAAAGATGCAACAGTCGGAGTGAGTTTACCCACTCCCAATTGACGTGTCCCAAAACTTTCATAGTGACCCTCGTATGCTGGAGAAAGGACTGGAAGTTGGAGATTCAGATGAACCAGAAGGCTGCCAAAGATCTGTTTAATTAAATGAGCTCATTTTAGCGATATACATACATGATAAACATATAAATAAATATAAAAGGACATTTTAAGTACTATTCTTACTTCTATGAAATCTGATATCGGCTCTGTTAAATCTCGAAGGACTCGTGCCAACTGCTTAAGCATTTTTCTCAAAAGTCACTTTCCAATTGAATTGTACTGTAAGCTTTGCTTGCACTACTGAACGCAAATGATTTCTCCAGTTGAATTGGATTGTATTGGATTGGACTGAATTGTTAGGATCAAGGAGAATATTTCGATATTTCATCCTTGCTCAAGGGCTGGCCATTTGTTCCCACATTCCCAACGGAGGCACCTCCGTGAGGAAGGGATGGGGTAAGGGAGACACGGGTGGCCAGGATCCAATAGGCGGTGAAACAAAAACACAATTCATAACATGTTTCCAGATTGAACACCCCGACACAGGCGGAGCCCCTTCCAAGGAGTTTCAGACTCAAAAGGGCGGATTTCAGACCAACCTTCCGGGGCAGAAACATTTCCAAAGCACAAGCCATCGTCACACAGCACAAGTTCACATCAGCCATTGCACTTTCGATCTTGTAGCAATCGATGGAATGAAATGAGACAGTGGAAAATTTGTGGAAAGTAATAAACCATCCCAGTATTCGCCTAAGCGACCAGGGGAAACCATGAAAAACCCCAAGTTCGAGATGGCCGTCTCCATGGGATTTGGCCATAACCTCCCGAATGCAAGTCGCAAGCTTTACCCTCTCTGTTAAATGCTGTCGTAGATATTAAGTGTGCAAGAAAATGAATCAGTTATATATTTCATTATTTTCATATTGAACATTTAAAATGACCAGCTAAAATGGTTATAATAATTGTGACGCCAAAGCATAACAGGTATGTATATGTGTGGGTATTACTGATTGCTACAAAATTTATTTTTAACTATCATTTGTTACATTGAGAACATCTTCTAGTTAAATTTTGTATTTGTCCCTATTGCGAATTTACTGTAAAAATAAGCCCTAGTGGAAAATAACTTAATAATAAAGGAGAAGAAAGAAATTTGATAAAATCCAATATTGCTGTTTAAATACAATTCGTTAGTATACTATTAGTTTGAAAATACTAAAAACAGTGAATGTAAGGTGCAGCATAATAAATATTGTTATGAGGAACTGAACGTACTACAGCAATAATAGCAATGAATTATGCAATGATTAACATTAAAATGTGTATAAGAAAGGCCTCCACAACAAATTATATCACGTGTCGTAGATTTACGACATGTAAAAGAACCTCAAATTTGAAAAAAAGGACTCTAAGCAAAATTAACCGGTCGTTTCACGCCCTGAATTGAATGGGACGCTGATTACCTGAGATGTTACAGGGCGTCAGTAAAATAATAATAAAAAGTATATTTTACTATTAAAGGCGATAATAATTAACTAGGCTGAAACAACTTGCCTTCACAATTCAAAAACACAGTAATAAAATATATATAAAAAGTATGACTATACAATTCATTGCTAAGGCAAGATCACCTTGAATATATTACTTAATGTCCTAAAAGTCACCCTATAAAACAGTACTAAATTTAGCTAAAGAGAAAGTCTTGTTTTAGGAAACTACTAAACTTTAACAAAACGTTATAAAACCGAAAAATTTTACTGTATACCTAGGTTACTGAGGATCCGGTCAAGAGGCTCCTTGAAAATTTATAGTTATTAAAGTGAAATATTTATTAACCCCAACTCGAAACGTCTTGACTATATCTGCTAAGGAAGAACTAGGAAGTTTCTGGTCCCGTCGATGCAAAGGGAGCAGTAGAGAAGCGTGTCGGTCAATAGGCGAACGCTGCCCCACGAGGCTTACGTCACGATTCTTGAAAGTACTGGAAAGGAAGCAAAGGTGGGGATTATATTAATTTAGGTCGACATAATTGTTCATTTTTCGTGTGAATGAATCTGTTATTCAATTAAATGCCTAAATGGTTCAAAATATTTTAAATATACCTACATAAATAGATAATAGATAATAGATAATACCATTAACCTTTGCATTGCTTTATTAGTTATAATTATTTTTGCCTGCATATACACCTTTTCAACCATTATTTAGAAACGAGTTTTAAATTCATGAAATATTTAAGTTTCTCATAATATATCTATTTATAGCACATTTTCTTCTACTCTTATAGTTAAATTAAAATAAACACATGTTTATTAGATTGCAAAGGTCACGTTTAAAAACATAATTAAACTACAATATTATCTGATCATTTCTGATGAAGGAAAAAAATTTTTACTCATTTTAAAGAACTAGATCTAAGGCAAAAGATATTGTTTGAAATACCTCCTCCCCTTCCTGCAACTCCGGGCCAGTAGTCAGATTATGTTCTTATATCTTAAAGCAAAAAAATAACGCTAACCTAATTGATCACGGACAACGATCACAATGCAGATCATTGGCCCCTTAACTTCCCTAGAGACCTGCCCTTCCATTTCCATAATCTCGCACGAAGAGTCCCACCCATGTCGGTCCACCTTCTGCCGTTTAATTTCCTGTCTATTGGATTGTTATTGCTTTGTCAGGATGTTGATCCCTTATCTTGTCGAGGCAATTCCCTCCCACGTGCCCTACACCTTGCGTCAAGTCCTGTTACATCGAACGGGTTAAAAAGGGGGTAAACTGAATGAAGTGCTTAATCAGGGATTGAGCATGCGCTACGCCCAGTTGCAGTAACAAGGACGTGGGGATCCTAGGAGATCTGTATCTCAAAATTGAAAACCATTCATTCACCCTATTACATAGAATCATTACTCTCTGCTGTCAAATTAAAGTTGAGACCTAGCGAATTCCTGCATCAACCAGAGCAACAATAAAAAGATTCTACAAATCAATGCATTATTACCTCATTATTAGTTATATATCGAATTTCTTTTTCAATGTTTATCATTAAAGACCCCGTAATATTTTCTATTAAATGACTTAAATATAAGATTTACAGTAGGATAGTTTAGAAAATAAATGTTGAAATTTGCAAGATTTTTATAAAAAAACACAGAATATTTACATTTATTTTTATTCCTTAATTTTTGTGTTTCTTTAAAGGCGCAACATATTTCTAACGAAAATAAATTTATATACGCAATATCTTAATTATTGCACTTTCTATAATTCTAAAAAATACCGAATGTAACAAAAAGGTTAGACCAAACTTTCAAGACATTCCACACAGAAGAAGTCGGTCCTGGTGGTGTAGTGGTACTTGTCTCCTATACCCAAGATCGCGGATTCAGTCCCGGCCAGGAAGGTGGATTTTTTTCGGATGTAAAAAATCCTAAGTATGGCTACCTTCGGAAGGGAAGTAAAGTCGTGGCTCCCGTGTCTTACATTTACGGCACGAAAAAGAACCTTAAGCCTGAAAGAGAGGCCTCTGAGCAAAATTTGTCGACCGTTTCACACCACGAATTTATGTGTGAGGAATGTGTTCTGAAAGTTTGGCCGTTACACCCGGTATATATGCAATTTTCTTACTACAAACACATTCGACTCATATTTCAATAAGAAAAAGACCAACAGAGCAAGGTTTAGACTTCTTGGCCGATACCACCAATGCAAAAATGTATCTAATATATCCTGTTTATATTGTGGTGGTGCTCCGTCGTGGGAAGGAATTTATAAACCAATGGTCCCATTACACCAAGCCAGGGAAAGAGAAATTGTTCAAGCATATCCGAGTAAATGCTCTCCCTAATGTTTTCTTCTCACCTACACCATCATTATACTGGGATTAAGAATTGTGTTTGGTCATCCGTAACGTGCAATTCTTCTTCACTTTCTCAACACATTTCGGAACCATTTTGCAAACAAAAATGTACAAGGTTATTTGTCTTTCCTCATAATAATATACAAAAGAAAACGCGTGTTTCAAAATGTGTTCAGTATTTGTCGATCTGTCGTTCTGGAAAGAGTAACCACTATAAAAATATATGCACAGAGTTCACGATTTCAATTCTGCCGCCAAGGTGCCTTGCAGAATCATCATACAAAACCCAGAAAACATTTGTTTATGAATTCTAAACAAGGAAAAGGTTTTATTGAAGAATTGAAAGCAGAAAATTAACAAATTTACTAAACACTATTATTTGGGACAAACTGTAAGAAAAATTCTGTATCGTATATTTTAATTTTAGCTAATTCCGAAGGAATGGTTTTTTTTTTTGATTGATTTATTTATGGACGCTCTTTAACAGCGCAGGTCATCAGCGTCCCATTCAAATCAGGGTGTGAAATGGCGGACAAATTTTGCTCAGAGGCCTCTCTTTCAGGCTTGAGGTTCTTTTTCGTGCCGTAAATGTACGACACGGGACCCACGGCTTTACTTCCCTTCCGAAGGAAGCCATACTTAAAATTTTTACGCCCCGAAAAAACCCATCGGTCCTGGCCGGGTTCGAACCCGCTATCTTGGGTTTAGGAGGCATGTATGGTAACCACTACACCACCAGGACCGACTGATTCCGAAGGAAAGCTATTTTTGTTATACCCATGAAACTATTTCTGAAAATTTTCTTCAAATCTCCATCGAGCCTACTTACAAGGCATCGAAAATAACATTAAAAAAATGTGTGTGTGTGTGTGTCCGCGTTTTTTTTTTTTTTTTTTTTTTTAACGCTCTAGCGGTTGCAACTTTTGTTTTTTCTCAACTAAACTTGGCATATAATCATCAATTAACAAACTATTTTTCGAGTTCGTCAACCAACAAAATTGGACCATTAAGGGGGAGGGGGTTAACCCAAAGCGATTTTTTTAAAAAAAATTGAAAAATCGCTCTAATGGTTACAATTCTTCATTTTTCTCAACGAAACTCTGTATATTTCTTTAAAACAAATTGATAAAAGTAGTTTTTGAAAATAATGGCAATAGGGCTATTAGGAGTGGAGTATATAATTGAAAACGGGTGGGGATTAAAGCGAACTTTTAAAATTCTCAAGCGGCGCAATTTTAAAAATTTTAAAGGAAACTCGGTATATGGCAATGAAATAAAGTAGGAAAAATAGTTCCCGAAAATCAGTGAAATCGGACTATTAGGAGTGAGTGTTTGCCTGAAACTCAGAATTTAAAAATCGCTCTAGTGCTACCAATATTTGTCTCTTCACAGCAAAAGTCGGTATAGACAACTTAAGTAAAATAAAAAAAAAAAGTTTCTGAAAATTATATAAAAATTGGACCATTAGGAGTAGAGGTTTACTTGAAAACTTAACTTTAAAAAGTGCTCTTGCGTTTAATTTTCTCTATATTGATTAATCTAATATGTATTTGTATGTAAGATCGCTCTATAATAACCTTCAGAAAAGTTTTTCGTTATGTTTTAATACAATAACATTTAAATTAAATTTAAAAGCCAATGAAATTCGATGGAACTTTCAATTGTGTATATTTGCATAATATGAGGGTTGGAACTTAAATAGTGGCAACTATTTATTTACAACCGATACAAAAGAGTTACATGTTAGCAGCCTTTACTGTCCTTCAATGTAGTCACCAGCGTTGTGTATAACCCGTTGCCAGCGATGTGGAAGTCGTATAACTTTAGCACAGCCTGTACTCTTGATGGTGCAGATGGAGCGGTCTACTGCCTGTCGAATCTCTGGAACACTTCTGAAGCGAATGCCACGAAGTGGTTCCTTCATCTTTGGAATCAAATCAAAGTCACAAGGACTTAAGTCCGGGAGTATGGTGGATGGTACAGTACTTCCCAGCCCCATCGACCAAACAAATCAGCGCCCGAGCATTGTCGTGCAAAATGATGGGTGGATTCTGCAGAATGTGTTGCCGCTTCTTTCTCAAAGCTGGTCGCAGGTGGTGCTCCAAAAACGAACGGTAATACTCAGCACTGACGGTCTACTGTGGAAGAATGTAATGCGTTAGGATAACACCATCACAGTCGTACACGAGAATCACCATAACTTTCACTGTATTGGGGCTCTGACGAACTTTCTCGACTTTCGTGGTGACCCATACTGACGCCATTCGTTCGATTGGCGTTTCAGTTTTGACTCATACGTTTTGGCCCATGTCTCATCCATGGTTATGATACGGCGTAAGAAAGTCTCTCCTTCGCGCTCATAGCGCTCCAAGTGCGTGTTAGCTGCGTCGTAACGGAACCATTTCTCCATTTCCGTCAAAGCATGCGGAACCCATCATGATGCAATTTTTCGCATGCCCAGGCATTCCTTCAGGGTGTAAAGCACAGTCGTATGCGCTAATCCGGTTTCTTGGACGAGCTCACGAATCGTCTGGCGTCGATTACTGTCCAGTAACGCGGCAAGAGGATGCACTTCTTCTTCACTGACGCTCGTAGGACGACCTGCCCGATGAATATCTGCCACAGTTTGCTGACCATCTTTGAAGGCTTTTACCCAACATGCCACTGTTCTGTAAGGAAATGCAGATTCCCTGCAAGCCTCTTGAAGACCTTTATGACACTGTCGTGCTGTACGACCTCTGGCACATTCAATCTTGATCCAACTCCGTTGTTCCTGTTTCGAAAACATAGTGACAACAGTACGTTAGACCGCTAGCTCACAAGTGACTGTTTCTCTCGATGGTGCGCACGCAGGTGATGTGGAAAGGGAGAGTCCATTTGCTCTGAGAAAAGATAGGTACGTAAACAACGTGTGCTATCAGCGACAATATTAGATTCCGTTGCATAGAGTCTCCACAGCAGTGTTGCCACTATTTAAGTTCCAGCCCTCGTACATTGTATTGTTTTTAAATCGTAACATGTTTTTGTTTTATTGAAACATTTGAACATATTTTTCTTAAATAAAGAATGTAAGTTAAAACTATGTGTTATTTTCCTCTATTTTAGTGAATGTAAAGCTGATATCAAGGGCTCAGTTCATAAACATTGCTACATTTAAAAATGTTTAAAAATACCCATACAGTATTACTTTCTCTATTATGGTCATATTTCATTTAATTAAACTGTGGTATTATTTTTGTGGTTTAATCTCAATAATAATAATAATAATAATAATAATAATAATAATAATAATAATAATAATAATAATTTTAAAAATGTGGCTTCTGTTTAGTGATACTTACAGAGTACAGGAATTCTAATTTTGTTCCCCTAATACCATAACTATTTTATTTCATTAATTAAGAAGGCCACAATTCAGGTTTTATGTTCTTTTTTAAATTTACTTTACTAAGTGAGGAATTCGCTTAAGTTTACGTAGCTCCTGCGTAATGGACTTTGTTTTACAATTATTACATGTTTTGACCACAATAAGACATAAAAGTTTTGCTTCCTTCTTGTAAAGCTAGAAGACAATCTTCCCCAAACTCCTTCTTTGGTTCTTTTGTGTGTCAAAGAGCTGCTTATTATACAAACGAACTTACACTAAGTTAAAGTAATATGTGACACATTTTTCCAATAAGATATTCAAAATAGAACAGAATAATTTACAAGAATATATATTTCAAAGTTCCAAAGCCAATACTGCATCTGCATCTAAAGGCAAAGATGCATCTGAAGTATCATTGCCTCACAAATACCTAAGAGATGCTTCTTTAAAAAGCAGGCCAACGTGCCACACGACAGCCATGCAGCAAATTTCAGCATTTTTGCCCGCAAGTTCCTAAATCGAAGATTTTCAGGTTGGGATAACTATTTTTTTTAATTGATTTATTTATGAACGCTCTTTAACATCTCAGGTCATCAGCGTCCCATTCAACTCTGGGCGTGAAACGGCCGACAAATTTTGCTCAGAGGCCTCTCTTTCAGGCTTGGGGTTCTTTTTCGTGCCGCAAATGTACGACACGGGACCCCACGGCTTTACTTCCCTTCCGAAGGAAGCCATACTTAGGATTTTTACGCCCGAAAAAATCCATCGGTCCTGGCCGGGTTCAAACCCACGATCTTTGGTTTAGGAGGCAAGTATGGTTACCACCACACCACCAAGACCGACATAAATAGAAATAAACTCCTGGTGCCGAACTCAACTTGGTTTAAACCTACTGGATTTCTACTTATGAGGTCATGTACAGTTACTGGTATATTCTTATGTGGTGGATTAAGTGGAATCTCTCCGCAGGTTGTCAGTCATTACTCGTCTTGTAGGAGAATGAGAGGTGAACTGAACAGTTTAAAATGTTCTTAAATTATTGTATGGAGCTAAGTGTCATATACCTTAAAACTGGAAATCAAGCATTTTCGGACCATGCTAATACTGATTGTATTGTCTAACCTGAGAAACTTGTGTCAGGCCGAGTGCTTTTGAAACATTCTACAGTGTGTCCGGTAAGTCCGTATACCCCTATACGTTAATTAACAACCAATAATACACCAACAATGTTAGTAATAATAATAATAATAATAATAATAATAATAATATGCTAATAGAAGAAACTAGTAAAATACAGGGGTATACGTGCTTCCCGGACATAACTGTGTGCGTGTGCGTGCGTGTGTGTGTGTGTGTGTGTGTGTATACTTTGATATAAGGTAATTGCGCTACAGAAACTCATCTGTTAAAATTAACTGGTGCAATAAATGTTCTAAAGTTGCCTAGAACAAACCTCAGAAACAAATAACTCATTGACAATGATTAACTTGAAAGTACGGTAATTTTTTTGTTCATCATATTGTTTTTCAATAATATTTTCATGGTGCAATTTAATAATTATTATACTATAAACTAGTTTCTAATTTTTATTAGTTATAAAATACGTTTTACTATATCTCAGATATTCGCTTCATTTATCTTAACATTTCTATTAATCATACTAGGCATTTTATTTAGACTTTATGTGAATCTATACAGCGCGTTTAAAAGTGCCGCATTCACAAAAGGAATATTGTAACACATTCTTCATATATATGTTTCAGAAAACTACATATTTATGCAAACACACCTGGCGGCTCTCGGGTTTAATGGCATGCAGTATATACACGCTCCTGTAATGTATCTATGTTGTTGATAGATGTGGCAAACACCAAGATCTTTAAGTACTCCATAACTAAAAATCCAAAGGATTAATCGGGAAGGGTATATAGTGGACATCCCCAATCAATCCATTAAAGGTCTGGGCTAGATGTTGTCGCACGAAGTGTAGAAAATGACGTGGTGCTTAATCGTGCATGAATCGCATATATTGCCTTATAATGATATTTTATTGTACTGAAGAGGTAAACATAGCAAACAAGGTAGGTACAATCAACCGAAACGAAATGACAACTCACACCACCCGAGTATAAAGATAGTCTCTTATCTTGGACCTATGTTTACTAGACTTTGTTTGGGTGTAATAAAGAATTAGTTGCGAGTATATCTCAACAGATATTTGTTTCTGGATATATCATGTTTTTCGGAACGTTTTGTTAGTTGCCTGCTCTGAAATATGCGATGATTTTATTTGAACATTCTGTATGTATAGTTTCATGTATTTTTCCTTTCGTTTTAGGGCTTCCAACTTTCATACCTTTATATCTGTACTGTGGATTCTACGATAACGCATTATGTTCTGAGAGGCGTATTATTGCAATTAATTGCACTTTCTTTATTATTTTTCCTTTTATTTATAGGATCTATGGCAATTTTCGATGTAAAGAGAATTGTCAAGTACAATATTTACATTAAATTATAACTGTTATGATTTTATATCTGAAATAAAATTGATTCTGCTGTGCAGGTATATCACAAACAAGCAGGTGAGGTATTTATTTCAGTAACTAGACCTTTGCTTTATAAAATACACGCCCTGAAACAATATAATGTTTGTCTGGTTTTAAATAGCACAACGTTTGTAATCATTAAAAATATTAACATATTCATAAAATATTCATATTCCATGTGTGCTGTTATGTATCGGGTTTTATACTAATAGGTGTTCTCTATTTTGTGACCTCTTGTTCCTGTTAGGGCGTGCCGTGGTGTTTCTTGGGTCATGTTCAATAAAAACCACGCATATAACATTACAATATACTCGTTATATTTGGCCAAGTTTGAGCGCATAGACTCTCCGTTTTGCATTGCATACTGTGTCGTTTAATTTCTTTTGGTTTTCCTTCTTTTCATTAAGTTATTGGTCCATTTGCAAGAACCAAAGGCAAAGCAAATATTACCAGCACAAGTTAATGAGATATTTTTGGAGTGAGAGGCGCCCTTATCGGTAACAATTTAGTAGGTAATTAACCGGTAGAATTATTAGGGCCGAGCCGACAGTGTGGTCTATAGAGATGTCATATCTTCCATTGTGTTGTCTGTTACATTCGATCTGATTGGACCCGCCTCACCTTCCTTCTATTGCCAGGGCAGGTATTATCCTGCTCTACTTGATCTGCCTATTTATAATTTTTTTTCTTTTCGTTAACGCATTCCGCTGCCATGATAAAGTCTACTGTCTTTCCAGTATGTCCTCTAACCAGAAGTTAAGAGATGCCTGTTCTTGATCCTACCACGCTTCTTTGACCCCCCAGGTGTTCCTCTCTTTCCTCTACATTTATTCCGTTTGCCATCTAATCAACGCTTAGTAGGAATTCTTTGTTGCTTTATTTCTTCCATGCCTTTAGCTACATTTTCCCTTGTTACTTTTAGTCACAGCCGAAATGCATACAGCCATTATCAGCCCGCATAATGGTATCGGTTAATTGTGCAAAAGTTTTTCTACTGAGGGATCTAATTATATTCCCACCGCCGAAGTTGTAAATTAAGTATTAGTATAGGCGCAGTCACATGCTGGTAACGGAAGCAATACAGTGTTGGTGATATAACTAATTATATATTTAAGTAAAATATTGAATATAAATACTTTAGCCAATAACCCATATTAAGGAAGGAAATGATTAAAGTGTTTACCATCTTCTTTCATTAATTTTTGGAACTAAATATGAATTTATTTCTAACAAACACAATCAACATTACAATCGACATATTTCCATTATTTAATAATTAAAAAGATACTATTACTAAGGTCTTTGCCAAATAATACTATATTTATTTATATTGCAAAATAGCTAACATATCCTGCATCTTACATCTAACTAAACTGTTTTCAGTCCCAATACATGTTAGCCCCAGGTTGTTGATGTATTAGAGACCCAACCATAATCAATTTCATTACTTATATTCCTAATAATCAAATGTTTACTAATCCTATATATCTAAACCCTCTTCTCCTCTGTTCCTTCTAATTTACCTCCATCATTTATCCCTAAATTTGCCCAAGTATTCTACCATCCTTTTTATATTTATATCTCCTTTGATTCCTAATATCTTCCTTGTTAAAATTTCTCCCACAAATTTATTGCAATTCTCTTTCCATACCTATACTCTCCACCACGTCGTTGGTACGCACACACATAGGACATTTTTTCCCATAGATTTTTCTCAGTCCTCCTAAATTACTTACTCCTGATCTGTTCCTAGCGAAACCTTCACTCCCCAATTTATCACAAAGTTCTAGCAACTTCTTCCTCTCTCAAACTATTTTTATCTCTCGATAAATTCTCAGTGAACTCTTCCCTAAAGCTCGCAAATGTTTCTTGTTTCTCAGTATCTTCAATTCTATTCCATAATTCTTTCCAAACCCCTGTATCTCTATTGCTCATTTACCCAACAATCCCCCATACCATTTTTTAACTTAAATTGTGCATCGCTGGGCGGATTTTAAGAAATGGGTGCGATGTTTTCCTCAACTTCTTATTATTCTATTATTAACACCTTAATTCATTCTGAAATCTTAGAACAAAACGAACATACGCAAATATGCACTGTTCAGCAAAGCGTCTAGGTGGATATTACAGAAAAAGAAACTATTTTAGAAATGTAAAAAATTATGCTGAACCTGCACTGGCTCTGAAAATGCACATATGGGAGAATTTCTGAAATTGAAAACTAAAACTGCTACATTTTAAAATTCATATAAAGATTTATGCTTAGCGAGCAAGTTATCTCAGGCGGTAACGTTTGGTACTTGCATTCTGGAGGTTCAAATCCTGCGGCCGACTAGCCTGACTGAAGTTTTCCGTATTTTTCCTCAGTTAATTTTAACAAAGTATTTCTCTGTCTCGGATTTATTTATTTATTCACCATTTCATAATTCATCTTCATTCCATTTCATTTATCTGTGTAAGGTCGTTAAGGCGCGGACTCGTGAGCGGGAGATCTGGGGTTCGAATCCCACCAGGACCGCCCTCTCTGACTGGGGTTTTTTCCAGGTTTTCCTCAGTCCTCATACCTGCCGGGGAGGAACCCTAAACATAGGCCTGGAACTCTTCCTTCCTTAAAAAAAAATCCTTTCCCAATATATCATTTCATGTCATGTATCATCAGTGTCCTTTGCCTGTGGTGCCTCAGTAGTAAAAACGTTAAACACTATTAAAAAAAGTATCTGTGTATACCTGCGTCTTCTGTGTTTGGAGGTCATCGAGGCGATCCTGTCATAGGATTCACCATCCATTTAGGGAGCCCCTCGGTATGCATGTGCACTCTATGTGCGTTCGGATTAATTACCTTCCCGACAGTAGACTGGCCCGAGCATTGATGTGTAAAGCCTACAAAGGAGGGAAGGAAACACAGATAAAGGAGGAGTTTTATGCTGATACAAGTGGTAATTATCTAAATATTACTACTGTGGTTTTTTATCGTTCTAAATCTAGTCATAAGCACAGTATTTTTAGCTACGTCACTAAAATTGCTCCTTACTGCAAAATATTAATTTTTTCATCGCATATTTCGTCAACGAGCTTAGCATACGTGTACTGGACAATCCAGCAATCCGTAAAAATTGCAAATCTTGTATTAAACATTATTTAAAAAGTATTATGAACTGCTCCCTGCGGGAAAGTTTTGTTCTTGTGCAGTGAATTACATTATATCAAAAGCAGCATTTTGTAGGAAGAAAAATGAAAATATGAAGATCGAAAAAATAACAAAGATTTACATGCATGACAATCTTCGTGGTTCATAGATTAGTCTTTACATTTCTCTCACCTCTCTCCGCTGCTATTATTATGTCCATCTTTATTCTTTTACTGCTTATTTTCTTCTGAATGACTCCATTTTTTTGCACTCCGAATAACACGACTTTGATCACTTTGCAATGAGGTTTTTCTTGCTAAGTCCACAATTGGTTCTCCTCAAATGCCTTCAGGAGCCCAAGCGATTTACCTTTCTCCAAATAAAATTCGCTACTTTGTTGAACAGCTGCTACATTAAATTTTTTGGACAGAAATTCTGTGGGGAGCTTATACCACATAATGTAATGAAACACGTATGCATTCTGAGTTTTACCTTTGCTACGTGTTGTAGAGACCAATTTCTGGATATGGGCATCAATTTTACCTTATATTTTTTCAGACAGCTTCACTCAACTGTCTGTTGTACCAATTCCATAAATTTATATTTGTAATAAAATTTATTTGGTCTTTGTGAAAGTGGGCATGAGGGATATTTTAAATATGTAAGGGACATTTAAACATTTCTTTTGAGTCTCAAAATTGGCGATTTGAAGCCGGAGGAGAATTTTTAAACATAAGAATGTTTCAACTATATTACAGTTCAGATATTTCGCTGAATTTATCGAAAAGTTCAGTCAATTATATATCCTTAGATCTAAGATTGTAACGGTATATCGGTAGCGGAAAACATATTTTGCCTTATTGTTTAGTGAATAGCAGAATTAAAATCAAGAATATAAAATGTTGACATAATAATTGCATTATATTTATAAAATTCTCCACCATAAAATATCGAAATCTTTGCTCTTGCGGATAAAAAATTTGCACCTTTTCTGCCATAAGCTCAGTTACGTGATTCAGGTTAAAAAGAGGAATATTTTATTCACTTTACTTTGATAAAGGTTTGAATTTCATTTGGATCAAAAAATACCTGCGATAAACTTATATTTCAGTCAAGAATTTATTATTTAAAACTATCATTTCACACAGCCTTTGAAACTATAATTACACTATTAATATGACCATTTTCATTGCCAACCAACGCGTGTGGGCACTTGTTAATGGATGGTTAGTAAACTGACTCGCTTTCAGTTTCCATCGCCCCTGGGTCAGGATTTAATGTTTAGCAATAAGGATAAACTACAGCAAGGAAGATATTAAGAAAATAGTGCCCTTTAGGCTCATATGGAAGATACACTACCACTTTGGAAAACGGGTTCTCCTGGCCATTTAACTCTCAACATGCATTGGCTTTTATACCATACTATCACTAGCTTCGTAGCATCTCCAAACTGATTTATCAAGAATAACGTAATGGTATCTTGAGATGTCATCTGTCTGCAAAGCCAGCTTCAAATGTGGAAAAGCTGCCGAACATGAAAAGCATATGTGAAACGTAAATTTCAAGAGTAAAGTGTAAAACGTCCTAACTGCAGTTACGTGTTTAAATATGCCTAAAAGTAAATCATTTGCACAACCAAAGTAATTGCAAACTGGTATATTCTGTGTACAGGTCATTAATTTCTGAACATACCAGTGAGAATAACTGTAGTTTTTAATAGTTATTTAAGTTCTTAGCACAGAAAGCAACACTTCCATTTCTAAATAAGAAGTTTAAGGAATTTCCAAACGAGTCGTGAAATACATTTTCTGTAAAAAGCTCCAACAATAATTTAGCATAACTACACTGAAACTGTGTGTAAATGAATGAGTTAAGTTTATTTAATGCTGTACTATGAGGAGTTTTATTAAGGCTTGGGAGGAATGATTATCTGCCCCCGCGTTGAGGTGCCAAGTTTGGGGGAGTTTATTGAACAGGAGGGTTTCGATTCTAATTGTCAGTTCTACGTTGGGAGCGGATTATGTGCCAAGTTTGCGGCTGATTGATGAAGGATGGTGATGTTTAGATCCTTTTGCATAATTGTATCATGAAATATTAATCTACATAAATTAGTTAATTAAACAGAATTAAATCTTTGTCTTAGTTAATTGTGCGGGATCATATCTGGATATCCTGTTGCTACTATTACAAATTTATTAGCTTTAGAGTGTTTGCTCCAACGTTACTATATTCCGTTCATTCTTAGAACGGGTTCTGATGTAAACGTTAACCGCGTGACACTGAATGCATGACATTCTATTCTCATAAAAGTAGTACATAGTCTGCAAACACGTAAAAATGGGAAACAAGAATATAGAATACTTTAATATTTTATATTCATAAAATTCCATGGCTTACTAACAGCTCTTATTCATTCGTATCAGAATAAAAACCTAGTTTAGTTAAATAAAACAAAATGGCACATTATGGTGAAAGTTCAGTTTCAATAGTTATTAAACACCAAATAGGTTAAGGTTTCAAATGATGAGAAAACAATAGCTCTAAAGGTGTTTAAAAAAGTTGCCAAAAATAGTATATTGTTATATAAGTGTTGAAATGCACGCATTGCGTATTCAAGTGTGTGTGATTTCTCACGAGAATTGCAATAAGCCTTTCAACAAGTATTTACATACTATTTTCGTACTGTAACTTATTTTTAATTTATTACAATTCATTTAGTTTGGAAAATTAAAAATAACGAGAACTAGAATTATCGAATCGAATAGTATGAATTCCTATGTTTGTATAGTTACGCGTTAGTGTTTTGTTATTGTTGATTTTAAAGGTTAATCGTAAACTATAATGGAATGTGACGAAAGTGATAGGATTTTGAAGCGGAGACAAGTATAAGGAGGGATTTGCTGGCTGAGAAGTCTAATAAACGGTATTAGCTAGAACGTGTTTTATTCACAGCTTAGTGCAGAAAAAATGTCAGAACGATTAGTGAAAATTAATTTACCTCGTCTAGCATATCTGTTCATATTCATATTGAGAGCAAGTAATTTCGTAAATTTATTCCATTAAATAGTGCGGAATAGCAAGACTGCTACTTTCAGATGTAATTTATAAAATAGTGATGCAAAATAGTGTTGCAAAATAGTGCAAATTTACTTTGCAGTACTAATCTACAATTATTTTATTCCAGTGCCGCTAGACTGCTACTTTCAGTTCTAAAATTAGGTGGGCATTAATTACATTACAATACGGAAGTATAAAAAGTACATTGACAGTTAAGAAAATCAATTTTGAGAAATGGAAGGCCTTTCCGACACTATTGTTGATCAGGTAAATCGACATCTTCATGTTACAGCGAGAACGATGAATGAGGTTTATTAGGCAATTTCCATAAGGCAACCTCTTCAATTATTAAGTTATTATTATCTATCATATTAAACTATTTTTTCTTGTTGCTCGTTTGGTGAACTTCCTCTATATAGTAATATGTTAAATAGTATACCTTTAGTACGGCACTTATTTTGGGTCTGAACTTGTTTTTGGCGAATGGATACAATTTGTTTTGTTTACAAGGAGACATTCTAAGAACGAACGGAATGTAGTTCCACTGTTATAATGTTTTAATTGTTGACCATGTGTTGATAATGTTAAAATATGCCATTGTATTGTGTTATGAGACATTTCCTGTTGTACAGGAAAGTGTAATGTAATAGTGTTTTTTTTTTTCAGCGTGCGTACTAGAAATATCAACTTTCAAAACAAAAAAATGGTTCTTAAAGGTGTTTTTTCCATATATAGTAATATGTTAAATAGTATACCTTTAGTACGGCACTTATTTTGGGTCTGAACTTGTTTTTGGCGAATGGATACAATTTGTTTTGTTTACAAGGAGCCATTCTAAGAACGAACGGAATGTAGTTCCACTGTTATAATGTTTTAATTGTTGACCATGTGTTGATAATGTTAAAATATGCCATTGTATTGTGTTATGAGACATTTCCTGTTGTACAGGAAAGTGTAATGTAATAGTGTTTTTTTTTTCAGCGTGCGTACTAGAAATATCAACTTTCAAAACAAAAAAATGGTTCTTAAAGGTGTTTTTTCCATATAGATGTGCGAAAAAAGTAATTTAATTTAAACAATTAACACGAATTTATGTACAGAGGAAAAGTTTAAAACCAGTATTAGTTACATTTTCGGTTTTAACCCCTCATCCCTAACCATCCGACTTTTAAAATTTAATTGCACCCCTATCTTATGATATTGCATTGCAAATATAATTAATTTTTTATATATTTTATTTTCTGTCATCTGTCAAAATGGATTGTTTGAATTTGGACAGAATAAAAAATTAATTAATTCTACGAGGAAAAAGCTATTATGAGTAATATTACAATGTTACTAAATTAAATGTTTAAAATGAGCTCCATTATTCGCTAGACTAATAACTTCCTATTTTGAAATTCCTTATATGTACATCTTGAAACAATTTATTACAAAAAATAACTAACACATTTGGTGCTCAATAGTTTTAGTAATTTTATTCTGTCCATATTCAAACAAAGGCTGCCAGGGAACGGTAGAAAATAAAATACGTGATAACACTGGAATCCTTTTTATAGGTATCAAAGGTATGGGTTTCATTTGAAATTTCAAGTGGGGTTGCTAGAGGTGAGGCAGTGACATCTCAAATGTAATTAACTAGTCATCATTGGCTTTAAACTTCCCTCTCAATATCTAAATTGGAGTTTTTGTTTAAATTTAATTTGTTTTAAATAGATAAGTATTGAGAACGGCATGTTTTATTTAAATAAAAGCTCTTCTTTTGGCAATTTATCTTGTTAATTTCATAGACGCTTGACTTTATGTCGAGTACAAACCACGAAACCTGTAGTGCTTAACCATATATCATACTGGATACATTTAAACGTTCTAAATGCACAGTCAAGCTATTCTTAATATTGACCAATCTACCATAAATCTACTGTGAATGCATACAGGTGTAAAAGTCTACATTATTTATATTTTCGATACAAATAACCACTGATTAGATCTGCCAAACCCATAGTTAGGTATTAGTAATTTTTAATTTTTTTTTTTAATTTCATTAATGATATTTTCATTTGTGCAAAAATCAGTTCAATGTTCTGTGAACAGCAAAGTCACAGTCTGGTTATAATATTTTCTCTCCTATCTTTCCGAAGTATTTTAATGTTTCATCACTCTAATAATAATAAATGTTTGTTTACAGGAATGAAAAGCAAATAGATTTTGCAGAACAGCTGGAGAGTGTAGCCTATGTGCTATGTGGTGAAGAAGCTATTACACTAGAAAAGTTCTACCAGATCTTTGAAGCTAAGGGGGTAAGTAAATCGTTTCTTTATAGCATATCTTAAAAGTGGTTGGAAATATCGCTGTTATTTTTTTAATGTTTTGGAATACCACGGCAGGTATAGTTAGTATTCGTACCACGAAATTGTAAGATATGTGAATTTCTTTATTTAAGCGTTAATTAAATGGAGTTATAAATACAAAATTAAAGGGTATCAAAGGTAAAAGGACGCTGTTAACACCTGTGCTACCGTTAAAGTACGTTGAACTCTAACGTACAGTAGAAGTTGAAATTGAACGGTGGACGAATGGCCAAGTTGTTACGTTCAGGTAATCTGACTAGCCAATAATAAGAGAGTTGCATGATGTCATCGATAATCTATGGGGATGTCTAAATCCATAGTGGCGGGAAAATAGAGCGTCCCTGTATCACATGGTCAAGCGAGCATTATTGAGTATTTAAGGACATGAAATCGCTCTTTTTGCAAAAGTTAGAATTTAGTCTTGGGAACTTGCACTGGAACATCAATGTTTGAGCTTCACTTCTGCTCGGCGCTTCGTCTTAGTCGGAAAACTACTGTTTGTCAAGTATTATAGCTCTGCATGTCTGCCAACTGTCTCATTATTGCGAGCTGAAGAGAAACGCCCTGGTACGCACCTTTTGGTTGAATAAACGACGTCAACTTGCAGATAACAAGGTGTTCTTTCTCGTCAACACATCACCTTTAATTCCCCGCACTCAACCCGACCCTATCAAGTCTCAAAAACCAGTAACATTCCTATGGAGCGACAAGAAGAGTTATTTAGTGGTGAGTTGTATTTGCATATAATCAAACTCCCATCACAATTCTCCCCGCCACCTATACCTCCATCCGACTTTGGCCTACAACTTGGTCAGAGCAATTAAGTTAACACCCACCCAATAACTCCTTCAAACTTTGCCGCCCACCGTGGGACATGCTTAAAACTTTTCAAATTCTCTTCACGCCACCCACTATTTCTTCTTCAATGCTGAACTACGTAATTGCAGCGCCGCACATTACAAATTTTGTTTGCGAATATCTCTCAAAAAGCAATTTGAAATGTATCTCTCACCCTCGCTGTAGTCTAGATTTGGATCCTTGTGACTTTTCCCCAAATTAAAGAAACACCTTCATGAGAAGCATTTTCAATCAGCAGAAGAATGATGAAGGTTGCGAAGGCGATTCCGAAAGATCGTCAAAGAATGATGTCTTCAGATGTCTCTGAAGACTGACAGAACCGCTCATCCATCGGGGAGTATTTTGAGGAATATCATCAAAAATTTGAGAATGCTATTTCGTAAGTTGTCAAAAAATATTTATTAAACAATCTTCGAACATTAAAAAAAATCATAAAATATTGCATAAAATTGTGTTATAGGATTCAATATTTTATACTAGAAGCCAGGGAAAGAGCTGCAAGCTAACTCTGGCGTTGAAGTCTCCATTGACGGAGTAACCAGTAACACTCAGCAGGTGTTAAACCAGTTCTCACTTGAACAATAAGACCGCGTTTAAAAAAGAAGCCAGTATTTAGACCACACGCATGCTAATTCGGACATTGAGAACTGTGAGAGAAGCATCTGGCAATCGGTTGTATTTCATCGAGTCTCTTCATACTCATTTTCAACAGTGACTTGACAGCTTTTATTACGGCCTCTGGGTATGCCGCATTCTTTTATTGCTAATTTCAGCGTTGTTGTTGTTGCCACATATGATTTGGACGTGTACGTATTGAGAGCCCTTGTCTTCATTGTTACGACATTCTTAACCTCAGGCATACTTCTCGAGAGGTTCGAGTCCGTGGTGTTTCGAAAGCCAGTCTGTAGCGGAACGTTTAGAATCTGGTTTCCAGGAAAACGGCAATACTGGTGTAAATACAAAGTATTTAAAATGAAGAATGCTACCTAAGAGTGTAGCATTTTCTTTAAAACAAAAATACACGTTTTAAAATGCACCAATTAAGTCATATAACTTAGAAATGTTTAAAATGATAAAAGAATGTGTCAAGAGAAGAGCTAGGCACCTCCTAGGATCACTGTTTCCTGGCAAGTACGCTCAAAACAAGAATTATTTAAGAGTATGGAGGCAGTTGCAACGAAGACGTTTAATACAGAATCCCTTGTGCTTTACTCTTGTGACTGTCGACCCTCAGACCATGATGGGCAATAAAATGTTTTCAAAGCAGTACCGGGAGCTATTCAAGGGGAAACATTTTATATGTTTTTGTGTTGTGAAACAATGCTCTGGACCGACGTGGCTGCCTAATTTAGAGAGCGGCTAGTAAGTTGCACAATAAACTGGGCGGCCTCTGTTGTACACCTGACGGCCTGCCCAAAACGAGGCTCCCTCAGTAAAACAGTACGCTCTTAAGATGGTAGCTCAGGCCCTAATTATCCAGAAGGAGAAGGTGGATATCCTCCTTGTCTTAACTTTTCTCTTTAATGGTCCTTTGCATTACTGATTATAATTTATTGACCCTAAATGTTCCATAGTTTTCCCGCAACACTGTTGATGCGTTTGCATTAAAGCAAAAAAGATAACTTCGTTTTTTGTTTATATTTACGAACTAAGTAATTATTTTGTAGCTAGTGAATGTGTTAAACAGAAAATTTGTATAATGCTTTTATTGTTTTACAAGTAAAGAAGTTGAGACAGAAATGTCATGCTATTTTCTTTCAGATATTCCGAACAAGTTATCTCTCTTTGAGAGCATTTTAAAATATAACAATCTGAAGTACGTTGTTTTTAAAAAAAATCGCGATTCCCACGACAACTTGTTCTGAAGTCCAGGTAGAGATAAAACTACATTTAATTACACAAATACCTTATGACTTGCACTAGGCGTATCTATTCTTTCTTTGCCTTTATTTATGAGCTCTCCATCAGCGCTCACGCAGAATGCAAGTGTAATAAATAAAGCCCCAAGTTTGGTCTTGAAAAGTAATTACATGTCTTATGGGAAAATACTTATAATTACCAAGTTTTAGAAGGTAATCAAATCTTTTATTCAACTTAAAACACAAGAAAAATGGACAAGATAAAAATTTGCACTTCTTCCATAACAATAGCTAAAGAGATTAAAAATTTTATCTGGTTAGTCAATAATTTTTTTCAATAAATATGTAAAAATATGTCAGCTTAAAACAAAAGGCTCCAAACATGCAGTATTTAATAAAATAGAAAAAAACTTTAAAAAGTCTGAAAAGTAATATGAACATCAACAGTAAATTACAGTATAAATAAAATAAATAAAAAGATTTTGTGTTATCTGGATCACTTAAAGATTTAAGGTTGTCCCGCAAAATAAAATATTGAAAGATAAATGTTATTTATGTAAAACATGGAAAAAGTAGTTATGGAATCATGAAAATAAGTATTCCAACGAATTATATCCGTGCTTAGCTATGGGCATAAACAATACGTTTGAATTCTAAAAGGAACGCAAACCGACTCACCTATTTGCAAAAGTCTGTTGTTCCTGTGCTATACCAAGCAAGAAAGCATATAATATTGAAGATAGTTCTCGGTCCGAGTCCATGCAACAACAGAAATGGAACCTTTCTCAAAGCATTGAAGATCAGAGGTTAAAAGCACTCTACAGTTGAAGAGTTCATAGTAATCATGAAGTGGTCTGAAAAGGTCCATTGAGAATTGAGTTAAAGTGCAAGAGACTGGTTTCAGATATGCTGAATAGTCTCTCGCAAGATTACATTTGCTGATGAGAAAATGTTCATAGGAGCGAAAAACAATTCAACCACCTAAACGATCGAATTGTGCAAACATTCCCATCAGCTAGCAGAAAGTTTTCAGCTTGTACATCCTGCATTTATTGTGATTTAGTTTGGGAAGACTTCTGTGGTCTTCATTCTTCAAGAACTCAAGCGAGTGCTCAAAATTACCATGTTTAATGTTCTGCAACCAATAGTCAGGTTTCTCAACCAGACTTCCCTCAAGAGAGACAAATTTACCTTCCCAAAAAATTCGGTTTCATCACTTGATACTGATAACCTTAGTTATTCAGAAACTCATCAAACTTGATCAAGATGTGGTTGAAACCCCAATTAAATTGTAATACATAAAAGTAAATTTTGGTCAGAATTTGATGGTTTGCTGATTAATGCCATTCGTACCCACATTCATAATTAGATTTCTAGAATGAGAATCTGTGTTCACATTGAACACTTATAAGGTAATACTGTCTGTTGCTGTGGTGTATTATTTGTATATGAAATTTGTTACATTATGATTATAGGTAGAATTCTTAAGCAGTTAACATCAAGTTAGCAATACAAGCAAACTATAGGCCATCGTCGTGCCGATAAACAAGAACTAATGAGTGACAGCCATAAGAGAAGATGGTTTGTAGATCGTGACCTATTGTCCCCTCCTACATGTTGTTTACAGTCCAGCTCCAACAAGTTCTTCATTCTAGTTTCAGTGTTAGGAAATTTTGATACTAGTAATTAAATATTAACGAGTTTGATTCTTAAATGTTGGCCTATGTATGAAATGTATGATTAAACCAAGAACACTCCATGTATTGATACTACTCTAGTACATTCGAATAAAATTATCATACCGAGAAACAAAGTATCAATTAAAACGATAAAAATATTGAGCTTTACTAGAGGAGGTGCCTCTGTAATCCAAAATATGAATATATAGGTTAATTCATAATGGTCCTTAACAATTACGTTTCAGTAGAACTCAAAGGGCCAAAAATTGCCGCAACAATACTGAGAGTGGAATTGATAACATAATGTGAAATCTATGTGCCGTCAAGTTAAATAATTGGTGATATTTCACAATTTATGTGGTACATTTTCTGTCCCCACTTGTATCTCATTGTCATAAATTCTTCGTGATTTACGAAAGGTCTCCTGTTGCGCCCTAGTGTTTAAGCCATCTTTTTGTAGGTCTTACTATATATCTTATCTCTTTAAGTTTGCAATGGAATTTTTAATTGATTGTTTCTAACTTTTTCTGTGTGTTAATATTTGTTCATTTAATGAAAATGTGGAAAAGTTTTTTCTTATATATTTATTCTGTCTTAATTTATTACATCCCTTCACTGTTATAAGATACTTCATCTTCGCTGCTTGTATATTACTCCAATCTTTCTTTCTTATTGGCCAAGTTTCAGGGGTCATACAACGCATTTGGCACAGCCACGTCTTATAATTGAGATTTTTTCTTTTTAGGTTTTTATTTTTAATGTGTGAACGATTATTCCACAAATGTACTGAATTTTTTAAGTATCTTCTTTATTTCTTCATTGTTGTTTTTGTAAGTAACTTTAAAACCTAAAAAAATTTAAATTTCTAACTTGTTTTTGTATTTCTATATTTAAAAACACCTTTGGCCTTATAACATTTTGCTTCTTTAACAGCCATAAACTTTGTTTTTGGTCTAAATATTGAAATTATATTCTTGGCTTGATCTTTGTAATTCGTACATGGTTATTTGTAATTTATTTTCGTTGTCTTTAAGTAATATATCATCTGCAAAGAGTAGTATATTCCTTTGATTATTAATATTTAATTTAATTCCATGTGTTATATATCTTTTCTTGCTTCTCCAGTGGTACATTCATTAATCTCCGGGTATTGATGTTCCAGGATAAGCAGAAGTATGTTAGCTAGTAACAGTCAACATAAAACAGAGGGGCAAATAAAAAAGTCGGTAACTAAGCGTTCAAAAGGACGAGCATGTATATTTTGTAAGAGAAGTACTTCAGGGTGACAAGAAGCGTTAAGTTTGAAGTATACGGCTCTTGTCGCAGCTGGAGATTCAAGTGTTGACATAGAGTGGACAGGTGTGTGTATGTGTGAAGCAAGTTTCTTTGGTATTCAACACCTGCGTTAGTTGAAACACTGCGTCCGGTACATATCCTGTATTTTCTTTAACAACAAAGACTAGTTGGTTTAAATAGTTGATATTTTATAAATAATCATAAATTTTCAGATTGATACAGATGTCTGTATTTGAGAGTGTGATTAATAGATATTACATTAATTTTTCTGCAACAGAATTATTATTTAGACAAACGTTTAAGGCCAAAAGTAGTCGTTTCTGCCAAGGGCAAAGCAATAGAGCTTCAAGGGTATCGAATTCACCATTACGTACGATCTGGTATGAAGCTTTTTAAATATCTATGAAAACATGCTGTCGAACTTTGTAAACCGTTCGTCCATTATTTAATGTGTATTACTCATATCAATTTATTTTTACGATAGAGATGATGCCTCTATTACAGAAAATGTACCATACATACAGGTTGCTTTAAAATGTATAAATATTAAAATAAGTCAATCACACTGTAAAAAATGTTTTTGCCAAACCATATCATTTTTTTCGAAAGCATTTCTATTAATAACGTTTTCTATGTGAAAAGCGTTTTGGGAAATGTCGTGAATTTTAACTAATGAAATGCTTTTCTAACTTCTTTTGATTAACAAACTCTGTTAGACATACACCATCATCAAAACCCTTACAGTGTGAGATAAGGCATGTTGGGCAACCGGCAAGGGAGACTTGGTTTTAACAGAACGTCTATGATTGTTCATGCGTAGCGAAACAACAGTAGAAGTTAAACCAATATAAAATGCTTTACAAAGCTTACAAGATAACATATATACGACGTTCTTAGAAGAACAGGTAGCAAATGAAGAAATGTTGAATTCCTTGGATAAATTAGGGTTGCGGAATGAATGGCACAGGATATTAGCGCACAGGTTTTACATTTAGGGCGTTGGCAAAGATATGAGCCTGCAATGGGACGAGGTAAATTCGAAGATAGGTTTCGGCGAAATATATTTTTTAGATTAGGGGGTGTTCTAAAAGTAATACGGGGTACAAATTTAGAAAAATCACTTAAAGATGAATGCATTAATAAGGCATCGTGACATTCTTTCAAAATAGGTCGGATGCTTTCAATTCCAGGCACGTAAGATGAAGTTCTTATTAGACGTTTTAGGTTTGTATTGAAAACATTTATGCGCTGGAATGATAGGGATTTCAAATGGGAGGAAGGATAATTTTGGTCTTGGAACTTTTGAGCTAGGTTTTTAATATACGTGTCAAGAGATGAAAAGTTGTAACAAAGACGATGACCACGGATTGAAAGAGAAAAAGGAATAGATCTTTTGATATGCAAGGGATGATAGCTATCAAAATGAAGATACTGTTGTAAATTGGTAGGCTTAATGTGCACAGACGTAAGAAAAGAGCCATTGCATAAAAAAATATAACATCTAGGAACGTAACAGCATTGAGAGAGACAGAAGAAGTGAACTTAACTGAAAACTTGGAGTTAAGATTAGTAAGGAACTGCTCGAGAGATTCTGAGCCATTATATATTCCAAAGACACAAGTCTTGACCTCCACCCTTTTAACGTAAAATCATAAAATTGTGAATTTAATGTCGTCAATTGTCTACTTTGTAGTATCTGTTAAGAGGCTCCTAATGTTTCTCATCTGTTGCAGATTGTGGATAAATTGTTTCGACTTGTGGATCAAGACAGCGACGGCGTCGTCACCCCGAATCAAGTGATGGAGTTCCTCGCCAACCTGAGCAATGCACGGTGAGTTTCCCCGCCGTTTTAAATAGCCTTCCTCTGAACATTTATGTTTCTCTCTTAAGAGCCTGTAGCAACGACGTCCATTAGAACCCGCCTAACATTTTTTACTGCAATTCTGACGCATGTTGTGGTACATTACCTCGACTTTTATTACTAGCCCCTTCTTTTGAACTAGACCTCGGCATAAAAGCTTTCGTATGTACGCACTCAGACTACAGTGCTTTAAGAGTGTAGATATTTGAAATATATTGCACCTGCCTTGAGCAAAGATGCTTCAGCCATTTCCGGATATATTCTAACTCGGCACACAACACATTTCTAATTGCCCAAAAGAATGAAAGCGCTGCTCTTACCTAAGATGTACAAGTTATTTGCTCAATATTTATCTAACTTATCGACAGTTAATTTCGGATATTATCATCTTGAAATGGAATATCAGCTGTGTCAAAAATTTATCTATCGACCAGAAAAACAATTTTAGTTATTTTACTAGTATAAGGAATCTTAATAACTGTTTGAATTATGGTTTCATTAAAAAACGAGTAGTTCAATCGGTGTAGTGTCTGTCTGAAGTCCTGGGTTCTATTTCCAGCTTTGATTAAAATGGTTCCCGGTCATCTCTATAGAGTTTGTGTTTGAATGGGATATCAAAATAACCAGTTTGCTAATTCTCAAGACTACAAATTTGGCAGATACCACGCACGCGTCAAGTCATATTGTATATCACCATAATATCAGAAGAGCTTAGTAATATAAAGTAATCAAAATTGTTCTGTCGTTTCAGACCACAGATTTAAAAGCGTCTGAAAATAATATCTTTATTATTAAATATCATCACCACCACTATCAAGCACCTTCTATCAACCGAGACCGTGATCGAAGTCGTAAAGGCGCGGATTCGTGAGCGAAAGGTCTGGGGTTCGATTCCCACCACGACTGTCCTCCCTGACTGAGGGTTTTTCCTAAAATTTTCACAGTCCTCATAAATAGCAAATGCCGGGGAGGTACTTTAAACTTAGGCCTGAAACGCTTTCTTCCTTTAAAAATATATTTTTCCAGATTATCATTTCATCTCGTGTATCATCAGTGTCCACCCCTGTGATGCCTCAGTAGTTAAAACGGGCGTTAAACACCATTAAAAAAATTCTACAACCGATGGAAAACTTTTATACATTTTCTTATTTGTGTGGACCTCCCCTCAAAATTGAAACAGGGTGGCGTTATGTTCTGAAATCTGAGAAAGGGAGAAAAGGTGCTCAAGATATTGAAGATTAGAAACAATAGGTATGAGCAATGGGAAATTAGAAAAATTTACATCATATTTTTTAAATTTTAATATTTATGCTGCTACAATGTATAAAGACAAGTGTTTTTTGTAAAAATAATAGTTTTCGTGCACTTTTTGCCTTAGTTGTCATATTTTGTTGTTTGGTTAGTGGAAAAATGATTATATGGGGCGATTCGGAAACTGCGGCATACCATACCTAACATTAAAACGGAGGTTTGAAAATAAAAATCTATCCAAAGGACAGCCAAGATCTACGGGGGTTAAACGAAAGTGGTGAAAATGGCAATAACTACTACGTAAGCTTAACATCTGAATAACAACCATAGGATTTGTGATTACAATTTGCGGCCAGTGCTAAAATGTGTTTTTATTTCAAAATATGCTAAAAGAATACTTTTTTCAGTTTAATTTTCAAAAATGAAGTTATGTATATTGTTTCTATGGGTGTTATTTGCACTGCTTGCATCTTCTAAAGTCCGAAGGAGATTTTCTAATTTTTGTTTTATTGTACTGTCACAAAAATGTACATATTTTTTCTGCATATTTAATTATGTTTAGTAACTAAAACCATATATAAAGCACAAACATTGCTAACCAGGTTTGATTTAATTAAAATATTCATAGTCCTGCTAACATTTTTCCATGAGATGGCATCTTACCCCAGTAACGATTCATTTGCGCTTTCGTTTGATAGATTTTTTTTTTAATATGGTGTAGCGCCCGTTTTTATTGCTGAGGCATCACAGGCGGTGGACATTAATGATACATTTATGAGGGCTGAGGAAAACCTGAAAAAAGAATCGAACTGCACACCTCCCGCTCGCGAGTCCGGCCTTAACGACCTCGGCCACTCGTGGCGGTCGTTTGGTAGATGCGATGGCAACTTAGGTTATGGGACAGTCTCACCACGTGATCCCCAACTATGCTTTTGATTGATTTTGGTTTATTTACGTACGCTGTTTAACATCTCAGGCCATCGTCGTCTTATTTCTCATTCAATTTAGGGTGTAAAACGGTCAATAATATTCGCTCAGAGACCTTTTCTTTCAGACTTGAGCTTCTTTTACGTGCCGTAAATTTACGACAACGAATCCACTACTTTACTTTCCCTCTGAAGGAAGCTATACTTAGGATTTTTACACTCGAAAAAATCCATCGACCCTCGTCGGAATTATGCACAACTTGCGTCTACAAGGCAATTATACCGCTACGGGTGGCCGAGGTCGTTAAGACGCGGACTCGCGAGCGGAAGGTCTGAGATTCGAATCCCAACAGGACCGTCCTTCCTGACAGGGTTTTTCCAGATTTTCCTCAAAAATAGCAAATGCCGGGGAGGTACCCTTAACTTAGGCCTTGAACGCTTCCTTCCTTAAAAACAAACAAAAAACAAACAAAAAAACCTTCCCAATATATAATTTCTTCTCACGTGTTATCAGTGTCCACCGCCTGTGGTGCCTCTGTAGCAAAAACGGGCGTTAAACGCTATTTAAAAAAGGCAAGTATAGTTACCACTAGACCACCAGGACCGCCTCCCAACTATGCTCTGTGCTGTATAAAAAGTACATATGTAATACAGCAACAAACAACACCAAAGTATTATAAAAAGCCCCTGCTCACTATTTGGCTGAAACATTTTTAAGGTTACCTCCGATTTAGCACTATAACTTTAAAGAATCTCCCATGCATAGCTCACACTATGAACAAAAGTAAAGTCGATCCTTTTGGTCTAGTGGTAACCATTCTTGTCTCGTAGACCCAAGGTCGCAGGTTCAGTTCCGACTAAGATCCATGGACTTTTTCGTAATGAAATAATCCCCCAAATTAAACCCTGCATTTAGGATTATAGGAACAGAATTTTGTTATAATAGTTTTCATGAAGTAACACAAGTACCTATATTTATCTGTTCTGTAGGTATTACATGGATATAAAAAGCCTAAGTATGACTTCCTTCGAGGGCGATTAAGCCATGTGTCCCCTGTTGTAGATTCACGGCACGTAATCAAGCCTAAAAGAAGAGGCCTCTGGGCAAATTTTATTGAATGGGTCGCTGATGACCTGAAATATTAAAGAGTGTCCGTAAATAAACCAAATAAATAAAAAATTAACCAAACGTACGCTAACAACCGCATGACATGGCCGTTCGTACTACAATGTACCGTATCTCTTTTAGCATGTAAAGTTCCTAAGTTCACGATGACCCAAATGTAAAATTTTATTTTTGAAAAGCATTATACATCTCAGCATCATCTCTGCACGGCGTTGCTTTTTAACAGTTCTGTTGCTAGAAGTGTAAATGAGAACACAGAAAGCAGTAGAAACGCACATTTGTATGCATGCAGATTGCAAAGAAAATAATAGCTGTGTGTGTTAACAGCATCTGCTAAACAAGAACCTGGAACTAAGCCAGCTTTAAAGCTCGGCTGATTTTTCATTCCGGCACGCAATGCCTCGTGAATAGCCACTACATGTACAGCAATAAGAGGTACAATATTCCACTCGCCCTACAAATGTTAATTTCTGTTAAACTTCGATACTTAACACGTGCGCTTTGAATAACAAGATGCTGTTCTTGGAACGTAGCCCTATAACGAGAAAATAGCATTTCCTTAGCCGAATACTGCATGACAGTAATACATGCCAGACTAAGGAATAGTAGAGTATTATAATTAAGAAACCTGTTTCTAGGAAACAGAGGTTTCACACGAAAATCAACTTGTAAGTACCTAACAGAAGGTAAAAACTTTGATATAGATTTGTTTGGTTTCCCACGCTTCCATGTATCTTATAGATGATAAATGTTTTCAAGTTTACTAAACTAATGTGTATATTAAAGAAAAAGGTTGCACTCAGAAGTGCATTAGCAATCATTTAACAATGGAAACTCAAACATGACAACAGTTGCCAACAGGCACAGAATCTCAAACAATAAGTACAAATGCTGATAATTTGTTATGTTTTCAAACAATAAATTTAGCGGAATGCACAATAGGTGATGGTCAAATTAAAAAACGACAATTGTTATTTAGTTACTAAGAATTAAACGACATAATGCCATCATAACCATTCTTGCCAATATCAGATTTCGAAGTCCATGAAGGGAATCACTGCGTCAGGAAGTAATCCTAGAACAGACATTATTGCCATAGATAGAAAAAGAAATAAAGCAGAAAATGTAGATGCCACAATATGCTTTGAGTACTAAGGGTCTCAAAGTTGACACAGAGAAAAACAAGATACAATAGTAGATCAAATAAAAGTCATATTTTAAATATATTAAAACCAAATTAAATACAAATGGGATACCTAATTTTTATATAATTTTCCGATTTAGAAGCACTCCTCTCCCCGTAGCGGTTAGGACGCGTCTTAGTCCCATTATTGGAGAAACAGCAAGGTTGGGTTTCCAGCCTGTTGCACACGAATGCTTCTTCACCTTCCTTGCTCTCAAATCGTCGACCACCCAGTACAACGGTCTAAACATATGGTAATCGCAAGGCGATAAGTCAGTGTCTATATGCGAACGGCTGTTCTTTTGGAAGAGAAGAACTTCTCGGATTGTCTGTTGACGTCTCTTTCGCCTCAATCGGAAGCTGGCATTATAAGTTGCATTGACTGTTCGACTTTCATGAAGAAATGGGCGGATAAAATGTCACTGGAGATTAGGAAATACTCCAAAGAACCTTCCCAGCTGACAGGTGAGTTTTGCTTTGACAGGAGCGGATTCATCTCCGTTCCTCCTTTCCATGCTCGGTTGCTTCGACTAAGGAGTTGAGTCAAAAACCTCTGACATACTCCCACAGGTGTAGCCCTTTGACCTCGGTGAGAATTCGAGGAACCCACCTTGCCGAAACTTTTCAATAGATTAAATCATCTGAAATGATAGACTGAACACTTGCATAATTTATCCTAATATTAGAATCTATTTCAAATATCGGTTACATTTGCTAAGTCCCCG